>CM035802.1:37289923-37309923 GCA_020466265.1 Siphamia tubifer | reverse complement strand
AAATGTATTTTTTTTATTTTTTTTTATTATTTGTCTTGTTTTATTCATGCATTTATTTTTAGGCTCCATGACGTCACATTTTGTCATATGACGTGGCACCAATGGTATATTTGGTAAATGTATGACCTTTACCTTAAAGCAGGTTATTGACATATTTAGTTAAATCAGACAATATCTTGTGCTTCATATTTAACATTAGATCGAACATGTGACATTTGGTCGTTGTGCGACGTCACATAACGTCAGAGTGACGTCATACGTGGTCGAATATTCAAATGGACATATGTGAAAAACAGGACCCAGGAATTATTTTGATTTTTTTTTTAAAAACCCTCTAAAGGATTGTTAATGAGCTATAAAATAAATCGTTAGCAAACACGGAACACTAGTTTATAAATAAGTTACAAACATTCAGATCTAGTTATAGACTTTGCATTTACAGTGTATGTCATTTAAAACACCTATATACACCATAATATAATATAATATAATATAATATAATATAATATAATATAATATAAATGCTTAAATCCTAACATTCAACAGATTTTAATACAATTTATAGTAAAAGAAAAGGTTTTTTTTCTCCTAGCCATGTCCATCACTAACTCATCGTACTAACCCGTCGTCTTGCTGTGACCCGCTAGCTAAAATGGAAATGTGTGTTAGTGCCAGTAGTAGTAGTAGCAGACTGGTGGGGACTTAGCCTTCACACTGTTGAGATAAAGTAGCAGGCCTAAGCCTCGCCTGGTGGAATGGCACGTCCCCCCCCCACCCCCCCCACTTTCTTTTTCCTGTACAATCGCCATAATATTGTGTTTCTATGCTGGGCCTGTAACCTTTGATTAAATTAGTCCAGTATTGCCTGGGTCCTTTTCTAAACTGTAGGCACTGGAGAGCTACTTAACGGACCCTGTCCCTCGGAGGGAAGAAACTGCTTGAGCTTACAAGTGTACGGCCACAGAAATATCAAACCCTCTCACTCAAATCTCTCCCTTTCTTTCCCCTCCTCCCTCTCTCCAGACTTTTTTTTTTTTTTTTACTTGTATTTGCCCTCTTCTAGTTTTCCTGTAAAGTTGTTTCACCACCTGAGTGTATGTGTGTGTGTATGTGTGTGTGTGTGTGTGTGTGTGTATATGTATGTGTGTGTATGTGTGTGTGTGTGTATGTGTGTGTATGTGTGTGTGTGTGTGTGTGTGTGTATATGTATGTGTGTGTATGTGTGTGTGTGTGTGTGTGTGTGTGTGTGTGTGTGTGTGTATGTGTGTGTGTATGTGTGTGTGTGCGTGTGTGTGTGTGCGTCTGTAAGTCCATCCATCATGCTCTGTCAGTCTAGTCTGCAGGTGAGGCCTATATTATAAGATGTCAAAAAAAGAGCTGCAAAATGACATTTCCGCCGTTGTTATTTTTCAAATCTACAAACTTATGGGTGCCACGCTGAATGACAACATAAATGAACAGATCAGAATTGCATTTTTTTTTTCTTCAAAGGAAAAACTGGATTAATGTTTGAAGAAGGTAAAATAGACATGGCACTGGCCAAACGTCACTCAGTCAGACTTGGTTAAAGGAAATGACACTTTGTTTATTTACTGTACCATAGTAGTAAACTTGTCCTCAGGGGCCACATATCACCCCCCCCCCCCCATAAGTACGACTTAATACATTATATATGTCTTTTCCATCAGCCTTTTACTAATTCCATCATATCCCTCACAAGAGAGTGTAAAAGCTTTTTCTACTGTGTATTTATTTTCCCATCATGCAGTGCTGGAATCCTAACTTCATCTTGTGTTATGAACCCACTTCCTTAGAAAATAAAAGCCTGCAGCACCAAAATAAAAGTCAAATGTTTGTCCTTGCATCAGCTACTGGTTAATAATAGTTAATAACATGTCTAGCAACTCATAATGTAATAACTTTAATCTACTGTATTTTCCAGACTATAAGATGCACTTAAAAGACTTTAATTTTCTCCAAAAATGACAGTGTGCCTTATAATCCAGAGCGCCTTATATATGGATTCATTCTGGGTATCTGAGTGACACAGAATTTTGTTTTTTTTTTATCTCATGAGTTTGTGTTTTTATCTCAGAATCTGGACTTTTTTAGGTTTGATTTAGTAGAATAAGAGTGTGTTTTATCCATCCATCCACACACACACATATATATATATATATATATATATATATATATATATATACACACACACACACACATATATATATACACACACACACACATATATATATATATATACACATACACACACATACATACATACATACATACATATATCTGTATACATACTTACACATACTGTATGTGTGGAAGTCATTCCTTCTAATCATTCAAGAGTCTAGTGTTGAAGTAAAAACTGTCCATCTTTTGACATTGTCCTTCATCTGTGAGTCCAAATGTGTATTTCCAGTATTCCAGATAGATTGGTTCCATTTCAACAATTATTATTTCACAATCATCCATCACTTCCTGTTTCTGTTTTGTGTGATTGTTCTTCCTCATACTCAGTTTTACTCAAGACGTTTCTCATATGAACGGCTGACGAAGTTGTCAATCATGCAAATTACACATTAATTAATTTGCTGAAAAATAATACTGTTAAATTTAGAGTAAATGCACCACGGAGCGTTACGTTTCTGTTCTTTATTGACCAGCAGTAAAAGCTGCTTCATATCTGTCACTGTGATTACCTTCCCACAGTTATCTTACTGATTATTCCTAACCGCAGGCCAATTGATACAGGAAGGATTCACTTGTCAAAACACTCTTATGAATAACTATGTTGTGTGTAAAATGGGTGTGTACATATCCATGCTTGTGCATCTTTGGTTAGTTGTGTGTTTGTCTCTACATCTGTGTAATTAAGGACGTTGGCTGAAACATAAAACTCCAAAAGGATGAACACATGAGTGACTTACAGTCAGTGTTGTTGTCTCCAGGTAAAATGAATCACCTTGTCAAACTGCTATTATAAAACATTATTACAAAAGAGCAGTGAGAGAATTCACTCTGTTAAAGCGTGAGAAAGAGAAGAACCACACACACAATCACATGGTAAAACTACAACGAATATGATGATGCTTTAAAAATGTGCCTCACTGAAGGAAAATGATTTTGCTGCAACTATTATGAGTTTAAATAATATGATATTAGGGCTGCACCATGTTAGACAAAACTAACATTGCAATGTTTTTACATGGCTGCAGTGTGTGTGTAAATATATATATATATATATATATATATATATATATATATATATATATATATACAGTGATATGAAAGAAATACTGTTGTGGTTCGACCCAGTACATAGTTTTCACTATCATTCTCCCTGTAGTTCAACTAATTAAAATAAATTAAAAAAAAAAACCCATAACACTACATAAAACAAATATAAATAAATGAAATTTAAAATAAATCAAATCAAATAAATCAAAAAAATATAATACAAATAATTCCACATAACTGATGTTGCTTTTCTTTCTGGCAACAAGCCTTGGTTTTTGGTTGATTTTCTCTTGTTGGTTTTGGGTGATTTTCTCTAATTGGTTTTTGGGTGATTTTGTCTTGTTGGTTTTTGGCCGATTTTCTCTAATTGGTTTTTGGGTGATTTTCTCTTGTTGGTTTTGGGTGATTTTGTCTTGTTGGTTTTTGGGCGATTTTCTCTTGTTGGTTTTTGGGTGATTTTGTCTTGTTGGTTTTTGGGCGATTTTCTCTTGTTGGTTCTTGGGTGATTTTCTCTTGTTGGTTGCTCATTTTTCAGTCTTGTTACCATAGTAACTCACAGGGTGGCTGTGGTTCAGTTGGTACAGCGCATTGTCCAGTGACTGAAGGGTTGAGGGTTCACATCCCTGCTCTGGCTGTCTGCCCAGTAGAACTGTAGAAACCTGCTGGTGTATGAGTGTGAATGGGTGAATGTGAGGCTAATGTAAAGAACTTTAACATAAGCAGAACATTTAACATTTACTCCAAACTGGACCAGAATAATCGTCATGTTCTCAGTGTGTGTCAGGTTCTACTGAAGTAGAGAACATGTTGAGCTCCTTCGTTTTCTATATTGACCTGTCATGTGACTACTGCGAACACGTACGTTATGATGTTGATACAACATATTGTGCAGCTCTGTATGATATTCTGCAAAACACCATGTAACACACACACACACACACACACACACACACTACTATCACTCATGGCACAACTCCAACTACTGCTAGGGCTACGCAGGTGTGTGTTTGTGTTCACACTAGGGACCTGGTAGAGTGAGATGGAGAACCACCCGCCTACATACCCCTAATGGGAGCTCTATGCACCTGGGTCCACACACACACACACACACACACACACACACACACACACACACACATATATATATATAAACCACTCTCATGTCATATTTCATGTCAGTGGGCATTTGATTTCAGACATGGGATACCACAACATGACAAGGTGGAGCGGGCTTTTTTCCACAAGGTGACATCACAACAAATAAGGAGATTGGGTTTGGTGTGTGTGTGTGTATGTGTGTGTGTGTGTGTGAGAGAGACTGTGTCCATCTGCATCTGTTTCCATGCCCACACTTTTCACACATGTCAACACACAAAAGCCACATGGGAGGCCATTGAGAGCTGCAGCAGCTGTGGAATATGTTATTCAAATGGTGTGTGACTGTTTGTGTGTGTGTGTGTGTGTGTGTGTGTGTTGCAGCATTATTATGTGTGTGTGAGACTGTTATCATCTCTGCTTGTAGGAATAAACGGCATTGATGTGTCTCTGCGGGGAGCTTATCGAGAATCACTTACCTCTCTGCATTTATTGTACCGTAGCAGTGAGTGACTCAGTTATTCTTTCTACATATTATCAGAACAGGACAGCGGAAGCATTTAAACCACTCACAAAGTGCTTTATAATGATAATAAGCTCATTCAGCATCTCACTGCAGCGCAAGGAATGCTGGTCCAGGTCATAGGTCACAACTACCCAGCGCGTAAATAAAACTGTCAATAAGGCCGAATGTGACAGAGATATTGAATACTTTGAGCGTTTGAAAATAGACGTTTTACAAGATTTTTGTAAAAATCAAGGGGTACAGTGTTAGCAGAAAGAAAAAGAAAGAATATGTGGCTCTGGCTTAGGCGTTGTCATTTCAAAAAGTCCCATTTGTGTTGAACAAACTGTAGGAATGTAAGGCTGTCAAACCGGATTTTTTTTATATATATATATATATATATATATATATATATATATATATATATATATTGAGCTGCAGGCTTGAGTCAGAATATATATAGCATTCCTCATAGATGCATTCTTATGTATATACTGCTACATATACAGGCTAATGCTGTTACATACAAGTTTAAATGGTACATGCTAACAGGCTGCTAACAAATCAAATCAAACTTTATATAGCACTTTTCATACAACTAAAGTGCTTTACAGCATTAAAAACATTAAAAACAAGTACCCATCCCTCCCACCATATATTCAGAGCATACACACGCACATCAACACACCTACCCATACATGCACACACACCCACACACACACACGCGTACGCCCACACACTCTCAGCTTCAACTATAGGAGACATGACCTGGCACTGCTAACAGGTTAATGCTGTACATCCATGTTTAAATGGTACATGCTAACAGGCTGCTAACAGGCTAATGCTGTACATCCATGTTTAAATGGTACATGCTAACAGGCTGCTAACAGGCTAATGCTGTACATCCATGTTTAAATGGTACATGCTAACAGGCTGCTAACAGGCTAATGCTGTACATCCATGTTTAAATGGTACATGCTAACAGGCTGCTAACAGGCTAATGCTGTACATCCATGTTTAAATGGTACATGCTAACAGACTGCTAACAGGCTAATGCAGTTACATACCTTTTTTAAATGGTACATGCTAACAGAAACACAGGAGTAACATTTACATACTTGTCGGAAATGGGATCAGTACATAAGGAAGTTCACATTGCAACCACACGTTCCTTTATTGCATTTGTGAAGAGGACGAAATTATTCAAGCTTCGAGGACTTTGGGAAGTTATGACCTCTGACCCAGAAGGATCTGCACATGTGCACTGATGGCTTATTACAGGCACTTTCCCACAGACTAGTTCTTAGAACTATATAGTTCCTGTGGAACCTTTGGGTTTGTGTTCCAACAGGGCAGTAGGAACCTTAGGAGGGATTAATGTGATGCTAACGTCTGCAACAGGGATGTTTTCTTTAAGCACTAAAGTAAACTATCACACCAGGAAGTAAAAAACAGTGTTACTATAAACTAGAATATAGAATGAGGAGGTCACAGCACTTATGTTCTGGATCAAAGGAATGTTAATTATGGTCAAATCCAGCGTCTAATGTGAATAATGAAGGAGTTTATAAAGAGTTACTGTTACTGACAAAGACTCCAGCGGCAGGTGACACTAGAACATACAGTATGTTCATTTCACAGCTTAACCAACACCTCTATTAACCCAAAAACACAACGTCGTCATCAGTCCATATTCACGTTGCACCTTTACATCACACTCGATGCACTGAGAAACAACCAACACGTCAGACTATCGACAGAAAAGGACCATTTTACGATCGCTCGTGGACATGCTGGTGTTGTATCACTGTTCCACCTAGCGTCCTGTCATACATATCCAACCATATTTCATCCACTGTTGCGTCTTTATATAAACAACGTGGATGAAAATTCTAAGACAAGACGAAACCTTTTCATCTTCCGTCTTCATCGTCACCGTATAAACGTAGTTTTGAAAATACAAGTAGAATATGGTGTCTTTATTTCAAAGATTAAGCAAAAAAAAAATTTAATAAATAAATAAAATTGACCACTGACACAAACTGAAAGGTTTTGGCAGCTGATTCTTAAAATATTTTTTTTGTCAGCACAATGTTCTAGAACTTGTCTCAGGGCTTTTTGTGTGAGCAGGTTCACTGTGTGGAACGTTTAAGTTTGTACCAGCTTCATTTTCTTGCAAAAAATGCAGTGTATGCAAGTGTGTGTGTGTGTGCGCGTGTGTGTTTGCATGTGTGTGTACATGGTTGGCTCTCTAGCCTGTGTCTAGCCTTTGCGGCACGGGCCAGGGCTCTGCGGTTGTCCCGGGGCCACCATTGTCCCCGGTCTCCACAGCCCAGTGGCCACAGATGTTCCCCGTTTGATACCGTGCTCCTCACACACACACACCCCACTCCCCTACATGTGTGGGTGGCCAAGCGGGGCGCCCTGTTGCACGCCGCGCTCGCACGTCATTGGCCGCTCTGTGCCTGCACGTGACACCGAAAGGGAGGGGGGGGGGGCATGGTGTCTACAGTTTTAATCCCGCCACCGTGTATAATGGAACAGAAGTAGCCCCAAGTGGAGAAGGAAGCTTTGCATGAGGAGGTGTTCATAAAAGGATCATGGGAAAAAAAAAAAAAAAAAAAAAAACGGGGTACAAGGGAGAGCAGAAGCACACTGAGATGTTGTTCAAAGCACCCCAAGGAAAAGGAAAAAAAAAAAGACGACTTTGGAAGACAAGCGTCATCGCTTCCATGTTCTGTGTAAGGATTGATCTGGTAGCTCAGTGCGACAAACAGGCCGTTCAAATTAACGACAGATGCGATGTCGAATGTCAAGAGACTTTGGCATCGCAGCTAAAGAAAAAAAACTGTGCTTGTAGGGAAATGCTGTTACGCTAGCTTTGAAGGCACAAAAATATGATCCACACGCACAGAAGGCTTTTCCTTCTCCTTTGCTCGTCATCTAAGGAGCAGTGAGCCTCCACTGTTTAAGGCTGTACGCTCACATAAAAACAATCATCCAGGGGGAGATTTGACATGAATTTATACGATTCTTTTCAGCAATGCTTTATATTCTAGTGAAGGCACGAGTCTGGTATAAAAGGAGGAGTGAAGACGTTATTAGATGACACTGGACGTCCAAAAAAAGAAAAAAATGTCACACATGCAGGATTTGACTGAATCACCTTTGGCTTTGATCACAGGAGACGTTTAAATGGGAAATAGACTGGACTTCAGACCTGTTAAAAAAAAAAACATTTTTAAAGCCAAATGCTGCGATTCCAATTCTTTAAGCTGTGGAAGGACCAGATATGAAAGTATTACTGTACCTGTCTGTCTGTCTGTCTGTCTGTCTGTCTGGATTAGGTAAAAAGTTATAAACAGATTTTGATTAAACTTTCAGCAATGATAGATAATGGGTGAAAGAAGAACCCATTAGATTCAGAGCAATGAAGGCCAAAGGTCAAGGTCACACAAAAGGTCAACAGTTAAAACACATCAGTGGTAATCAGATGGGTCAACACCTATAACCCTAACCTTTGACCCCTAACCTTCAGACATCAGATGGGTCAACACCTATAACCCTAACCTTTGACCTCTAACCTTCAGATATCAGATGGGTCAACACCAATAACCCTAACCTTTGACCCCTAACCTTCAGACATCAGATGGGTCAACACCTATAACCCTAACCTTTGACCCCTAACTTTCAGACATCAGAAGGGTCAACACCTATAACCAGAACCTTTGACCCCTAACCTTCAGACATCAGATGGGTCAACACCTATAACCCTAACCTTTGACCCCTAACTTTCAGACATCAGAAGGGTCAACACCTATAACCAGAACCTTTGACCCCTAACCTTCAGACATCAGATGGGTCAACACCTATAACCCTAACCTTTGACCCCTAACCTTCAGACATCAGATGGGTCAACACCTATGGCTCCATCACGTCACATGTAAATGATGGTGGAGGTCTGCTGTCTCCGACTGTCTTGTTTTCATTTTGGGCAGACCTTCCTCATGACGTTTTAATGTTTATTTTTGCCCATTTTGTGTCATATCAGGGTATAACATGAAACATGATGACATTTCCTAGAAGGTAATAAATACATCAGTAATATAGACAGGTACTGTTGTTTTTAAAGCAAAAATGTGTTTTTTATGGTGTCAGATCAGGCATCATTCTACCTCATAAATGAACTGAATCAACTAAATATAATAATATATTTAACTTTGAAATGAAAGATATTTACAGCAATAGATAGATGGTTCCACTTAATAAAAAATATTGACTTTTTAATCTCATATATTTGCATTTCTTTTCATCTTTTTTGATGATGTTTCATCTAAATTGTGACTTAAAAAAAAAGTCTTACATTTCCTGCCCGTATCCATAGTAACAGTGACCTGATCCAACACATGATCTACACACTAACTCACTTTTAAAGGCTTTATTTTTTTAAGATACTTTTTCCAGGTTAAATACGTCTTATTTCATCCACTGCAAATAAATGCACTTTTACTTTTTACTTTATTACAACTGAGCAGTTTTTACTTTTACTTCAGTGAAAGGAGTTGAACCAGTACTTCTACTTTTACTAGAGCATTTTTTTCCCTCACTTAAATACCTGTACTTCTATTTAAGTACAGAATATGAGTACTTTTGCCACTTCTGAAGATATTTTCCAAGGTGCAGGGGTTAACTTCTGCAGTCACATTCCAACACACACCACCTCAACTGTAGAAAGAGTTGAAGTGAACAAAGTCAAGTCTACCTCACATATTTTCCCAAGACGCATCGCCTTGGGGAAGGCAGGTGTGATGTTCGGAGGTTCTCCCCTTCTCTGTCTGGGAGCAGTTGAAAGGTGGTAGGTGGAAGAAATTAGGAATGGGAGATATACAGATAATCTGATAGTCTGAGTTATGTATTTGACAGACTGTGAGAACCAGCTGCTTTACTTATGTTATTAGGATGGGGGGGGGCACAAAAAAAGACTTTTAATCAGAGGTGGTACAAGTATTTATACTCTGTACTGAAGTACAAGTACAGCTACTAGTGTGGAAAAATACTCTGGTAAAAGTACAAGTACTGATTCAACTGCTGTACTGAAGTAAAAGTAAAAAAAATTACAACTTCTCAATTGTAATAAAGTAAAAAGTAAAAGTACATATCTTTGCCAGGGATGAAATAATACCCCCAAAAAAACCTGCAGGAAAGTGTCGAAAAAATAAAGCCTTTAAATGTGAGTTACTGTTTAGAAAATGTGTTTGATCAGGTCATGGTCGCAGTGTTGTGGGTTTGGGCAGGAAATGTAAGAAAAAAAAAAAAAACAGCATAATTTTTAAGAGTAAAAGTTAAAATTGTGATATAATAGTCATAACTATAATATAAAAAGTCACTTATTTTTCATAATGTCACGTATGTTTAGTTTGAAAAAATCTATTCTGACGTAAAGAGTAAAGTATAAATATTTATAGAAATGTAGGGAGTAAAAGTAAAAACATCCCAGAAAAATAAAGTACATATACCTAAAAAGTCTCCTCACATGCAAGTACAATAATATAGTACTTTTACTTCATTACTTCCACCTCTAATATTGTTAGTTGTTGCTGTAAAATACACCTGGGATTCATCCTAAGACACTGACATCAATTCAAATAGAAAGACATTAGCTTTTTAAATATTATTAAAACCCCAGAACATCTGAAAATACTGTGTACAGGTGAAAAGTACTACATATGTATACAGGTGAAAAGTACTACACATTTATACAGGTAAAAAGTACTATACATGTATACAGGTGAAAAGCACTATACATGTATACAGGTGAAAAGTACTATACATGTATACAGGTGAAAAGTACTACACATGTATACAGGTGAAAAGTACTATACATGTATACAGGTGAACGTACTACACATGTATACAGGTCAAAGTACTACACATGTATACAGGTGAAAGTACTACACATGTATACAGGTGAAAATTACTACACATGTATACAGGTGAAAGTACTACACATGTATACAGGTGAAAGTACTACACATGTATACAGGTGAAAGTACTACATTTGTATACAGGTCAAAGTACTACACATGTATACAGGTGAAAATGACTACACATGTATACAGGTGAAAGTACTACACATGTATACAGGTGAAAGTACTGTACATGTATACAGGTGAAAGTACTACACATGTATACAGCTGAAAGTACTACACATGTATACATGTACGCATTAGCATCATTATTTCCTCATTTCAGCCTCAGTCTCATATACTCTAAAGGTATAAGAGGCAAATAAGTGCAGTGTTGAATAAGTAAAACTCCATTTCAGCTCAGTGCTCTATTATTAATACGCAGCGAGCTGATCTTTGATTAAGCTACTCAAGTGTTCTTCCTGTGTGGGACTTTGATTAAGACTGTGCCGTGTCTTGGAGCAGAAGAAAATGGCGCCGTTTTCATCTCTATGCAACTCGTCTTTTTTGCTTTTCTGTCTGTGTTTGTTTCTACAATCACAGTCTTTTTAATCCATCATTTTATCTCACAGGTGTCAAACATAAGGCTCGGGGACCAAATCCGGCCCGCCAAAGGGTCCAATCTTGGCCCATAGAATGAATAACAATAAAAGATATTAACAGTGTAAAAACTATTTTAATTCAGGTTCTATATACAGAATAATTAGATGTTAACTGATACAGACCAGTAAAATATGATCATAATTACCTACAAATAATGAAAAATTCTGATTTTAATGGAAAAAAAATCTAATTACTTTAAAATATTTATTTATTTTGACATAAACCTGAAATATCTAAAGAGAATTAAATGGAATTTTCCAAATATTCTGTCTGTTACTAAATGTTTAGTGTATTTTAATTTTAATTATTCTGCACATATACAAACTGATAGACTTAGACAGAAAATGAGTCAAATTACACTTGTTTTTCTTAAGACATGTCTAGGTGTTCATGTTATTCACATTTTATTATAGATGCAAATGTTACCATAATGTTACTAATAAAGAAAACTCAGGTCTTTGTGCTTGTTGGCTCTAACGTCCAAGATAAGTCTGGGGTCAAAATATGACATTTCACTGAACATGTTGGTCATTTTTGTTCAGTTTATTCATTATTTCAGTAATTTTTGTTCAGTTTATTCATTATTTCGGTAATTTTTGTTCAGTTTATTCATTATTTTGGTCATTTTTGTTCAGTTTATTCATTATTTTGGTCATTTTTGTTCAGTTTATTCATTATTTTGGTCATTTTTGTTCAGTTTATTCATTATTTTGGTCATCTTTTTCTTCTGACAATAAAGACATTCTATTGTATTATATACAGAAAGTAAATATGAAACAAGGAAGACCTCTGCTAAGGCCTAATATGGCGTATTTTGGATATTTTATCAATTTCTTTAGTATTTTAGTGCAGTTTTTGATGATGATTTTAATATTTCATCGCTTTTTGTTTTAGTTCATTTATTTTTTTGTGAATTTTAACATGTTTTTTTTTTAATCTTTTTCTCTGCATTTTTTGGGGGTGTTTTTGTGTTTTTTTTTGTGTATTTTTTGAAAAATTATAGTGTTAAACAAACTGACCCTCTGTAGTCCATGCTTCAGAAGACAGACATGAGTGTAAAAATCACACTTGTCAAGTTCACATTTTGAGGGAAACATTATCGATGTAAAATTGATCATAATGTAATTTTGACTCTTTTTTTCACTGTTATTATTTCACTGGTCTCGTCCTTTTCAGATCATATTGGGCTGAATTTCGGCCTCTGAACTAAAATAACTTTGACCCCTCTGCTTTATCTGCTTCAAAATCAGTGACGGTTAAAAATGGAACAGAAACTATGAAAAAAAGACAAGCGTGTGTAATTTGTCAGCTGTCATATTATCAACTGTGAGTTTGTCCATCATTATTTGTGTCCGTTGCTGCCCAGAGCGCACACACACACACACACACACACACACACACACAACAACATAAACAATGATTTCAGATAACGTCATATTTAGCAGAACACTTGGTTAACTCTGCGCCGTATTTCTCAGATATAAGGAGTGTCGTCGTCAGTTTTCCACTTGGTTTGTCAGTTCACTTTGGTATGCTTTTGATTTTCTAAAGTGACAGCTTAATAAGACATAATGACATAACCTAACAAAACTGGTGGAACGCGTTTCGTGTCACATTCAGACAAAGAAGTGACCAGTGATGTGCTGATGGAGTGTCAAGAGTCCATGAACTGAAGTTACCTGTTGTTTAACTGTACGACTGACGCACAGGGAAACAATTTCACTTTATGATTGAGCAACGACACAAGAAAGATGCAACAACCATGGGCGTAAAGTTATGTATGGACGCTATGGACGTGTCCATACTAATATTTGGACAGGAAATGACATGACATTTGGAAAACAAAACATTACTGTATTTTTTGGACTATAATTTGTATTTAAACGTTCTTTAAGAGTGTACATTATATATGGATTAATTCTGGTTGTGCTTCGTGACTGGGAATTTAGAATTTTTATCTCATCATTAAAAAATTTTATCTAATAATTTTCACTTTTTATCTAATAATTTTCACTTTTTATATAACAATTTTCACTTTTTATCTAACAATTTTCACTTTTTATCTAATAATTTTCACTTTTTATCTAACAATTTTCACTTTTTATCAGAATTTGACTTAACTAAATGCTCTTCCAGTTCATCTTATCTATGAGGAATCTAAAAAAATAAACCATTCATTGACAGTTCGCCTTATAGTGTCTAAATATTGTCATCAACGAACCTTTATCATGTGACAAAAATGAGACTAAACTCAATGTGAATGTGGGTCTTGTGACAATATAATTAAATATATAATGCAGTTATAGATGAACAATAAAAACAGAAAATGTGGCTCAAGAAATAATAAACATTCCTAAAATATCTTTTAATATTTTGTCGACAAAAACAAAACGAGATGTTATTTAATTATTGTAGTCGTGTTCTTATTTGTTTGGATTTTTTCGTGCCGTCTCTCGTGAGAAAGTCGTCAAACTACGTCCCCACCAATGTCATCATCATCATTACTCCCATGTGCAAAACCAAAAACAGTATAAAGTACAGATATTTATGCAGAAATGTAGGGAGGAAAAGTAAAAGTAAAGCACAGATACAGATATGAAATCTACTGAAGTACAGTAACAAAGTATTTACACTTCCTCACTTTCCACCTCTGATCCTGACTCATTTTCATATCTAATAACTCTGTGTAAAATAATAGACTCGCCCTCCAAAATGCTGCTATTTTAATGGACTGACCTACATCTTGTCTGGGTCAAAAAGAAACAGAGTGTGTGTGTGTGTGTGTGTATATATATATATATATATATATATATATATATATACACATATATATGTATATATATATATATATATATATATATATATATATATATATATATATATACACATATATATGTATATATATATATATATATATATATATATATATATACACATATATATGTATATACACACATACACATACCCTGGTTCGAATCCCGTACCAGACCTTTCTGTGTGGAGTTTGCATGTCCTCCCCGTGTCTGCGTGGGTTTTCGCCGGGCACTCCGGTTTCCTCCCACCATCCAAACACATGCACTGATAGGTTAATTGGTTAATTAAAAATTGTCCATAGGTGTGAATGTGAGAGTGATTGTTTGTCTATATATGTTCAGCCCTGAGATGAACTGGCGTCTCATACAGGGTGTACCCCGCCTTCACCCATTGTAGCTGGATTAGGCCCCCAGTGACCCCCGCGACCCTAGTGAGGATAAAGCGGGTTCAGATAATGAATGAATTACACATACACATCTCACAGTTTGGAATCAAAACAAGATATTTTTTTCCCTTTATTTAATTTTTTATGCTGGAATAATCTTTCTCGTGTCTTCAACACATGTACCTGCCTTATTCTAAAATAAATAAATAAATAAATTCCTCGAAGGTGATTTCGAATAACTGGAAGTTGTGAACACGAGGCTTTACTACCTCTTAAAGATTATAATTCCTTCCAGACAAAACATACATCTGAGGCATTTAGAGTAAATCAAATATCGTCTTGTGTTGGGAGCTTTTTGTTTTTTCTGAAGCCACGTCTGGTCATGTCACGTCAGGACGACTCACGGATCTAAAAGCTACACACTTAAGACAAAAACCAGCAGCGTTACACAGGATTATTGAAGGAAAAAACCTTCAGCAGACAATGGCTGGTACCGGTACTGAGGGACAGACAGAGATTTGCTGCAGCGACAGCAACAATGGACATGTGTGGCGTGCAGATAGGCAGGCGTCGGCTAATTAGCTCAGTGGGAACACCCTATTGTCTAAGGGCTGGGGCGCATCAATGGCACCTCACTTGTAGATTGGTACGCTCGCAGACCTGGTTCGATGTGGCTGGGACTATTGTGGAGCGAAATGCTATTAACTTTTAAGCCGAGCGACACATAAAAGTGAAGCTGGTGTAAATTACAATTCCCCTGCATATAATCCACTTGCTGATGGAACACATTACAGGGGCCTTGTGTCTTGACAACAGATTACGACGACGGCTTTACTCTACCCCGCTTGCAAACAGGAGAAGCCACGGGATTTTGGTTTTTATCCGCCCCATCCCTTCTTCATCTTCTTTTCTTTTCCATCCCTCCCTCCTTTTCCTGTCCTCCTGTTTTTTTCTGCCATTGATCTCACTGTGGTATTCAGTATCTGCCAATGGTGCATGCCTGCAGGGGGGCCACCAAATCCATTATCAGGTAGGACAACAGTTTCCACACTGTTTCACTCACACAGTACACTATATGGAGAAGGAAGGAGGGAGGAAAAGAAGGAAGAGGGAGAAATGGGGGGAAAAAAGCTATTTAAACCAGATTATGAGCCACCAGAGATATACATTTAACACTGCAAATAAGAGTTAAAAAGGCTGTATATTATACCCCATATATGCTGTAGTATAGTGTGTTCCTGTGTGCATGCTCACAAGGGGTGCAGTGGTGGTCAAAGTACTCACACTGTGTACTTAAGTAGAAGTACAGCTACTTTGGTGAAGAAAATACTCCTTTACTGAAGTACACGTAAAAAGAAATTCAACTTCTCAACTGTAAGAAAGATTTTTTTCCCCCCTATGAATGAAATAATGATGAAAAATGTGAAAAAAAAGGAAAAATAAAAATAAAAAAACAGTATGGACAGAAAGTTTAGGAACATTTTCAAAAGTCATGAATAGGAGATTAGAAAAAAACATAATTGTGAGATAAAAAGTCATAAGTATGAGATAAGAAAAGTCATAATTATGGTACAGTAAGTCACAATTTCTGATATACGATATATTTGACAAAAATAAGGAGTCTATTCTGAGAATGTCAAGAGTATAAAGTACATATATTTATATAAATGTAAAGAGTATAAAGTACATATATTTATATAAATGTAAAGAGTATAAAGTACATATATTTATATAAATGTAAAGAGTATAAAGTACATATATTTATATAAATGTAAAGAGTATAAAGTACATATAAAGTACAGATATTTTTGAACAAATGTAGAGAGTAAAAGTAAAAAGTTGCCAGAAAAATAAATACTCCAGTAAAGTACAGATACCTACAAAATGTACTTAAGTACAGTAAAGGAAGTACTTGTACTAGTTCAGTCATTCAGCCTAATATGGTATAAAATGGACCGGACCAATAAAAGAATACAAATAATAGGATAGAAATGAATAAATAATGTCAACTCCAAAGTTTTCTCTTTGTTTTTGAACAAAAATAGTAAAATTTGACAATGAAAATGTTTACATCGATGAACTGTACTTGAACATAACATGAAGAAAAATATTAACCTGAAAACGGCTTTAACATGACTCATGCATGTGACCCAACATGTGATCTTGTCTCCTGTACTTCCTTGTTGCAGCACATGACGTCAGGATTTTAAATAAAAATGGTATTTTATTAGTTAGACAGGATTTTAAGTGACATATTTATGATACAGTTAGAGGCTTGTGTTATTTTTTTAAGCGACATTTATAAATGACATCGTCCCAGAGAGAGTTAAATTACATATACTCTGGAAATACCTCCAACTTTTCACTACACTTTCAGACTTAATTGCTAGGGTGGCATAATATATTATCAAGACGCGTCTGCTCAAAAGTTGAATAAGGTCAAATTACCTCAGGGAGAATGATTTATTTTGACACTTAAGCAACCCAAAGTGTTACTTGCATGACTACAGATTAGATAAAACATAAGGTACGTCACGGTAGGAGTCTTATCCATTCAACTATTGAAATATTAGAAGATAAACCATGCTTGGACAGTGTTTTTAAAACAGGATAAAGTCAGGCAAGACACATAAAACACATCCTGGTCTAATACCCAAAGTGTATTTTGTTAATGTTAACGTGTACAATACAGCAGGGGTGTCAAATTTCATTTAGTTCAGGGGCCACATTAAAGCAAATCTGATCTGAATTATGCCGTAACAGTAAAATAATAATATATTAATTATGGAAACTCACATTTTTCCTCTGTGTTTTAGAGCAAAAAAACATGATGAAAATATTCACTATTCCTTAAAACAATGTGAACAACATGAATAAACTGTACTTTTTTAACAAGATCGTGTCTCAGTTTATCATTTATAACAAACATTATTTATTAATGTCCCCATTTATTAATTAACTACAAAAAGTACTAGTAAAACAAAACAAAAATACAGTAAAGACTATTACTGTGTTCTTACCAGTGTCCATTTAGGACCCTCCCCCCATAGTTTGTGAATCACTGTATTAGACTGAAACAGATGATGGAATTACCGTATTTACTGGACTATATGGTGAACTGTCAATGAATGGTTTTTATGAAGGTTTTTCATATATAAGGCACATTAAGTGAAGTCAAAATTATGAGATAAAAAGAAAATTATGAGACAAAAAGACAAAATTATCAGATAAAGTCTAAATTCCCAGTCACTAATCACTACCAGTATTCATCCATATATCAGTCACACTGTGTTTGTTTCTAGAACTAGTTAATATACAGTAACAATAACTGCCTCATGTCCAATAATCTACTAGAACAACTGGGACTGAACAACAACACAACTTTAAGGTCATTTTTCTCACTTTGGTGTCCATGCAGTTACTGTCGGACAGAATATGTCTCCTTAAACGTCTTTGCTATATCAATATTGAAACCTGTGTTGTTACGATAACAAATATTTAGGCCATATATTGTGCAGCCCTACACAGAATGCTGCATCATTGTCTGATGCTGTGGTTTTAGGTTTTTTGTGACTGGCCGATACTGGGAACACCACAGGGTACTGGCAGGACGGAGCAGTCCTCACACACATGAATGTCCACACACTGTGGACCAACCACGGGGCCAGTCCCACTATGAGTGTGTCTAATTCCCGGCTAATGCCGTCTACCCCCCCCAGGTCCGCTGTCCTTGGCTGCCTGCCACTCTCTCAGTCCTCACTACGCTCTTTAAAAGCCTTTCAAGGAAAAGGACAGAGGCATAAAACATGATAAAAAACAGATGGAAACAAAACAACTCAAGACTTTACTTCCATAAAGGTATGAGACAGGTAGGACATGGAGGACGTTTGAAGCAATAATACTATTAGAAGTGTTAGGGAATACAGAAATACAGAAATAAAACCTTCAGAACCACTGTGATTGAGCTAAAGGGATAAAAATAAACTGTCGTTATTGTTGTTGCACAAAAAAAAAACCAAAACTGTGAAATTCTGGCATTTTTCCGAAATGTCGTTGCTTGGCTCCGGTTAGGAATAAACATGGAAGTTATTAAAAAAAAAGGACATATAATCTGTATATATATAGTGTAATATAATGTGTATATACAGTGCAAGTAATGAAAGTGCAATAGAGAATAAGTAGTTAAAATAGGATGGAAAAAAAACTGGCTAAAAATAAAGAACGGTGTAAAAAAAAAAAAAAAAAAAAAAAAGGAAGATACGTCGGGACCTCCTCCTTCGCCTGTCTGGTGGCTAGTGGATGAACCTGCCCCCCCACCCCCCTACGTCTACAAATGGACGTTCATCTATAGTCTGTCCATGGGAGTGGATCTGTCCTTCAGTGTGGTTCTCCTCAACGTTTATTCTTTCTCCCACTGGGTTTGGAAGTTTTTTCTTGAAGGAGGGTCTAAGGACAGGGGGAGGGTCTAACGACAGGGGGAGGGTCTAAGGACAGGGGAAGGGTCTAAGGACAGGGGGAGGGGCCTAAGGACAAGGGGAGGGGCCTAAGGACAAGGGGAGGGTCTAAGGACAGGGGGAGGGTCTAAGGACAGGGGGAGGGGCCTAAGGACAAGGGGAGGGTCTAAGGACAAGGGGAGGGTCTAAGGACAAGGGGAGGGTCTAAGGACAAGGGGGAGGGTCTAAGGACAGGGGAAGGGTCTAAGGACAGGGGAAGGGTCTAAGGACAAGGGGAGGGTCTAAGGACATGGGGAGGGTCTAAGGACAAGGGGAGGGTCTAAGGACAAGGGGAGGGTCTAAGGATAGGGGGAGGGTCTAAGGACAAGGGATGTTTGGGACTTCTCATATTTCTGTAGTTGATTGTGTTTTTGTAAAACCCTGTGAGACGCCTTTGTTGTGATTTCGGGGCTTTATAAATAAAATTGAAAATATCAACATATTTTCTTCAACATATTTCATTTCCACGTGTTTCCATTGGATCGTCCTTCAGTTAACTTTACAGTCTCCACTTGCTTATACTAAAATACAAACTAAATACAGTCGATGATAAAGACATGTTTATTTAGGATGTGAAAAGATAATTACCCACATTAAAGTATGTGGGTCAAAGTGACTTGGTACACTAACACTGCACAGATGTTCCACTACACAATTTACTGACTGGTTCATAATCCTAGAAAAGAAAAAGTCACAAAATGTCATGAAGAAAAAGAAATGAACCAGTACTTTAGTCAACACGAAAACTCAAATGGGTCAAATTGACCCTTAACATAATACGAGGGTGGGTTCTCTATGTCCCGTCTCCTCTCAGTGTATATAAGGACACATTCATTTACTTGTACTGGAGACGTCTACGTATTCACCCAGACCTTTAGGACCTGTGGCTT
>CM035802.1:37267423-37287423 GCA_020466265.1 Siphamia tubifer | reverse complement strand
AATAATGAGCTTTCATTATTCAGAACATCATCCTTACCCCGGCGGAGACTCGCAGGGCTATTAGTGCTTGAGAACTTAATGAAAAGAAGATAAAGAAGGTTTGAGATAAAAGTTTGAATGGCCACACTCGGTAACCAGAGTTAAAATTTAATGCGGTCCCAGTCGATGACGGATGAGCTTCTTATCTGGGGCCTGGGGAACGGGTAGACAGGGGATCTGCCTCAGAAGGTGCCATTCTGAGGGGAAAGGTGAAGAATGTCTTACCCCCTCCTATTTGGTCTGACAGGACCAATGTACAGTATGTGCTGTGCTAACCCGGGCGGACCCCCCCCACCGCTCTACTGTCATGCCGACCCCGTAGATAGCTACACGTTCCTAGATTCAGAACCAAAAAAAAAAACCCAATGTTGCACGCACTGCCAAAAATGATATCCCATTAAATTAACTTACTTCACAATATATTTGACTATCAATTTGCCCAAAGTTAAGTCTGCTTCAATTCCCCTCTATAAGCTATGGCTACAGTGTATTACATAATTAATGATGACTTATCAACAAGAAGAGAAAATTGATGCCCACAGGATTTGCTAGTTAAGACAGATCAGTGAATGTTTGAAAAAAAAAAAAAAACTGAAGTAAAAGTCTTTATGTCATCTGTTTTATTCCATCTATTTTCATTTATCACGTCTACAATCTCATTAATACGCACACGACTGCTTTCAGATAAAAGTCTCTCTACTTTGCCGACTCTGTGCTAATGCCTCCTTTTCTCCAAAAACAAGAACCGTGTGCATGTGTTTTTGTCCCCTTACATAACTACAATACATTAACTTGTCAAAAAAAGATAGAAAAATGAGCTTGAATTCTTATAAGTTAAACAAAAAGTCAAGTTGATCCAAGTCTGGGGCAATTTCTCCAAAAGTGTGTGATTACGAAGGTATTTCCTGTATCTGTGGAAGATCTGCTGATAAAAGTGCAACAATGCAGCTTGTACACACTTGTAAACACACACACACGACACAGCGACAAATACACACATACATAAGGGGAAAAAAAAAAGACAGCAACAACCACTCTTGGAGTCCCTCTGCTTGATGCTGTGTTTGTCCCAAGGGCCTTAAGGGAAGTATGTTTGCTTGCTGAACCATTGTGAAGTCTCCAACAGACATGTCTAGCTTGCTGCTGTGCTGAGCTGTGCTGTTCTCTGCTGGAGGAGATCTCTGTGAATGGGAGGGGAATGCATTGATTTGATGAATGAGTGCATATTTGTGGGAGTACTGGTGGCCAATGTGCAGTCTGGTGCGAGGAGTTATTTTTGTGGCTAGAACTTGACAACAAAGCCTTTAGCTTTAAGCGCAGACTGCCAGAATCACAGTTCAGTAAAAAAGAGCTACCACAGATGTTATCCCTCTCTACACTGTCTTTATCTTGCGGATAAGACTTTTTGCGGTGTAACCTTTCAAACAGTTTTGAGCGTACATGGCATGTTACGTCTGTTCTGTGTGAATATCTGACAAATTGATTGAATACTATGGTGTCATCTGCGTAAACAGATGCACAAATTGATCATAGAGATTCTGAGTTATGATGAAATTGTGAGTCTTATGCGAGTCCCTTTGGTCTGTGTTGCCATGGCAACGCTTGTAGCAATGTACACGAGCTATACATTAAAAGGAATATATGTCAATGGTAAATGTTCTGCACTTATAGAGTTCTTTTCTACCTTTACATTAGCTTCACATTCACCCATTCACACACACTCATACACCAGTAAGTTTCTAAAGTTCTGTCAGTCCTACTGGGAGACTAACAAAGGGTTCAGTGTCTTTGTCCAAGGACACTTGTGGACATGTGGACAGACATCCTCTCGGTCATTGGGCGACCCACAAATCTTGCTTTTTGGCACCCTATCCATGAAACAAAACTAAAAGGAAAATAGTGGAATTTGTCTGAATATTTAAACAAAATCATCCATTCAGAATCAACGCTGACGCTTAAAGAGTTAATAATCAGCTCCTCATCAGACTGATAATGATGCAATGGCCTCCAGGTGTAATGGAAGAGGGAAACATCTAAAACATGCAGGACACCGGCCCTCGAGGACCACAGTTTGACACCCCTGGGTTAAACAGAAAAACAGTATTTCCTGCCCTCATTTCCACAGTTTGGCTCAAAACGGCAACATTTCTCCCTCTATATAAAAAGACCATATGTTTGTACATGTACTCCCAATCATGTAAAAAAATGAGCTAAACTTATTTTTTACTCTGGATGATCCCTTTAAGCTAAAGCTACAAACATAAGGACTGAAGAGTGAGTAACAGTTTGTAGTTTTTACAGCATCTTCACTTGGAGTCATGGTTTTTTTTTCGGCCTGTGTTTCCATTTAGCAGTGTTGCACCTCGTCTTGTTCCCATACATCAGGACACATACATATGCTGCCAATGTGCTTTTCAGTTTATAAAACTCTGAAGTTGGCCAATATAATCTTTTTTAAAATAACCAATTAATACTTCTACTAGGACAATAAAGTCTAACATCAAACCCAGGTGTTTTATGGACAAAAAAAAGAAAATATCATTTCAATGCATTTTACTCCATAGGTTTTATTGTTTGTAGCCACGATGTGGTTCACACTTCAAAGAAACTGCTTAATTTTTTAAGTTCCTATAAAGGTTCCTTATCCATAATGGCAACCCCATTTATGGTGGCTATATAACTTTAATTAAACATACCCATGTGTCGGCTGCTACAAGTACTTAACACGGAACAGCAACAATACGACCTGGTAAAAAGAGATGTGAGGGAGAACTTGGAGTCTGGGACCTCTCTAAGGTTTCATGGGTTAGCGGGAATTCTGGGGTTCCCAAAAATACCAGAGCAGTGAGAGCATTTAAAAGGTTAATACCAGTCAAATTTGGAATCCAAATGTTTTTCTTTATGAGGTTTTTGGCTTCCTTAAACACTGGAGTGCTAAGAATATTTAGTCAGGCATGCAGTCAGTTTGTAAATGTTATTTTCAGGTAGATGACTTAATAAAAGACAGTTTTAATTTAGTCTTTTTACATCGTGTTATTTACAAAATGTAGTGAAGGTCAAAGTACTCACATTCTGTACAGTATTTCAGTAGAAGTACAGCTAGTTCTGTGAACAAAAAAACAGGTAAGGTTGAAAAGTATCCAAAAAATAAAGCCTTTAAAAGTTAATTAGTGTGTAGATAATGTGTTTGATCAGGTCATGGTTACTCAGTTTGGTGGGTATGAGCAGAAAAAAGGAAAAAAGTCATAATTTAGATTAAATGTTATCATTATGTTATAAAAAAGGTCATTTGTGAGATAAAAAAAAACGCATAATTATGAGATAAAAAGTCAAAATTAAGAGATAGAGTCATACATATGAGATCAGAAATGTATAATTATGAGAAAAAATGTTGAAATTATGACCAAAAACAACTACAGTCATAATTATTATATAGTCACAATTTCTCTCCACTGATTTTCCCTCTGAAGACACACTGTTTATATAAATGTAAAGAGTATAAAGTACAGATATTTATACAAATGTAAAGAGTATAAAGTACAGATATTTATACAAATGTAATAAATATAAGGTACAAATATTTATATGAATGTAAAGAGTATAAAGTACATATATGTATATGAATGTAAAGAGTATAAAGTACATATATTTATATAAATGTAAAGAGTATAAAGTACAGATATTTATATAAATGTAAAGAGTATAAAGTACATATATTTATATAAATGTAAAGAGTATAAAGTACAGATATTTATATAAATGTAAAGAGTATAAAGTACATATATTTATATAAATGTAAAGAGTATAAAGTATAGATATTTATACAAATGTAAAGAGTATAAAGTACAGATATTTATACAAATGTAATAAATATAAGGTACAAATATTTATATGAATGTAAAGAGTATAAAGTACATATATGTATATGAATGTAAAGAGTATAAAGTACATATATTTATATAAATGTAAAGAGTATAAAGTACAGATATTTATATAAATGTAAAGAGTATAAAGTACATATATTTATATAAATGTAAAGAGTATAAAGTACAGATATTTATATAAATGTAAAGAGTATAAAGTACATATATGTATATGAATGTAAAGAGTATAAAGTACATATATTTATATAAATGTAAAGAGTATAAAGTACAGATATTTATATAAATGTAAAGAGTATAAAGTACATATATTTATATAAATGTAAAGAGTATAAAGTACATATATTTATATGAATGTAAAGAGTATAAAGTACATATATTTATATAAATGTAAAGAGTATAAAGTACAGATATTTATATAAATGTAAAGAGTATAAAGTACATATATTTATATAAATGTAAAGAGTATAAAGTACAAATATTTATATAAATGTAAAGAGTATAAAGTACATATATTTATATAAATGTAAAGAGTATAAAGTACAGATATTTATATAAATGTAAAGAGTATAAAGTACATATATTTATATAAATGTAAAGAGTATAAAGTACAGATATTTATGCAAAATATATAGGGAGTAAAAGTAAAAAGTTGCCATAAAATTAAATACTCCAGTAAAGTACAGATACTTAAAACTAATTGGACTTTTTCTAAGTTTTATTTAGCAGAATAAGCGTGTGTTTGGTTGCGTGTTGGCAGTTATTATGAAAACACTCAACATTTGAATAACGGTGAGAGTCACTATGAACGTGTTTAATAAAAGTTTAGCTGACTTATTTATCCGACTGTTTAGTTTCGCTTAATGCTCCTTATATATGAAAAAACTAAACTAAACCATTCATTGACAGGCTCTAAGTCATCCCTAAACACATCCACTTTAAAGTCTACACACAAGAGTAGCAGACTTGTACTGAAAGGCTATTTACTACGCTAAAGGAATTTATAGGGGGCGCAATACTGCTACATTTACAGATTATCTCAGCCTCTTTAATTCACTTCTCTTGCTTCATTTTTATGGGATGGGGCAGGGATCGCTGGAGGGTAAGGCTGGGGGATGGAGACGAGTGTGGTATAAGTCCTGTGCAAGTATTCACATGCCCAGAAAGCAGGCTAGCATCATAAAAAACAGCTCACTAATCATTTCAATACAGCAGCAAAACAGGCAGGAGGATGGATTCATGCACACAAGCTCACACATGTACACATGCACAACAACAGGTGATGATCGTCACACTGGAACACACAAGTGACGATGGTGAAACTGGACAAAACAAAGTCAGACTTTCTACAAAGAATTGACTTTGCCATTTGTTTTCACCCTATGTTATATACTGCGATATGAAAGAAAAAAATAAATACGTAAGAGTTAGTAACAGCTGTGTGACGCCGACGCAAACGATGACACTGAAACATATGTCATCCTTTTTGTATGTGAAATAAGTAACAATAATGATTAAAAATGAATACAAATTTAAAATAAATAAATAGACAAAAAATGCATAAAAAATAAACTGAATAAATAAAAATATCAACAAATGAGTAAAAAAAAAAAGAGTAAAAAACACAAAAATAGAAATAAATGCATACAAATTCATAAAAGACAAAAAAAATACGTAACACATTAATAAAAACTAAAATAAATAAATCATGAAAATATATGCAAATAAATGGAAAAAAATATGTTAATGAAATACATAAAAATAAAATGAATAAAAAATAACTGGATAAAAAATAAACAAACAATTAAAAAGACAAGAAATACATACAAGTAGATGAATAAAAAAGTACATAAGATAAATAAATAAATAAGCCAATAAATAATAAAAAAATATACAAATAAATGGAAAAAAATATGTAATTTTTTAAAATTAAAAATAGACTACATAATTATAGAAATAAATGAATAAAAATAAATAAATAAAATGAATAAAAATATATACACATAAGAAATCTGTGAAAAATAAATGTAAAATATACATGAATACATTTAAAAAAACAAAAATAATATTAAATAATAATAAGAAAATTAAATCTGTAAATAAAATTTTTGTGACCTTGCCCAAAGTTGTGCTCTGAAAATATTCACACCTTTTCAACATTGATAGCATCTAAACTTACAGCAGTAGTAATGAAGGAACACACTCTGGTACCCTATGGTCTTTAAAACCCAAACTGAATATTGTGCAGCCTTTATATTTTCTTCCATGTAGAGACAAACGACGGCAGCCTGAGATAAAAATGATGGAACAGCTTCATAGATCAAAGACGAAGGTATCGTGTGTTTTTAAGAGGGAAGCACATCTGAGATTTGGAGACACCTCGTTTAGATAACTGCAGTAGTGAGCGCTCGTCATCTCAAGGGGGAATCTTGTTCCTAATTTCCCCTGGAATCACAAACAGCTGTTGTTTAAACTAGATCACATCACTGTCACATGACTGCAGAGGAAGCGCTGACTGACCCACGAGGTCTGAACTGTGGAACTTTTTGGACCGAAAATCATCATTTCAGGAAACATTTGTTTTTATTCCAAAAGATTAAAATTCAAAAAAAGTCAAAATATAAAAAACAGTCGTCAGTGAGGAGGTTTAAGAACTCACAAGAGAATATAAAAAAACATTCTGAGATTTTTATGTTTTCAAAAATACTTTTTTTGGGCAAATTTAAGTTGTTTTTTATTTAAAGAAATACGGTACAAGGCTTATGTGGTAGAACATACATAAAAGAGAGAGTCTGATATTAAATGCACAAATATTAAAGAAGGAAAGAAAGAAATTAAATAAACACAGAAATTAAGTAAAAAATAATAAATAAAAATATTTAAAAAAGTGATGTATGCTAATTAAATTATTTTCAAAAATACTTTTTCAAATGAACAAAAATATCATCCAGGTTGACTTACAAAAATAAATCTAAATTCATCAAGTATGTGGTTGAAAAACTGTCACTCGTCACTCCTGCACCCCAAGCGAACCTCCCCCAACCACCCCCCCCCCAACCACCAGGTGGGCACACTCCCTAATTAAAGGTGAAGGGAGGTGCATAGCCTGGACAGGAGGAGGTCAAAGGTGAGAAGCAAATACAAATACATAATTAAAATTATTTCGCCTTAGCATGATACAAATACTAATAACAATGACAAATAATAAAATTGGCAAAAACAATCATTGTGCGATGGTCAAAGCTGTGGTTTTTACAGTGCTACCAACCGTTAGCCTAGCCACGCTATCGCTATTCATTCCATGTATGGGTCTAGTGGTGCTTCATAGTCAGGGGAGGCGGGGCTAAAAGGTTGTCTTTCAATTCCTCTGTATGCAATAGGACGGTACTACAACCAATCAGTGTAATCTTTAGGATGACGTAGTTAGAGCGTCTGAATGTTCACAGAGGAGTCCGGAGAAAGTTAGGAATGACTAAACAAAATGGTGGATTATGGAGCTGAACGACTGTTGTCGCTTCTGTAAAAAGAATTTAACTCTCGTATCATGTTAAGGGTCAATTTAACCCATTTCAGTTTTTATGTCTAAGTACTGGTTTTTCTTCATGAAATGTTGTGACTTTTCTTCATCTCGGGTCAAACTATGTGTGTCCGTCTGTGCAGAGTTTATAAACAAACATAATGTTGTGGGTCATTTTGACCCAGACACTTTAATGTGGGTAATTGTCTGTCCAGATCCAAAATATTCTTTACAATGTACTTTATTTTGTTTACCTAATTATAAGGGTTTTGATTGTTTTTAATGACGTGTGTAAATTGGAAAACTACCTTGAATAAATCGGAAATGACCTTTGACCCGCAATGACATCCTATTTGGGGAAACTAAGAGGGTCACCCTAAGACCTGAAGATTTGACCACGGAGAAAATTGTTGTCATCTACCATTGGTTAAGATTAATTTAAAGTTTATTCAATTTGCTTCAGATCAAAATTGGACAAAACGAGAAACGGCCATTTTATCCAATTTTTTCCTATTATTCATTTAAATATAAAAAGTGAAAAATTATCAGTTTTTTCATTTTGGTTTTGGAAACAAGTTTTTTCGTTGTCTTATTTTTAGTTTTATTTTGAAAAACGAACGAACGACAGATTTTTCAGCCTCACCACTCAGGCCTTTTTATTTTTTTATTTTAATGTTGATCCCTTTCAGGTACTTTAATATTTCCGCCGCCTCGTGAGACAGTGGGGGCTGGAAAACATTACAAAGTGAAATCTGAGAAAGAGAAATATATGTATTTATTTTTAATAAGCTCTGACCTGAGCCCAAAAGCTGTCCAAGTCCTGCTAATAAATATGGGATCTATTTTGTCGTCTCTATCTTTCCTTTTTCCTTCCCTGCCCAGGATGTTCGGGCCCCGGCGCTCTCCATTATTTTCCCAGGATCCCACGCTTGTGACATGTGCAGTTACTTATCACAAACATATGGTTTAATTTCTGCAGCAGGATGGCAGACATAACAGCAAACACAGACCAACCCACACATACATTTACGATCATCACCATCGTACCTGCACAAGACTGAAGATAAAAACTGACATATGTCGTTCTCACGGAAAGACGTTCTGACCACGACGCTCAGCCAATGAAGTAGTAATGAAGTAAAAGTATTTTATCACTGTACTTGCCTAGACTTATTAGGTATCTGTACTTTCAATTTTATGGCACATTTTTACTTTTACTCTACATTATTGCATAAATATTTGTACTTTATACTCTTTACATTTATCGAAATATCTGTACTTTATTCTCTTTACATTTATATAAATATCTGTACTTTATATTCTTCACATTTGTATAAATATTCTCCCTACATTCTCGGAAAAGACTCATTTTTTGAATGAATATTTTGATGTTTTCTTAATGATTTTTAGAATCATTCTGAAATAAAATGTTGAGTTTTTCAGTCAAATATGTTCATGGATAATTAAACCATTTTTTACATGAAGAATTCTTGAAAAAACAAAGTCATTTATAAATGATGGTACCCACCAAAATAAAGGTCAAAGGTCAATTTTGTAAAGATAGTATAGAAAATGTACTTTAGGGCTTAATATACTTAAAATCAAAGTTAATTTGTGTTTTATTTTTTTCCATGAATTTCTTTAATAAGTCCCATCGCAGGTTAACGTCCATTTAAAACTGTTCTAATGATTAAACGATTCTTCAGTGATTTAATCTGAGAAATAACAACAAACCAACTGGGGTAAAACATGACTCAAGATATCAGACATTCTTACTCTCCACAAAGGTATTTTATGGGGATGCCATGATGCAAACTTTACACATTGCTTTGACTGAGGTGAGATAATTACAGTCAACACATATCAGCATCATTTTCTCTGCAGATGTTCATCAATCACAGTTGATCTGCTGTTTACGCACATGGAAAACTAACTTTACATGGTTCTCTGCACTACTTGTAGACGACTGTAATAAGGGGTTTTATTTATTACCGTATTTGCTGGACTATAAGGCACACTAAAAAGACAAATTTTCTCCAAAAATGACAGTGCGCCTTATGTATAGATTCATTCTGGTTGTGCTTCGTGATTTGGAATTTAGATTTTTTTTATCCTATGTTTTTGCTTTTTAGCTCATGATCTTGACTTTTTATTTAATACATTTGGCTTTTTATCCAATAATTTGGGCTTTTTATCTGATAATTTTGAGTTTTTATTTTATAAATTTGGCTTTTTTATGTAAATTAAAATTTTTTATATATGTGTCATATATTAAAAACCTTCAAAAATATGACATTCATTGACAGCTTCCACTGTTTAATAAATCTGTTAATTGTATGCACACACACACACACACACACACACATGTACATATATATATATATATATATATATATATATATATGGGCATTAACGACTTCAGTTTTTTTCAAGTTGACTTATCGATCAATAAAGTCGAGTTGTGTCTACGGGGTTGTGATGACGTCATATTGTCAGCGGAGAAAGAACAGACACACGGCTAAAAAAACAAAACAAAAAACGCAGACACGTCTGTCCAGTAATGAGCAACTTGTATCAAATTTCAGTGCAACCTAAGAATGTCCACTGACACAAACAGCATTTAACTGCAACAAAACAAAGGCTAACGCTAGCAAAGAGTTTTGTGTTAACTGTAACTGAACATCAGTAGGTGAACGTATGTCTGCATTTGGTCTGAACCCACGGCTCTAAACCTGGACTGTCCACACGTCTGTCCACACGTCCTCACTTTTTATATTACATGTAAAGAGTTTAAGGCCAATAAGATGAACACAACACTGTCCATATCATGTGTTTGGGGAAAAAAAAAAAAAGAGTGTGTTGTCTTAATGCAGGTTGTCTGTGCTGTTTATCACTCAGGTTAGCTAGCTAATGCTGCTAATGCTGCTAACGCTGCTAATGCTGCTAATGCTGCTAACGCTGCTTGTATCATTCCCATTAGCCGATACCTCTACAGATGTCATGGTGTTTTTTTCTCATCTAAAGTGAAGTATTTCCACACATGCATGTGTGTCTGTCACTGTTGTTTTGTTCGCCCACCACAACTGTCTGACCTGCAGGTGTCTTGTTTACGTCTGTTTTTTTTTATCACCTTTTTTGTTGGTGTTTTTTCTGTATTTTAGTGCAGTTTTTTTTTTATGATGATTTGAATATTTCATCACTTTTTTGTTTTAGTTTTGTGAATTTTAGCATGTTTTGTATTTTTTTCTCTCTGAATTTTTTTTGTTTATTCAATTTTGTGGGAAATTTTAGTGTCACATAAACAAACAAACAGAGACCAACAAAATGCCAGTGTGTGAGAGCGATGGCGGCGCGTTGGGACGATCCTCTGTAGACCATGCTTCAGAAGATAGACATGAGCGTAAAGAAGCAGAAATGTAAATCCATGCATCCATCCAACCAAGGCCACATTCAAAATCTACACATGTGAACTTTAAACACCACCCACCCAGCTCTCTCCTATTGCTCCACAGTGAGTGCTCGTCTTAAAGAGAGGCCAGTGGACTGAACTCTTTAGTCATTGATTATGTGATTATCCAGGCTTAAAGCTCCTCTATGCTTTTCTGCAGCGTGTCTCATGAGGAGCCCAGTTCTTTTCCAGGACCGTGATGGACTGAACATGGGTTATTGTGAGTGGGTGTGTTGTCTCACATGTTTGTATGTTTGATCAGCTTCAACTCAAACATTGTACATGATTGGTCGTGTAGGAGTGGCTCATCAGCTTCTACAGTACGTGCTTTTGGAGACGGTAACACACCAGAGGTGGTCAAAGTAGTACTCCCATTCTGTACTGAAGTACAAGTACGGCTGAAAAAAATACTCTGGTAAAAATAGAAGTACTGATTCAACTGCTTATTTTTCTCAATTGTAATGAAGTAAAAAAAAGTGCATTTCTTTGCCATGGATGAAATAATACCCCTTTAACCAGGAAAAAAACGTTCCAAAAGTAGTAGTAGTAGTAGTCGTAGTAGTAGTGTAGATAATGTGTTTGATCAGGTCACAGTTACTCAGTTTTGTGAGTATGGGCAGGAAATGTAAGAAAAATTGAGAAAAAAAGGCACAATTTAGATGAAATGCCACAGTTATGACATAAAAAATATCATATATGAGATTAAAAAATGCAGAATTATAAGATAAAAAGTCCAAATTTTGAGATAGTCATACATACGAGATAAAAAGTCAAAACCATGAACTAAAAGTCATAATTATATAGAAAATCAGAATTTCTCTCCATTTTCCTTCTGAAGACACTTATTTTTCACACTGTTTAGTTTGAAAAAGTCAAGAGTCTGTCCGTCATCTTCAGTCACTTATGTTGAACTCAAGCTTTACGTCACACTAGCAACAACTCCACCCAGTCATGGGATAGTCCCATACGGTGACACTGATTGGCTCCTTTGTTTTGAAGAAAACCTGAACCCCATGGTACTCAGATGGTTGTGTCGCGAAACGCAGCCAGATGACATGAGTCAGGTTTGTATTTTACATGTAAAACATTCGTTCTATTGTCTTGTTTTGTCAGTTTTCTGTTTGTCTTCGTGTTTTTCTGTCATCGTTCGTGTCTGGGCTTTTATTCTGTCATGATGGGGTGAAGTGGAGAAAGGCCTCCGATGCTCAGTAATGAAGGGAAAAATTATTTAGTAACAGATGGAACAAAAACCAGATAAAGACAGAGATAAAACCAAAACAAGACTAAACAAAACCTGGGGGTGGATCAGCCAGAGTCCGTGGTGGTGGAAAATGTCCTGGTTATGGAGGTGACAAACTGAATGGTCCCGCAACGACTATTGCAGATCAGCAACGATTTGCAGCTGCACGGTGCGGGACAGGTGGATCTGGAGAGCACTGAGGGAAAGGTCATGACACCCCTAAAGGCTTTAAAAATTATAAAAATGTGCGGATTTTCTATGAAATATGTGTTAAAAGAAAATGTAGAAGAAGATTTTAGATGTAATGTATTAGTGTCAGTGGGTAAATGTGTCTTCACTGACTGAACATTAAACCATTCAAATGAACCAGACATGTGGGTCATTTTCATACCAGACATGTGGGTCATTTTCATACCAGACATGTGGGTCACTTTCATACCAGACATGTGGGTCATTTTCATACCATTGGGTTTTTGTTAATTGTCACTTTCACCTTCAGTGGTGTTTGTTGACGGATGTTTTGGTGGGTGTTTTGGTGGGTGTACATCCAGGGACGATTGCCTCCAATGAATTTTCGTGGTCTTCCTGGTGTTTGTGGATATTTTTTCAGGGTGTTTTTTTCATATTTTTTTTTTCGGTGGGTTCGTGGGGTTTCACAGTTTGGGGTTTGTTTGTGATGGTGGAGCGATGGCTGCCTCCATCTTTTTTCTGTCATGTCTTCTGTTTGTGGATGGGTGTCACCTTCTTTGGGCTGGTGGTGGGTGCGTACTGTGGTGGGGGTTCGGTGGGCTCGCTTGGGGGGGGTTCGCAGGGCAGCGGTGGCTCTGTCCTTTATGTGTGAGTTATGTGAAGATTAAGGGTCAAAGGTCACCAAAAGCATCATGGGTAGCTCCCTCATAGCCAATGGGATGATACGTACAGAACATACATGATGTAGTTACATACATTACGTACAGTACATACAGTAATGAACATAGTATTTATGTTTCAGTTTCCTTTTGTGAATAGAATTTTCTTTCATATTCAGAGACAAAAAATTGAGATAAAGGTTTTTCGTTCCTTGGATTATTCGTTAGCTGGGTCTTTGTTAAGTAGAGGTACCACTGTATTGTTACGTAGTTACTTCCCACCTCTGCTCTGCACTCAAGCCAACGTCTGAACCCCCCCCCCCACACACACACACATACACACAGTTCCTTTTATATAGTTTTGCTCAGTTAGCTATTTCCATAAACTCTGAACTTAAGAAAAAGTGCAGTTGTTCACTGTGTTACGACTGTGTGGGATACATAAACTGATCACAAAGTAAAGAGACAAATCATCAGGTGAGTCAGAGTGAGCAGCATTCCTTCATCAACACTTCCACTGCAAGAGTTACCACACAGCGAGAGCCACAGACGTCAACACACACACACACACACACACACACACACACACACTCACTCTGCAGGTGTGCCATAAATTAAGTGCATGAGTAACTGTCTAGAAGAAGGAGAGAAAAAAAAAGGGTTCTAAAGAGGCATAAAATGGCAGCACACACTCATAAACAGATGTATGAATGTTACACACACACACACACACACACACACACACACACACTCAAATGCAGTCGTGTGTGTGCGTGTATTCATATCTTTATGGGGACATTGATATGTTTACACAGTCATGCCATGGGGACCTCTGACACTATGGGGACAAAAATTCAGGTCCCCATAGGGGCGAAATATAAATAAAGGCCCCCACATAAAATAGAAATGATGCAGCCCTATAAATATATATATATATATATATATATATATATATATATATATATATATATATATATATATTTTTTTTTTTTTTTTTTTTTTGCAGGAAGTCCCCATAAAGCATGAGGGAAATAGGTGCAAAATGAAACATATGTTTTTTCAAAGGTTTGAAGATGTGTTTTTTTTAAGTACTTATATTTATGTATGTTTTAAAATTATTGTTTTATTTTTTCTTTATATATATATATATATATGTGTGTGTGTGTGTGTGTGTGTGTGTGTGTGTGTGTGTGTGTGTGTGTGTGTGTGTCCTCAACAGTAAAAATAAGCAGCAGCACAGCATTTTCCACATAGCAGTTGTTAGTTGTGTGTTTATTGCGTTGCTTTTGTTCAGTCCTTTTATTACTTTTCATCTTATATTTGTACCTGTCCCTGCTTTTTTTCCTCCACCTGTTTATTTCTAAATATGTCGTTCCATGAAGCCGTTTGTACATTTAAGACTGCCATTGTGGCTCTGGACTTTGTTCTGTTAATCCTTCCTTACACCAGTGACAGAAATAATGTGGACGGTCTTCCTGGTTGCAGTCTCAGTGGAATGTGGCAGAAGGCAACTCGACAGTCTGGTTCTGCATCAGAGTGTGACGAGACAGACCAAAAGGTCAGTGACTTCAAAGCTTGGAAGCAGCTTCAAAAACACAGCTCCTGCCTCTGACGGTTACATAATATTTGTCAAAGTGTTTACCTGAGTGTGTCTGTGCAAGTAATACACAGAGGAAATTCTGAATAATGTCAGCCTGTCAAAAAGATGACTGAGGTGTAAAAGTACTTCATTACTGTATTTAAGTCGATATTTTAAAGTATCTGTACTGTATTTTACTAGAGTATTCATCTGTATGTTATACTACTTACATTGTTAGATATCTGTACTTTATATTCCTTACATTAGTACAGAATGTTAGTACTTTTGACACCTGCCAAGAGCAATTTAATAATTATTATTCAGAGAATGTGCCAATCTCAAGTTTCTATGACAACCTGTTCTAGAATTAGAGCCAACGATGTGATTTTGACCTCCTTACATTTATATAAATGTAAAGAGTATAAAGTACATATATTTATAGAAATGTAAATAGTATAAAGTACATATATTTATATAAATGTAAAGAGTATAAAGTACAAATATTTATATAAATGTAAAGAGTATAAAATACATATATTTATATAAATGTAAATAGTATAAAGTACATATATTTTTGAACAAATGAAGGGAGTAAAAGTAAAATGTTGCCAGGAAAATAAATACTCAAAGTACAGATACCTACACAAATGTACTTAAGTACAGTAATGGAGTACTTTTACTCAGTTACTTCCACCTGTGGTAATGGGGCAGATAGTGCAGTGTACTTTTTAACTGGAATGACCTGAGTTTGAATGTCTCAATAGGCTGGTGAATCATCCATGCAGAACACTTCTCTTTTTCTCAACAACGCATAAGAAAGTGCCCTTGAGCAAAGCACTGAACTCTGAGCTCAGAAAAAGCCTCCTAATTGACAGGTTCTCACAGATAATGTGATAATGTAAGACTAATATTCAATGGTGACTTACTTATGAGAAGTCATTTTGTCAATGATGGTGCTCCAGTTTTTGCACCGGCGCATATTTAATTTTGGAATGAAATTAAGAGCTGAGAATGGCGAGGCCTGTGGAACACTTGACATTCAACGACCTACTACAGATTTGGCATACACTCACTGGTGAGAAACTTGATTGAAAGGCTCAGAGGAACGTATATATGTGAGTGTTTATATGGTTTATGTGTGCAGAAATATTACTACTGTCTACTCCAGGAGTGTCAAACTCATTTTAGTTCAGTTCCACATTCAGTCCAATATGATCTGAAAAGGACCAGTCAAATAATAACTGTGAAAAGAGTCCATTTATATTATGATAATGTTAAAACTATGTTTCCCTTCAAATGTCACTGACATCAACAACTTGACACATCTTAAAGGGACAGTTACCATTTTTCACATCAATCCGTTTGTCATCACTGTGTTTACTCTGGTGCACCCACAGTGACTCCGCCCCTTTACTCTTGTGCACCCACAGTGACTCCGCCCCTTTACTCTTGTGCACCCACAGTGACTCCGCCCCTTTACTCTTGTGCACCCACAGTGACTCCGCCCCTTTACTCTGGTGCACCCACAGTGACTCCGCCCCTTTACTCCGGTGCACCCACAGTGACTCCGCCCCTTTACGCTGGTGCACCCACAGTGACTCCGCCCCTTTACGCTGGTGCACCCACAGTGACTCCGCCCCTTTACTCTGGTGCTGGTGCACCCACAGTGACTTACCCCCGACAGTGTCCTGTGAGACCAGTTCTGGTCTGGTTTTGGTCAAAGTGAAAGTAGTCCTGGCAGGTTTCTTGGGTCAATGTTTCTTCTTAAAACAGTATGCGTTTACATGAAGGATTTATTTTCATAACAAATCCATCACGGAATAAAAACTCACACCTCGTAATTGCTTGGAGCTACTTTCTCTCAATAGTGATCAGTGTGCGTTGCCACTGCTAACTAGGGCATTAACAGAAATGTCAACTAGTTGACAGATTGACTCCCATAGCACAAGTTGACTTAAATTAGGAGGAATCAACAAGTCGCAGGTTTGTCTTTCTCTCCCTCTCATGCATAAACACAAGCGTCATGCTAACCTGAGTGATATGAGCAGCATCCGCTAGCTAACCTGAGTGATATGAGCAGCATCAGCTAGCTAACCTGAGTGATATGAGCAGCATCCGCTAGCTAACCTGAGTGATATGAGCAGCATCAGCTAGCTAACCTGAGTGATATGAGCAGCATCCGCTAGCTAACCTGAGTGATATGAGCAGCATCAGCTAGCTAACCTGAGTGATATGAGCAGCATCTGCTAGCTAACCTGAGTGATATGAGCAGCATCCATCCATCCACCATTTTTTGTAAATGGATCATTTGTTAATATAAATATTTTCGTGCAATTTTACCGTTTTTACACTAAAGCAAAGAAAGTACCATTTATTCCAGACTATAAGGTGCACTTAAAACCCTTTAATTTTCTCCAACAACAACAGTGCACCTTATAATCCAGTGTGTCCTATATTATGATAAATACAGCAAATATTTAATTAATTTGAGATTTTTTATTGCTTGATTACATTTTTTTGTTTAATTCAATATCAAATTTGTTAATTTAAAATGTTATATGGATTCATTGTGGTTGTGCTTAGTGACTTGAAATTTTGCCTTTTTATGTCAGAATTTTGACTTTTTAAAAGATTAATTTAGCAGAATAGGTGTTCGTTTTGTTCCAGGTTACAACTTAACAAGGGTGGGAGTAATTGTGACCGTTTACCTTTGCTTAATGAACCTTATAATCCAGTGCGTCTTATGTAGAAAATATAATAATTAGGATCATATTTCACTGGTCCGACCCAATTGAGATCTACTTATTCTGTATGTAGAACCTAGATTAAAATCATTTTTACACCGTTAATGTCTTCATTGTTATTCATGCTACAGGCCAGATTGGACTTCTTTCAGGCCTTATATTTGACACCTGTGCTCTACTCCATTTAAAAGTCAAAGCTCGTCTTTGCTGTCGGACCCAATCTAAACACAGGAATCGGCTCCGACTTGTTTTGTCTGAAAACTCCACAAAGTCACATGTAACTTGGGCACAGTTGATTTTTATTTATTTTTTTTTTCCTTCGGAGGACTCTGAGAAATTAATTTGTAAGCCTGACACAAATAAACAGCTCATGCATAAATATGCCTGTAACTTTTAAGACAAAAGGAGAACAGCTCTATCTTCATTGCAAGGGGGGGATTTTTCTCCTTATCAAAGCAACACAGGGCAAGATTAAAGAGTCAAAATCCTCCCCACGTGTGTGTAGTGTGTGCGTATTCACTTCTGCATGCCTGCCCCCGGACGTTCTCTCTCCTTCTCCTTCTCCTTCCTCCCTCTCGTCACTCTCCCCGTAGCATTAGAAGCTAGCTGCCAGGCTCTCCTCTTTAGCATCCATCCATCCCTCCATCCTTATCCCTGGAGGAGTCTGCATTAATCAGGGCTTTCAAAGGAGGTCCTGCTGCAGTCGCGGTTGTTGTGTTTCCTACCATTTGTTAGCATGCAGATGTGGCCCTACAGTGGAGCTACATCAATCCTTATACAGTGGAATTACATGCTCAATCAATAATATTCAATAACAACAGGCCATTTGCCCATCGGTCCGTTCACTTTATCATCCAACCCACTGACAATGGCCTTTAGTGACACAGTCTAGTCCACACTTTATAGAGAAGAAATGTCCTGCACTTTACACAAAACAATGTAGAGTACTGTATTTTACCGACAATGACGCGCACTAATTTTATCCAAAAATGACAGTGCGCCTTATAATCCAGAGCGCCTTGTATATAGATTCATTCTGGTTTTGTGTAGTGACTTAGAATTTTGACTTTTTATCTTTAGGCTAAAAGGTTGTCTTTCAAATCCTCTGTATGCAATAGGACGGTACTACAACCAATCAGTGTAATCTTTAGGATGACGTAGTTAGAGCGCCTGAAAGTTCACAGAGGAGTCTGGAGAAAGTTAGGAAGGACTAAACAAAATGGTGGATTATGGAGATGAACGACTGTTGTCGCTTCTGTAAAAAGAATTTAAAGATTGTTGACGTTTTCTCACATTCTTCACTCATCTGTGATAAAAGGAAATCTACACCTGTTGTTGTTGTTCTTCTATGGTTGTTTACGCTTGTTTCTCTTTGAATCATGGCAACATCACTTTCTTAGTCCCGCCCTCTGACTCTATACTTCACCTTGATTGGTCGGTCAGTTTCAGGGAAATTTAGACTAAAGTTACAATGAGCGAAACTAGACTACTACGATAGAACATTGGTGGGGCTAGCGCAGCTAGGCTAATATTGTATTTTTAAAAATTCAATGAAAATATTTTTTTTATCGTTTTAATTTTAAATCTTTTCAATTAATTTTTGATAGTTTCATTCAAAAACATTTTTTATAATTTTTTTAAAATCTTAAAACATTTATTTTATTCATTTAAAAAAAAGGATTAAAAAAGCAGGATACACACACACACACACACTTTTGAAGAAAAACATTTTCAGTGTTTTCATTTTTTTAATAACATTTTTTTAAATTTAAAACATCTTTAATAATATTTTGTATTTTAAAAGCATTCATTTAATTTTAATTATTGTTTCATTTAAAAAAAAAAAAAAAAAAAGAAAAAGAAAAAAAAGAGTGAGATATCCGAAACCTGCAGGACACTGGGCCATGACGAGCAGATTTAAGAACCACTGCTCTTAATTAAATCCTAATTCCAAACACTTTTGAGGAACATATTCCTGAATGTGAATGACAAGCGTGTACGACAGACTACATGAAATACCTCCTAACTGGTCATGTGTTTCAAACATTCCACCCTGTTGTGTAATTGTTTTCAAAAGATCATTTATAATCAAGGTTGAAAAGCATAGTTTGATGACAGGGGAGTTAAAAGAGGATTCATTTTGACTCACAGACAAATCAAAACATTGCAATAATACCAGGGATGATAGTTATAAGTTTTTGACAACTTTGAGATGCCTGCCTTTTATTTTACCTCATGGGTACAAAGAAATAAAGCTATATACAGTGGTACCTCAATTTATGAACTCAATTCATTCCAGAAGTGTTTTCTTAACGTCATTTTTTCATTAGTAGAGTAAAAGGCCCCCAATACTACCCCCTAAACCCTTTAAAAGTTATAAAAGTATTCACACTTTGTATGAAATATGAGTTCAAAGTAAAAGAAGATTATTTATTACTTCAGATTCACTGCAATGGGGGAGGGGCTTAACCCCACGTGGGTGACGCCAATGTCTTTGTGACATGTAGTGGACAGACTTTTACGGAGTCCTTCGTTTCTCTGTTTGAATGATGGTAAATGAGTGGAGGGGACACACCACGCAGCAAACGCAGCATGTGTTGGTAACTCAGGGTGACCCATCAGATTCCAAAAGTGGTTTTCAGTGGAATGACACCTTTAAAAATATCAGTGAAAATATCAGTGAATGTCCCAAACCTTACTTTTT
>CM035802.1:37024923-37262423 GCA_020466265.1 Siphamia tubifer | reverse complement strand
TTCAATATAATACTGTCAAACATTTTATGGGTTTCTGAGGCGTAGAGTTCAGCCAAATGAGCAAAGTTACTATTTTATTGAATCTAAAACTAATAAAAATAGTCAGTAACCACAGTTTCTTCTGCTAATATAATCATTTATCAGTTTACTTTAACCTTAATATAAGAAGTATGAAAAAAAAAATACTACTATATTTATAAAGTAGCACTATTTAATTTTCTCCCTTTGTTTCATTCAACCCCATAACAGGATATTAATCACGCTTTTTTAAAAATTTTTTTTTAACAATGATTCAGTCCAACTTCCTAATCACCCAGGAAATAACATCACTGAAGTCTTTTCCCACTCTAACTGTAAAGACAGGTCAGTATTACCATAGTTTACTAGTTATATTTCATTGTTTTTATCACGAGATTGACATCAACCCTTCAACCCTGTAACAAGCATAAATTATATTTTGTATTATTTGGGGAAAAAAAACTAATAATTGTCTTGGAAAAACTTTATTAATTTCTTGTTTTCCTCATGCTTTCTAATGCTCCATACTCTAGCTAACGTGGATCTATGGCTATGGCTAACACTGTAAAAAAAAAAATAAAAAAAAAATAAAAAAATAAACAGTTATGGGGATGAGTCTTCGTTACAGGGTTGAAGGTTGGGTTGTTCTGACTGTACTTTATCTTTACTCTGTTATCACTAAACTCTTTCTGCTTCTTGCTTGTGTCTTTTTAATCCCCTCCCCATGTTAATCTTTCTTTTTCATTTCCGCTCACATCTGAATCTAGCTAACCTTATCTGATCTGTGACCTCGTCCTCGCCCCTGATCTTTTTGTCGCACAGGAAACGTTTCTTCACATGGAATCTCAACAACTTCACATTTAAATAAAAAGGAAGTAATTGAAACTAATTCTTTAAAATTTCACATCGACTTTGATAAACCACCTGCTGTAACCCCCCCCCCCATCCTTTCCTGCATCCTTTATCCCTCACCCCTTTTCCTCCTCTGACCCCCCACCACTAGATTTTTTAGCTCCAGGTGAAACAGTGAGTCGACCCCCTCTGTCTGTGAAGCTTTTGTCCTCTTCCTCATAATTGCAATGTGTGTGTGTGTGTTGTGTGGCTAGTCGTGAGTGTTTGTGTGTGTGTGTATATGTGTATTGCACATGGTTGTCAAACATGCGGCCCGAGGTCCAAACCCAGTCCGCCCAAAGGGTCCAGTCTGGTCCGTGGGATCAATTTGTGAAATGGAAAAATAGATAATAATCACTTTAGTTCAGGTTCCACATTCATATCAATTCAATCTGAACCAGTAAAATGCTATCATAATAATCACAACTCCATTTTTTTTATTTTCTCTATTTTCACATATTTCCACCAAGTATAATTTCACAAACTATCTGAATAATCTTGAACAAATATGAACAACCTCAAGTGTTTCAAGAGAAGTCAGTGCAATTTTAAGAATAATATAGCTAATGCACATCAGATGTAATGATCCATTTGAGTAAAGGTCAAAGGTCAAGGTCACAATTAACTAAAAGGTCAAAAATACATTATGGATTATAACTCAAGAACAGGGGGTCACAGAACTTTCAGATTGGTACCAAATGTCACGGAATGAAGATATCTACAATTCTATTAACTGGTGTTATCACCTACAACCTATAGTTTCTGTGGAGGTCAAAGGTGACATGTGGCAAAATGAACTTGCGTAACACTGTGTGTGTCAAACAGACATATCACCCTATAATTTAATCAATACTGGATATATTATCACACACTGACACATACACACATGCACAAATGAAATGATAAATATTGCCAAGGGTCAAAGGTCAAGGTTGCATTTGGCAGAAAGTTCAAAATCACATTGGTCAAATTCAAGAACAGGTTGTCATAGAAACTTGAGCTTGGCACAAAATAGGGGAGAGATTAGGCACTCTCTGAATACTAGTTTAGAATTTATTTAGTAATGTAGAAGTGCTTTTGTTATCCTGTGATGCAATTTGATTGGTGGACAAACTGATGCATAAAGTGTGAGGATACCTGCAGAGCAAAACAGAAGCTTCAAGCTGTAGGAGCATCACAGTCTGTTGACCGTCACGTCACGTTACGGCAAAGTTACATAGAAGTTAAGAATTCACCTTTTATTTTGTATTATTTAAGTTCAGTAAAGAAAGTCATAAAAACAAACTTTTGGTTTTACAACATTTACGTTACGTGTCACGTCTGAAAGAACCTCGAAGTTCTGTCAGACGTGTAGTGAGTCAATACCTGCACTGACAACCCCTGTTTTAGAGAGATAAAAATGAGAACAGGAGAGACTGGGTGTGGGTGTGTGTGTGTGTGTGTGTGTGTGTGTGTGTGGTGGTGGTGGTGGTGGTGGTGGTGGTGGGGGGGTTATTGTTTGTGTTAGCCTACCTACTTTGCTTTTCATCTGTTGCCTATGGTGCAATCCACAATCCCAAACCGTCCACACAAACACATATATAGCCCTGGAGTGTGGTTGTTAGCAGGTGTGTACAGTTTATGTTAGCATTAGCTGCATTAGCATGCATGCCCCCCCCCACCCCCGAGTTACTTTTTGTCTCAATGGAAGCCAGGGATTTCTCTTCATTTGAGGGGACTGAGGAGTGTATACACACACACACACACACACACACACATATACATACGGGTGCCTGAGGGAGGGCCAGTAACTGAGCCACCAGCCAAGGGAGCTGGACCAATTACATTGTTAGGATAAATGTAGCGTCGGCTATGCATGGATTGTGGTACTTAACAGCCGTCACGAAAAAGAAAAACCCTCCCTTTCCTTTTCCTTTCTCTTCTGCTCGCCTGGGCGTTTTTAAATGGAGGGGAATTTAAAAACAGATTTATGGGTCAGTTAAATATAGTAGGCAAAACTGATTCCCTAACCAATCGCCCCTCCTCCGTAACTCCCTCCATCTATCCCTCCCTTGTAGCACCACCACCCTTCCATCCCCCAAGTTTTGTCTCCTTTTTTTTCCCCTCCCTTTGGTCTTTTATAAAATGATATATCTCTTAAAAAGGATGGAACAGTTCCCCCAGTGGAACGCTCAAACACAAATTGACAATCCAGGCCTTGTGGTTTAATAGGCACCCTGTATCTCCCTCTCTCTCTCTCTCTCGTTTCCCCTCCCTTTTCCTTCGTTCTATCTCCATCTCCCTCCCACGTTCCTCTCTCCTGTCTCTTACTCTCCTGACCAACAAGGAATTATTAAATGAAGCCTTAACTAAATCTGAGTTAATGAATTATTCTAGCACCTACGATGTGATTATAGTAATTAATGGGCCACCGACGTACCTACCTTCACACCAGGTTTCCTAAATGAACATCTCGCAAAAAGGCCTAATGTCTTTCTTTTTGACACAGATTTAAAGCTTCCTCTGCCTTTTTCTCCTGCTCAACTTACATCCCCAAATGCATTGTGGGATAAGAATCTGGGTCTGATATTCATTTTTCTCCTCTTAAGAGAGAAAGAAAAAAAAAATACCCATGAGTATTTATATTATGGTTTTAATAAAATTCAGAGCACTTAAATTAGTGTTGAAATGATTAGATTGGGTGAAGTTTTATGTCGGTGCTAGTTTTAACAAGTGGAACGACTGTTCAATTTATGTGCGTTAAAATGTTTAAATCAGATTAATCACAATGATGGATTAATCTGCATGAATGCGTTTATTTTCACAGCCCTGATATTTATCCAATTCCTTTTGGATTATTTAGTTTTAATGTATATTTCTCCAAGGGTACACCTAAAGATGAGAAAAATTAAGTCACACTTGTTCATCTCATCTGCAGCAGGTTTGTACACATGATAAACTATAAATAGTGACATTTTAGTGCAAAAGAAACCCCCATTAAATAATGAAAATGTTTTTAAAATTATCCAAATGCAATAATATGTTACACGTCTTTAATTTTAACAATATTTTGCCTCAATTTATCATTAGTCCATGTGTTTTATTATGGATCAGTTCTACAAAGACACTAAACTCTTCTTAACAGAAGCAGAAAATGGTTCAAATTGTGTCTAACTTTCTTTAGACATTTCAGTTTGTTCGAATTTGTTCAGGTTTTTCACATTTTATTGTTACAGGATAGTTGGTAAATTTCATAATTTTATATTTTTCGCAGTAAAACAATGACAAATGTCATTTATAGGCAAAAAAAAAAAGTATAGAGTCATTTAATAGGTTGCGATGCTCTTCATCCTATAGGCCGCATTGGAACCACTGATGGGTCACATTTGGCCCCCAGGCCACGTGTTTGAGACCCCTGGTTTATACATCTCACACACATACTGTGTATATATATATATATATATATATATATATATATATATATATATATATATATATATACATACACATACATACATATACACACACACATTTCTATGTTTCATGAGGACCAAGTCTATAATCAAGTAGATATTGGAATTGGGTATCGAGTGTTTGTTTTTTTTAAGAAAATTTAAAATAAAATATTAACAATTTAATTCAATAAAAAAATAAGAATGAATGAATGAAAAATAAAATAAAATTACAAAATACATAAAATATATATATATTTTAAAAATAAACACATCTTCAAACCTTTGAAAAACATGTTTCCCTCATGCTTATGGAAAAAACAAATTCATAGTATTTATAGGGCTACATCATTTCTATTTTACTAGTGGCGACCTACATTTATATTTAACCCTTTTGGGGACCTGAATTTTGGTCCCCATAGTGTCAGAGGTCCCCATGATGTGACTGTGTAAACATGTCAATGTCCCCATAAAGATAGAAACACAAGCGCACACACACAATTATCCCCACACATAATTAATGTATAATATCATATATATATAACTGCAGTATATCACTAATATATACATGTACACTACATTTATATATCGTGTAAGTTTATATACACATACATACATAGGGTAAGCATAGATTGGGTAAAGTTTTATGTCGGTGCTACTTTTTGTGGGAGTGGGAATCGCGACTTCAGATAATATCTTTTCCGTTTTGTCAACAGGCTTAGGTCCATGTGATGGTATCAGAAATGTTTGCATTTGGATGACAAGCATCATTTGGCAATGGCAAATGTTTGTTTTAGGGGCAAAGAGAATTCTTCCTCTGCAGCATTGCTACTTTGGATATGTTTTTGCTGCTTTTCCTTTTAAAAAGCGTTGCAGAGGAGGGGGTGTTTCACTAAAAAATGTGTTTACCTCACCATACTGAGAGTTGTAAATGCAACGGTTAGCAGGTTTTCAGCAGCGTGCATGGAGGTGCGAATCTCCCTCCTCACCACACGCTAGCCTCCAGCGCCAACACACAGTCATGCACAGACTATATACTTTTCCCACACACACACACACACACACACACACACACACACTAATCCACAGCACCAGCACAATCCACTTTCAGGGGCTGCTCTGCTGCAATTGCGCCAAACAGGCCACAAGTTTTGGTTCCTTCTCCAAGACACACAGATCCAGGCCATGTTTGAGATTCTGTTTCAGCAGCAAAATACACAGACCAGCACTGTTCAAAGTTCTAGTCATATAACAGCAGAAAATTTGACAAAAAAATGAAAAAAAAAAATCCTTCTTCCTGGTGTCGGCGCTGGTTCACGAACCTCGGCCAAGCCTTTCATCCTGAAGCCAATGTGTATGGGGCAAACATTCAGTGTGCTTTGATTTTCTAACCACTTAAGAAGATTTGGTCATGCTTAATCCACTTTCTCAGCCGAATTTCCCTGCGAGCTGGTAATTACGACTGAATAAAGTGTATACTTCAAGTGCTGCTGTTGTTGCTCTCCTTATAGACCTTGTATCGTGTGTTGTGTTTTTTTTATGTAACCTGCAGGTAAAACTCAATAAGTTAAAATACAACCTGAGCAGTGATGCATCTTAAACTGGTGTTGGTTACAAGGAGACAGGGGTGGCTACCTACTGGTATTACAGTTATGTTGAATTATATACGTGTAATTCAAAAGATATAAAAGATTAACATATAACTTCATGTATAGATAAGTGAGAAATTAAATCGACAGACAGAGAGAGAGAGAGACAGACAGACAGAGAGAGAGAGACAGACAGACAGAGAGAGAGAAAGAGACAGACACAGACAGAGAGAGACAGAGACAGACAGAGAGAGACAGAGACAGACAGACAGACAGACAGAGAGAGACAGACAGACAGAGAGAGAGAGACAGACAGACAGAGAGAGAGAGACAGACAGACAGAGAGAGAGAGACAGACAGACAGACAGAGAGAGAGAGAGACAGACAGACAGACAGAGAGACAAACAGACAGAGAGAGAGAGAGACAGACAGACAGAGAGAGAGAGAGACAGACAGACAGAGAGAGAGAGAGACAGACCGACAGAGACAGACAGAGAGAGAGAGAGAGAGAGACAGACAGACAGACAGTCAGAGAGAGAGATACTGCTGTATATACAGGAAAAAAATAACTATACTGAAACATGCACATGTATATACTGTACTTGTAAATTACACTAGTTTTTATTTTATTTCTGCACAACTGCTTTGGAAATTTAAATGTTTGTTTTCAATGCCAATAAAGCTCATTAAATTGAAAAGGGGGGATAGACAGACAGAGAAAGAGGGGTTCGGCATAATTAATTATATATATATATATATATATATATATATATATATATATATATATATATATATCCATCCTTTTGGGGTTCAGACTGGTTAAATCTATGTTGAAGGCATGTATTATTGTATTATTTCATGTAGTATTGGTCTTTAATGACAGTGACTGAAGGTATATCTTACAGTTTGAGGTAAGTTCTACAGTATAAACAAGGTTTTTTTTTTTTTATGTGACTGGCATTGTACCTTCATGGTGCTTCAGAGCTTTGACCAACGCTGCCGCAGATGTTAGTCCTCACACTCCAGGTATCCATATTTACTTTCCCTTCCAGGCTGAATGGAGGGCAGCACAAATTGCAGGCCTCATTTCAAGAAATCCTTGCACCATGTCATAAGCAATAAGCCGACCTGTCTCAGTGCTGACTCTTTCCAAGCCGGTGCAAGCGCTGCTTCTGTTGAAAGTTTGATAAGAAAACTGTCAAGCATTTCTTATAATGCATTTTTTATTTCAACCCATAAAGACCCAAACATCCAATATTGAACAACATGATCAAAAAGATATACATTACAATATATTTATCTAGAGTTCAACACATCTGTGTCTGTAAACAGAACACGTTTGTCTATGGAACGTCCAACACTTGCACAACTGCACCAAATTACCCCAAATTTGGAAGGTGAATTTCCAGTACTATGGTGGATTGCAGTGTAAAGTTTCACACCATTACAACAAACAACAAAGACATTAAACTAATTTAATTTCTCTTTCTAACTGTGCTGCTCTAAGCATTACCGTACACATTGGCTAAGTCCCACCCTCTGATTTGGCTACAGCTGTGCCGTAGTGCATTACTAATGCAGACATTTTTGTCATTGTTGCAGCCACAGCATGTCCGGTTGCGACCGAGGTTATTATTACGGCGCATACGCATGAGTTAAACAAGGTCTGCAATTTAATAAATTAACAGGTGGAACGTCTGATTCACCTTCAACTGAACATTGCACCAATCTGAATGACTGTAGCTACATTACTATCTGGTTAATTCACCGTTCAGTTTTATCACTTCACTTTTAGACCCTTTTCATTTTAGGTTCGTTTGTCGTTAGCTGTAGTTTAGTAGGCGGAGCCATGTTAACCAGTTTCCTGCATTCAAGTCTGAAAGTAGACAGTGACGTTTGAGTGGGGGATGAGCGACTGGCAGCTCACTTCACCACCGTAATAATAATAATAATAATAATAATAATAATAATATATCTTACTGGGTGTTGCCTTTGTTAGCATGACACAAACCACTACAGTGGTCAACTGTAACTGGGTTTTACTTATTCCACCAGCAGTAACAACTGACAGCATTAGCATTAGCATACTCATAGTTTCCAGTACACACTTACAAAACACCCCCAACGAATTATTATTATTATTATAGTCTTTCTTTCTGCTGCTTTCAACTCATTTCACACACTTCCACAACACATTAGTAGCAAACAATCACACATTTTCTACAGGTTCTGCACTAGTTTTTTCAAATTACATCGATACAAGATTACAAGTAATAAAAAAAAGCAAGTGTCAGGTCATAACAACAAATAGACACTACTTGCCGTTTCCTTATGGAGACCAAACAGATGTCAGTTATGTTACACTTAACACACGTCACTAACAGTGTAAAAAGTCAGAGTAGTCATGCTCAGCTAACAGTCCTCCTGACAACAGAATTACCAACGCCACTGTTAGCTTTCACCATATTGTCGACCACATCACGGAGCTCTGAGCAAAACAACTGGCTGCAGTGTTGGAGTACATTTCCTTTTCTCTGAGGCTACATCATGGTAATGGCATAAAACACAGCTGGATTAGAGCCTCTCTGGTTTACAACCAATAACGTTTCCCATCTGCAAACAATGCCCAACTATATTTTGTTGCCCTCCTCCATTTGGTTAACCTCAAGCCTTTATGGTTACCTAGGGGTGGCTGGGGGTGATGGCATTTGACTTCAGACCAGAGCCAAACAGAGATGCTGACTAATCTGTAACATCTGGTGAATTTTATGAGAGAGGGAGGAAAAAGAGAGAGAACATGATGCCAGGTTGGCAGGTGGACGAGTGAGGACTGAGTAGTAGTCAAAGTTAGATTTATTTCATTACAAACTAAAGCTGCACGATACTAGGAAAAAAAAAATGACATTGTGATTTTAACTCTGCAATATATCCTTGTAAGACCCAAACTATTGCATGGCATGCATTATAATAATAATACATTTTATTTGTAAAGCGCTTTTCACGGCACTCACAGACGCTTTACATCAGGGGTCTCAAACATGCGGCCCAGGGCTCAAAAGTGGCCCATTAATGGTTCCAATGTGGTCGGTGTAATGTCCTCGTCAGTGGACACCAGTGTGGTATTATGAATATTATGAATGTCAAGTCCACATATGGGGACGCCAGGTCCTGAGGAGGATAAATTGCGATATGAAAAAATCCTCAGGAGTAAATAACAGCTGTGTGGTGTCGACACAAATGGTCAAACAGATTATAGTAAATGGACTGTACTTATGTAGCACATTTTATACAGCAGTGGGTGAACAAAGCACTTTACAATTCATCACATTCACCCATTCACACACACACACACACACACACACACATTAGATTAGTGGTCGAGACAGAACATACGTTTCAGTGTCATCGTCCCTGTAGCCGAAATAATTTAAAAAATAAATCCAATGATAAATAAATGACCAAATACAACAAAAAAATAAATAAAAAAATTAAATACAATAAGTACAAATGAAAAAAATAAATAATTCCACATACCTGATGCTGCTTTTCTTTCCAACTTTAGGTTTATTTTATTTTTAAATATTAACATTAACCTTGTGGTGAAGGACAGATGCCTGGACCAGGTTCTAGCATTTCCTGCTCATTAGTTTCTGCCTTTAAAAAAAAAAAAAAAAAAAAACTGTCACCGAGCCTTAGTTTTCTCTTGTTCACTGATCATCGTTCAGTCTTGTTACCGTAGTGACTCATGACAAATTGGTTCAGAATAGGAACCTTTGGGTTTGTATTTCAATAGGACAGTAGGAACCAATGGTCCCTCCGACCAAAGTGAGACTAACGTTTGCGACAGTGATGTATTCTTTAAACACTAAATTATATATTTGTTTTTAAATCACACAAAGTAGAACAAAAGCACTGCTATAAACTAGAATAAAGAATGATGAGGACAGAGTTTATGTTCTGTGTCACAGGAATGTTAGTGGTGATCAAATACAATGTCAATGTGAAGAACTGAGGAGTTTACAGAGAGTTAGGAGATGAAGAATCCAGAGGAAGGCGATGCTACGATATATGATAATGTCAGAACTTTAACCAACATCCCTATTAACCCAAATATATAAACCCAAATGTTGGTTTTGGGGCGACTTTCTCTTGTTGGTTTTGGGGCGACTTTCTCTTGTTGGTTTTGGGGCGACTTTCTCTTGTTGGTTTTGGGGCGACTTTCTCTTGTTGGTTTTGGGGTGACTTTCCCTTGTTGGTTTTGGGGTGACTTTCTCTTGTTGGTCGCTCATTTTTCAGTCCTGTTACCATAGTGATGTGTTCAGTGTTTGTCAGGTTCTGTTGATCTCATTCCTCTCCTACATTAACAGGACCGGTCATGTGACTATTGCGAACACGTACATTGCGACGCTGATGCTCAAACACTTCTATTGTGCAGCTTTTATTACAAACTGACTTTCCATTGCCAGGGTGCGGTGCCCTAGTCCAGCTCCGTATGGTTCTCTAACCAGCGCACTGATCCTGGTTTGTGTTCCACATCTGCCTTTGACAGAACCCTTTAACATCAGACACACATGAACCAAAACACACCAGAAAAGTTGTGAGGCGTCATATGGTGAGAGCATGGCCTACGTCGTTTTTCAATCATCACCCAGGCCTTCACTCCCAAGGCACCGTGAGCCCCAGACCTGAGAGCTGTCAGCAACTCAAATACTCTAATAAATAAGGCAAGCAGCGAAGGTGTGTGTGTGTGTGTGTGTGTGTGAGTGAGTGAGAGAGTGTGTGAGTGAGAGAGAGAGTGTGTGTGTGTGTGTGTTAGAATACACCTACAGCAAAACCTAAGTGTGTTCACTTAGACCTCAGTGACAATATATGATTAAATTACAAACATGATTTAATTATATTAGAAAAAAGCAGATTGCGATCCATAAAAAAAGTAAATAAAAATAACCCTGCGATATATATGAAAAAATACTCAGGAGTAAATAACAGCTGTGTGGTGACGACACAAACGGTCAAACAGATTAGTGGTCGATACAGAAAAACATGTGTCAGTGTCATCCTTCTTGTCATGGAAATTAAAAAAAAAAAAAAAAAAAAAAACAAATAAAGAAAATGTAATAAATAAATAGACAAAAGTAAATAAGACAAAGAAATAAAAAAAATGAACAAAACCAAAAAACAAACAATACAAATAAATTAAGAAAAAAAAGAGAAAAAAAGTCAAATTTAATCCAATAAAAACATTTAATTTACTAAAATAAAAAAATTAACACAAAAACAGAATAATTGCAGGACTTGCCAGATGTGACTATCGCACACATTGCGATGTCGATACTCAAATATATTGTGCAGCTCTAGATTTAATCTATTGAATTAAACTGTAATCAAAGAAATTCAACATGATGGGGTGAATTATTTATTTCAACACTAGGGACGTCTCTGTTGCTTTAGACTTTAAGGTTAAATTAAAGTGAGACATTTTGCAAATCTGTTGAGCTCTGTAACTGTTTAATACGATCTACTGCAGCAGCATGAGCGTTCAACAGCTTGAAGGCAATAATGAAAATAAATGTTTTAATTTAACTGAGTTATTTTCATGGCAAGATCCAACATTTTCTCTCTCTCTCTCTCTCTCTGGTGTTCTGCTGTATTGTCACATTAATCAAAAATCAAGGTGTTAAAAAAAACTAAAGAAAACATTAAAGAAATCTCTCTTTTTCTCTTGTATTATTTAGAAAATAACAAACCTTTGAAGCTGAATCGGTTACATTGTGTTTAAATGTGGCTCCACTAGAACGGCACGATATGTTTGAGCATCGATATCGTCACATCACAGGTCCTGTAGTTATTTTTATTTACTTCTATATATTTTTTTATTTGTTCATTTATTTTATTTAATATTAAAATATTTTCTATTTACAACTTTATTTTTATTCATTCATTCATTAATAAAATTTAAATTTTTGTTTTGTATGCATTTTTTCCTTATTCATTTTATTAAAATTTTAAAGCATTTTCTATTTACTAACTTATCTATTCGTACTCATTCATTCATCTATATTTTTTGTATTGTATGTATTTTTATTCATTTTTTTCCTTATTTATTTATGCATTCATTAAGATTTTATTTATCAATTCATTTTATTAAATTTTTTAAATATGTTCCATTTACTAATGTATTTTTATTCATTTACTTAATTTTTTGTATGCATTTATTTTTATTTTTAATTTTATTTTTATTATTTTTACATTCATTCATTCATTTATTTATCGAATCTTACTTGGCTTTGTATGCATTTATTTTTCATTTATTTTTTTCTTATTTATTTATTAAGAATTTTATTCATTTACTTTTTATTTTTAATTACATTTATTTATTCCGGCTACAAGAAGAATGACACTGAAACAAATTCTGCGTCGACCTCTAATCTGTGTGACCGTTGCATATACATACAAATAATCTTGAGTATTTTTTCATATCGCAGGGTTTAAAATTTATTTTATTTTTTTTAAACTGCGATATCAGTTTTTTTCTGATGTGGTTCAGTCCTAGTCATCACGGTCGTGGAACTCCTCACACATCCAAAACTACGCACCCTCAGCACATTTACCTCCACAAAAACACGACAAATGACTCTGATAGTGACCAGGAAAATGAAAGTACTCTGATGCCAAAAAAAAAAAAAAAAAGAAAAAAAAAAAAAGCTGCTTCCATTAACACACAGTTGACTCCATGTTCGAAGCCGTAGCATGTAGCAATCACATGTGTTGTGCGTACCGGGGCGAAAGGAACAGCAACAAATTGGATTTCCCAAGGATGATGGTGTGATGAAAGATTGTGTGTTTTTCTCATCTACCGCCAGTGCTGTTCGAGCGTGGCATGATTAAATAAAACCTTGCCCAAGTTTCAATAAACGCATTATAACAATTGCATTTCCTTGACAAAGATTTAGGGACTGGTGTGATGCGATTGGATTACTGGGGAACATTGAGCTTTTTTAATGCTGTTTTTGCCCTTCCTTAAGTTGAACCTACACACCCCACTTGAGCAAGTTTAAAAGATTTCTCTCCTCTCAACATGTGGTTAGGGACACTTTGATGAAGAGGATGATGATGATGATGATGATGATGGTCACAGTCTTTATAACGACAAAGTAAATAAATGTCCAAGCATCTTCTGAGAGTTATTAAAACATTTCACATCTATGTGAATTATAGCATGGTGTAGATCAGGGGTGTCAAACATAAGGCCCACATGGGGCCAAACCCGGCCCCCGAAAAGGTCCAGTGTGGCCCCTTGGAAAAAATACAAAAATGACAGTGAACATATGATAATTTTATGTCAGGTTCCACATACGACTCTAGTCGTGATACCCTAAAGTTTTAATGCAGAAATATCATCTATAGGCCAATGGATCGAATCTGCACAATTAGCATAAATAGCAGATAAAAGTGAGATTATTACAGGTGAATAGGCAAAAAAAAATTAAGAGAAATCCCCATGAAACTCACTGAGTTGATTACTCGTATCAAGATGAGAAAAAAAATGTATTGCATGTTTTTTGTAGTTTGATGTTTAAATATGCAAATGAGCCCATACATCAACCAAAATATGCTAATTAGCATACACCCTAAACTAACTCCATTTGATAAAGGCAGGGTCAACAAAGGTTTCTAAGGGTAAAAATGTGTATTTGGGGGTCTGAGTTGGTGAAAAACTTAAAAGGAATCTAGTCGACAGTCGTAGGAGTAGTAGTAACACTAGTAAACACACATTAAGGCAAAGACAACTGCTGAAAGTTGCCTGAAAAAGCAGTTGGACAATAAAGCTCCACTGTACCTGAAATATGGGAAGTTAAGTGTCAGCTAGAGGCCAAATAGATGGAATGTAAGTTGGTTGTCTAAAGTCGAATAGATCAACTTTAGATCATTAAAATTAGACTTTTCCTGGTGAATATATATATAAATAATTTAACATAACATCGCTTGACCTCGCAGTGTGACTCGTGTTTAAAAAGCTAAGTGAGCGCACCGCGGTGATTAACTTCAAGTGGTTAAAGAGGCTCGATGATTGGCCAAGATTTTTATTTTAATTTTTTTTATTTGGCCATCCCTAGTTTAGATAAATTGGTGTTATTGAATCATCTTTGTTTAACTCACTCATGGTCACCGAGGTACAGAATGTGTCTCAATGATCATTTGGTTGAATGCAATATTGTTCTCTATACTGTCAATTTTGAATTATTTATCTCAGCAGGATAAAATCATAGCCAAGCGAATGCAGCAGAGAGCAGAAGTCTAACACAGTGATGACTAATATGAGTAAGTGAGGCATAAATACTGAGGAATCAGACAGTGGGATACAAAAAAAAAGACGAAATGAAATGTGAAGTGCAGACAAGTTCATCAGATCGACTTGTGCGTGTCATCCACCACCGTGGGAAGAACACACAACTGTTCATCTTGATTTAAGGTCAAGCGTCACTCTTTTCATTGATTTCAACAGAGTATAAGAAAGTACAAACAGATCCAGGTATGGCCTGACGCTACCCATCTGTGAGCCTGACAGGTGTTAACACGCCACTTAATAACACCACTCCTTTTTTCCCTCCCATTACTCCACATCAGAGGTGGTCAAAGTACTCACATTCTGTACTGAAGTAGAAGTACAACTACCGGTGTGGAAAAAAAGTACTCTGGTAAAAGTAGAAGTACTGATTCAACTGCTTTAATGAAGTAAAAAAAACTTACAACTTCTCAACTGTAATAAAGTCAAAAGTATAAGTGCATTTCTTTGCCATGGATGAAATAATACTTATTTAACCAGAGAAAAAAAAACAGTAAAGATTCAAAATGATCCAAAAAGAATAAAGGGCAAGGTTTGCCCTTTGCCCCCAAGGACTTATAAGTCAGTTACTGTGTAGATAATGTGTTTGATCATTACTCAGTTTTGTGGATATGGACAGGAAATTTAAGAAAAAAAGTCACAATTGAGATGAAAACATCATTATTATGACATAAAAAAGGTCATATGTGAGATTTAAAAAATGCATAAACACCTTTATGTAAAGTTTTGGTGTCATCTGATATATTATATAATATTGTTCTGGTTGGTTTATGGGTGATTTTCTCTTGTTGGTTTTTGGGTGATTTTTCTCTTGTTGGTTTTGGGTAATTTTCTCTTGTTGGTTTTTGGGTGATTTTCTCTTGTTGGTTTTGGGTGATTTTCTCTTGTTGGTTTTGGGTGATTTTCTCTTGTTGGTTTTGGGTGATTTTCTCTTGTTGGTTTTGGGTGATTTTCTCTTGTTGGTCGCTCATTTTTCACTCGTTACCATAGTGACTCAGTTCAAACTGCTTCAGAATGATTGTGATGTGCGCAGTGTGTGTGTGTGTGTGTGTGTGTGTGTTCTATTGAATTATAATTATATTTATTATTGTGATATACTTCGGCTAAACCAGCTGTATAGTTGCTTTATAGAATAGTTGCTGCTGAGGCCAGTAACTAATGAGGATCTGAAATAAATAAAGAAATAAAATATTGATCAGGTCGTTGTGCCAACTTTGAGTGGTTTATCGTACAGCTGTGATAATTACTTATTTCAAACAGTGCTTTGAAGTTACACGCATACATCAGCCTATCCCATAATTGTGATGACTGTCTGCTAAAAAAAAGAAAAGGCGACTAGACTTGAATGTGAATGTCAAGGTAACCCCGAGGTATCGTATTATCATCCGTCAACTGCCTGGTGCAAGCTGGCACCTCTCCTTCATCGCCAAAGCCTTGTCAGCGTACTCGAACCTCACATATCTTTTACTCATTCCATCAAGTGGATGTTAGATACAGACTGATGGAGTGACAGCTGGGCAGACAGACAAACAGGCCCACGATACGAGTCAGGGGGCGGGCATAACAAAAGTGACACTGTGGCAATTCAGAGAGAAACAACCGGAAACAACTGTAGAAGAACAATGGGTGGAGATTTCCTTTTATCAAAGATGAGTGAAGAATGTGAGAAAACATCAACAATCTTTAAATTATTTACACACACACACACACACACACACACACACACACACACACTAACGACGTCATCCTAAAGATTACGCTGATTGGTTGTAGTACCGTCCTATTGCATACAGAGGGATTTGAAAGACAACCTTTTAGCCCCGCCTCCTCTGACTATGAAGCACCACTAACTAGACCCATACATGTATGAACAGGGATAGCACTGCTAGGCTAAAGAGCGAGGACAAAGCAGGTCAAATGTGTGCAAAGGGGGTTAGGGTTTATAGCACAGGGCACCACTTATTTGTACTAGTTGACATTAATGCAGCAGTTATTGAAGCCAAACTGACAGATTATACACGGTTGTTAAACACCGGAACAGACTAGAAAAAAAATGACAGAATTGTTGTGATTATTTTAAACATGAAAATATGTGACATTACATAGAATGTCATAAAAAGTGACATTGAGTAATGACAAAAACATGCAATAATATATGGTTGTGGCACACGGTGCTTTGTCAAATCATTCTCCACTAAAGTGACACGCAGGTTGCTAAACACAAAATAAAAATAGAAAGTCGAGCAGCATTATAATGAGCAGAAATTGTTTTATTAATGTTTTCCCTTTTTCTCTCTGTTGGAGGCATCGTGCATTCTCCTCAGCATAGCTTACAGTTCCTCCCTGCTTGCACTCTCTCCTTGGAGGGAAAGTCAAAAGGTTTTTCATTTATCTCAGACCGAAGACGAAGCACAAAACATAACTCCCCCGAGAGACCCACGAGGAAACTGCGAACACCTTGCCCCAAATATCTGATCTCGCAGAAGCAGAAAATAGCATGCGTGTATTTGTTTGGCGGGACGAAGACTTCCCTCATTCCCCAGATGCTGTGTTGTCATTGAACATTTTGCCTCTGTGCGTTAGGCATATAAAAATACATTTCGATTTTTATTGGGGAAAGAAAACACGTCTCAAGAACAAAAGATAATTGTATTGATTTGTTGCGCATGTGGAGCAGTTCAAAAAATATATCTGTTGGTAATGTTTAGAGCTCTGAGATTGTCAATGTGTATTTCTACGAGTGCATATATATATATATATATATATATATATATATATATATATATATATATATGCATTACTTGCTTGTGTATTCGATTGCATCAGTTTTTGTACATTCTTAAGTGTGCAAGCAAGCTGTATCGAATTATTTTTTTTTCACCAATGCTGGATTTCAGATACAAAATTGATCAGTGAGTTTGAAAAGAAGCTGTAAGGTGCAAAAAACTACTAAGATGAAAGCAAGGCACAGAGGCAAAAGTTTCAAACTTCTTCAAACAGTACACTTCTGCAGCTGAGGAACTGTACAGTTTTGCTTAAATGGATCACTGTGACTGAAATAAAGACATTTCAGTCAGGAACCATAGGACCACCAAGGACAAAAGTGTGCGTTTGTGTGTGTGTCACTTGTGTCACATTTCAGAAATTAAGATGTTATATTTATCTGAAAGCATCTAAAAAAAATAAATAAATTAAAAAAAAAAAAAAAAAAAAATATATATATATATATATATATATATATTTTGCTTGCGTGACATTAATTCAACCAATCGGAGGCCGTTTTTCAACATCGCCCTAGCAACATTGGACCGCCTAGTCTGCCTATGCTTAACACCGGCCCTGGTCTGAACAGATCGATAACCTGTAGCCTAAGAGGTAAAGCACAATACAATAAAACAACATTTTTAAAGCAGTGTTTAACAAATGCACCCGAGTCAGTATTAATGTCAGTTCAGGTCATGTCAAAGAAATAACAGTGAGAAGATTCACTGTTGCCACCTCATTAGTTCTTATTTACGGTCAGCTAAAATAAAATCAGACATATGTATAAATACAGACCATCAGAATCAGAGGCTTTAATATAGTGTGTATTCTGTTAGCAGAAAACATGAGCATAGGAACTCGTGTTAATATTAATTATTCTGTTACATATTTGATATGTATTATAATCTCAATACCTATGATTCTCACACATGTTCTGTTCTAAACAGATAAACTCTCTCTTTCACCTTCAGAATTACACACACAAACTTTCAGTCAGTTATCTGCCTTGGTCTCTTGGCTACAGGGCTTGTGGGATACCCCTGTTTCTTGGCAGTTATTTCTAACACAAGCTGGAAAAACAGGCTTTGGGTTTTTCTGAGTCCTCCTGACACATCCTCGATGTGAACACGTTTACTTTGGTAACACTTTATATATTACAGATCGCTAATAAACTGGTAATTTTGATGTAACTTCATGTAAATAATACTTTTGTTGCTGCTTATTGCAAGCAATTTCCTCCTTGTTTTTTCAGGTAATTAAAAAACAATAAGTAAATCTTTGACTCATTTAAATAACTACAGATTAATTTAAAATAATTCCCATTTTATTATTATACTTGAAATAAAAACTGTTTATATCACTTATTACCTACAAACTGCAGAGTTAATTGCACTGGAAACTGCATTGAAATTACTTGTAATAAGCAGTAACAAAAGGCATTATTTCTATATAATTACATCAAAATTACCATAGAATTACCTAGTTATTAGTGATGCGTAAAATGCTAACCTTGTTTTTTTAATAAGAGTATGTTTGTCAAGGCATGTACGTTTCACTGGCATTTTGTGAAATGTGTGTGAATGTAAATGTTCTTACATGTGCAGCACAAAAAATCAGATGTATAATAAAGACAGAGACTGGCAAAAACATAGGTGATAAATAAATGAGAAAGGGTCTGGGTTATGATGGGACGATGAATAAAATAAAAGATCCAACAACTTGATATGAATAGTTCTAAGACATATACACCCACCAGTCGTTTCATATTCAGCAACAAAAGGACTTTGAGATGTAGAAACTTTTGTCGTTACTTCATTTTTAATCAAAGGGAAAATACTTTTTACTTTTTAGAATATGAATGTATTAATGTCAGAAGTTTTTAATCAACATTTTAAATGTTTTAGTTCTTTCATTAATCTCATTGGTCTGTGTCCACAGAGACATTTCATCCTATAACTCAATGAATATTTGAGATATCACCATGAAATTACATGGGCATATACATATAGCTACTGTGCATCAGATCCAATGATCCATTTGAATAAAGGTCAAAGGTCAAGGTGGCATTTCACAGAAAAGTCAAAATCACCTTATTGGCTCTAATTCAAAAACAGGTTGTCATAGAAACTTGAGATTGGCACAAAATAGCGGCGAGATTAGGCATTCTCTGAATACTAGTTTTATTAGAGTCATATCACAGCGCATTGTCACTCCTTGTGCTTCAAAATACAACGTGTTCAGATGCACTGCGCAAACATCTGTATCCGACGCACATGGTGTCCCTCAGCAGGTTTCTAACCCATGTGACGCTCAGAGCCTTAACCTGAGCTAAAGAGTTTAAACCCAAGCGTCTCATATTGCGTAGGACGGGTTAGAAACTCACTGCATCTGAATTAGAAGCTGAGGGACACCTTGTACGTCAGACACAGACATTTGGATTTTGATGTACTGGGAGAAAACTGAAGTGAAAAATCTAAAACCATGTTACCCTTGGTCTGAACAGCTTTTCAAAAATACTAATAAATGGACTATCAAAATAAAATACATTTTAAAGATGATGAAAAGTCACAACATTTCACTGGTACTCTGGTCAACCCAAAAACTGAAACGGGTCAAATTGACTCTTAACATAACATAAAGGTTAAATTATTTATTTAATGTTGGCATTTTTAGTCCTCCATATTTAAACCCTCACTCACTCACTCAGTCTGATTGCCTCTTTTCCTCTCCTTTTTGTTAAGTGCTACCTCTCACGCTTTCATAATCCATGCTGTCATCAACAGATTCAGGTTTAAGCTTCCATTTCATCCTAGAGGCCAGTGAAGATGAAACGTAGCTGCTAGTTTTGCTCATAAATGCCTCGCTAAGCGCTGATGTGCCAGGAGCCTTCCTTAACAGGTCGACTACCTTCGTTGCACACACACACATCCTCTCACTTACTTACTCCTACATTTGCACACATAACTTGTACCCCTTTAATCCTAAAAGAGCAGATCAGTTGCTTTCAGATTTGATATATCTAACGATAATATCATTGGTATGCATGACGTTAAAGAGACGGGGGATTGGAAGAGGGTGAGACGGTGAGGTACCCTTCCTGCCAGCCAGCCGGTGAACCAGTCAGCCAGAGAGCTAACATTGCTGAAAGGCAAAGAGAAGAGACTTACTAATCCCCACCTGCTTGTCAGGAGATCTACAGGTACCTGCTAAAGCAGCCAACCACTGGAAGAAAACTTGGAACTTATTCAATGCATCTTCTTGTGTGTGTGTGTGTGTGTGTTTTCTGTGTGACCATGTGTGCAAGGTGGAAATAAGAAAAAAAAAACACTGATGTGTGTGGTGGTCATGCAACATGTCTGACAGAATGCCAAAAAGAACAGGGAGGATAAAGGAACAAACATATTTGCAACCGAGTGAGAAGAATTACTATATATATAAATGAAGAGTTCATTTGCAAACTCCATTTTTCATTCTTTTCACAAAGCAGCATTTTTCACTCTGCATTCCAGGTAATAGTCATTGATTTGATATATTATTTATCCAATTTAGAGGACCTTACCAAATGAAATAAATATATCAAATCAATCAGTATTACCTGGAATGTAGAGTAAAAAAAAGCCATTTTGTGAAAAAAATGAAAAATGGAGTTATCTGTTTTTGCAAATGAACTCTTCATATATATATATATATATATATATATATATATATATATATATATATATATATATATAAATAAAATAATTCATTGTTGAGTTGTAACACGTAAAAAAACCCCCCACTATTCTGCTAAATCAAACTAAAAAAAAAAAGAGATAGACTTTATCTCATGACATAAAAAGTCAAAATTCAAGTCACTAAGCACAACCGGAATCAATACGTATATAAAATTTTAAATCACCAACATATTTGTAATTGAATTAATCAAAAAATTATAAAGACAAAAACATCTTTAATCAAGCAAAAATACAAACAAACGTCTCAAATAAATATGTCGTATTTTCCATACTATAGGACACACTGGATTATAAGGAGCATTGTCGTTTGAGAAAATTAAAGGTTTTTAAGTGCGCCTCATAGTCTGGGGAAAAAAAAAAGGACTTTCTTTGCTTTAGTGTAAAAACAGTAAAATTGCATAAAAATCACACTCTTAATCTGCTGAATCAAACTTTAAAAAAGTAAAGTAAAAAAAAGAAAGAAAAAAAAATCAGAGATAAGACATCCAAATGATGAGATAAAAAGACAAAATTATGAGAAAAAGTCATTAAGCACAAACACAATTAATCCATATATAAAGTGTTCTGGATTATAAGGCACACTGTGGTTTTTAGAAAAAAAAGTATGGGTTTTAAGTGTGCCTTATAGTCTGGAAAACATGGTACACGCTACTAAAAAGTATACATAGAAAAAGGCGGGGAAAAAAATTCAATACCAACTGTTAAAACTGAAGTATGTGATGGGCTCTGTAATTAGACAGACACAAAGACACACACACAGTAAATATACCCTCCAGCTGTGCATTTAAACATTACTCATACTGCAGATTCACCTGGTGGTCATGATGGAAAATGATGATGTCAAAGAGGGCCTATATGTATTCTTCATCCTTTCTACCCTCTGTGTACTTACTGCTGTCTGATTTGTTTTATGTTAATCTTTGAGTTGCACGTTGAGGAACATAAATTACTAAAGACAGGCTCGCTGCCAACATTTTGATGCCTTAAGGTTGCTTTAAGGTGGTGCTACCCCAAAAATAAATAAATAAAAAGTAACGGTCTATCATTGTTGTAACTTACACCAATAATAACATTAACAACACTATAGAAAATTAAATTTAACACTACATCCAACAGCTAAAACACACAACCATGAACACAACTATCTCAAGGTGCCAAACCAGAAAAACAAATATTAAAACCAATTATAATTGACAATTTGTTTTTTTTCATAAATGCAAAAACAGATATGCATCCTTCTCAAGAAGTAGTTTCAGAATATTGTCAGGATGTTGTGTACCTGAACTGCTGACTGATGGTCGTCCATCAGAGCTGGAGTCTGCAGACTTGCTGGTCAGCTGATAGATGAATGAATTGGCTCTTCATCATCTGGTTCTTCGCTGCTCCTTGTATATATTTCAACAATGACGCTGCCTGTATTTGTTTAAAAAACACAAAGTAAGGGGAGCACTCGTACCTCACATCAAAAAGGTCCTGGGTTCGATTCCAACACCAGTCAGTGGAACCTCTCTGTGTCTGTGTGGGCCCACCATCCAAACACATGCACTGATTAATTGGTTAATCTAAATTGTCAATAGGTGTGAATGAGAGAGTGATTGTCTGTATATGTTCAGTCCAAAGATGAACTGGAGACTCATACAGGGTGTACCTTCACCTGTTGTAGCTGGGATAGACCCCCGGTGACCCTAATGAGGATAAAGCAGATTCAGAAAATGAGGTGAGACGAAAAAGTCAAAGGATTAGCACAGGAAGAGACTTAGGAAGACAATATGGATTTTAAAAATAAAATTTAGATTAAGTTCTAGTCCAGAAGAGGAGGAAGGAGTAAGAACACTCTGGGATTAAAAAAAAACAAAAAAACTTTAATATAACATGGCAATTCTATAAATACATGAGCCTACACATTGTGGCCATCAGGCCTTCATCAAGACATTACAGAAAAAAGTAGGTCACAGGTTAAAAAGGCACCTATGGGTGTCAAAGGGGGTGGAGTCTTAACATCATGTGACTGGTAAACAGGGAAGTAATTAAAAAAAAGAAGGGAGATAAAGGAGATAGAGAAAAACAATAAAAATTACATTTACATATCCACTGGGTGCGATTTGCCCCCCACCCCTCTACTTTTGCACACCACAGTTGGGTCCTGTGGTCTAGGAGTCTTTCTGACGGCATGAACACATAAAGCCAGAAAGAGGAACTTCACATGTAGTGAAGTCCGGTCAGGAGGGGGGGGGGGGGGGGGGCTGGAAAGCTCCTAGCCGGACCGCGAGCCCCGGGTTTTTATTAAATTATATTTATAATTATTTTCTTTTTGCATCGAATGAATAAAATAACTGCAAATGTACCCCGGTTTGTTGAGTGTATTGAGGTAAAGTTAATTTCTCATGCTTCAGTCTTGCTACAAAGTAACCGTCACCCTCTGTACGCCAGCTCCCTAAAATTCCCACGATTCGTGAACGCACCTTGCCTCACGCACTCCGTAGTTGACTAATGGCACGGCCACACCGAACGTGAATTTTCACATTTTCACAATCCCCGCGTCGAGATTACATACATACAAAGTCAATGGAGAGACTCGTTTGGACGTAGATTCACCTGGGGTGGTGCGTTGGAGCTGCACGCTCTGCCGCAAACCCATGTAAACGCTGTGGTTGAAAATATTGAACTATTCAGGTGAGTTCACGTGACGTGACTAAGAAAGCCAATCAGCGTTGAGATGCTGCCAACGTCGTGATATAATGACGTATGACGCTCGGACCAACCCGGAAGGCGGGAAAAAGAAAAACTGAGCCTAAAAATACCGGTGAAAGTGGACTTCATCCAGACGGAGTTCCTGAAGGAAGCCAATCAGCGTTGAGATGCTGCCAACGTCGTGATGTAATGACGTATGACGCTCGGACCAACCCGGAAGGCGGGAGAAGGAAAAACTGAGCCTAAAAATACCGGGGAAAGTGGACTGCATCCAGATGGAGTTCCTGAAGGAGGTGGTGGAATTCCCTCTGCAGGTGAACCCAAAAGTGACTATGTCTGGGCCTTGGACGTATGGGACCTTCAGAGCAGGTAAGAGCAGTAACCCAACTGAATTGAGCCACAGTTGAGGACAGACTGAAATGGCGGGACAGATGTTGTTTATCTGTGTTCATCCAGTGTCCAGACTCGGCTGTTTTAGGCAGAGCGTTACAAGCATACACGCAAAAATTTGCGTTTGGTGTAGCCAGAAACAATGGTTGCTGTCCGTGGACCAGAAATATGAGCTGTCACACTGTGAAAAATGTCTTTTGAAGATGCTACATAAAATAATTAGCACTTAAAAGTGAGCATCACCTCCCTTACTTGATAAAACTTGATTAAAAAAAAGTTACTAAAAAATAAAACTAGAATTGAAATTTGGTCCCAGTAGTTTTAATGTTGCCTTAAAAACAGTTTCCTTTTGACACCTGTTCCATGAACACAACTCTGGGAAAAATACAGTTAAAGGAAAATGGAAATTTTTCCTGAATATTTAAACTAAATCATGCATCAGTGCTGACACTGAAGAGTTAATAATGAGCTCTTCATCATCTCTGCAGAAGACTAATAATGATGTAATGGTTTGCAGGTGTGATGGAAGAGGGAAACATCTAAAACATGCAGGACACCTGCCCATCAGGACTGCAGTTTGACACCCCTGCCCTACAGTATGTACTTTCCATGTTGTGTGTAATGGTTGCAGTGGCTGTGACTCAAGACATCAGTATGTCGGGTATTTTCTTGAACATTCTCCTTTTGCTGTTTGGAAAAAAATGCATAAGCAACTAAAAGGCACATCAAATTGATAAAACATGACATATGCGTTAGAGCACACCAAACCATCTACCGTATGTTTACAGGAGTCACTCCATGGTTATTTCATTAATATTGCTGTGTTCTCTATTGTTATTGAATACATTGTTTGTTGGTTCTACTTAAAGAAAAAGTCCACATTGTTTTGTTTCCAGCTGTTTTTTCACGGTAGAAAAATGACTTCAGATGGAACAACAGAGTGTACCGGTACTTCCTCATACATGTCCATGACATGGTGATGAGGTGTCTCTGATTAGCTCAGAATGTGTGAAGGAACACTCCCCCTCCCCTCTTGCTCCCTGTTTGTGTTTACTTTTACCAGCGTAACATCCAGCTCGGTTTCGTGCCGTTGCTTTATCTGAAAACGTGCAGTACAAAAACGAGGCTTTATTTCCACAGAGAGCACATGAACTAGTTTGATCCAACATTTTGTTTCCAGTTTGTGCAGCAGCTACTGTGGTGCCGTCTTCTCTTGTAGATGCTAATGCTAATGCAGGTTCACTGCAATGGGGGATGGGCTGAACCCCACGTGGGTGATGCAAAAGTCCATCTGACGTCAAATGGACCGGCTTTTTCTAGGTCCCTGGTTCCTTTTGTTGTTTTGTGTGAATGCGGTATGCAGCCAGTGGAGGTGACAAACTACTGTTGAAGGCACCATGTGTTGGTAAGTCTGGGTGAGCCAACAGATTCCAAAAAGGAGCGTGGAAAAGTGGTTTTCAGCGGAATGACACATTTAAGGTCCGGAAGTGTTGCATTTCAAAGCATTAAACTCTGTCATTACATTTCGTTTCTTCAGCACAGAGGAAGAGTAATTTGATATTCCAGTCAAAGTTTTGTTAATTATCAGATGAGATGTTTTACCTGTCCACACAAGAAGAAAATGTGTTTTATTAATACCTGTGTAGGACTCATTAAATGTGATAGAGCGTTCTCAAAGTTCTGAGGAATGAAAACTCATAATATCAATAAAAATGTGGAGTTTCAAACTTTTTCATGCAATGTCTTTTCGGCCTATTGCTACACAGCTACTTTTTATTTGGCAAATGTTAAGTACAATTGTTCATATAAATCCTTGCATTTAGTGTTTATTTTTCTTAACACAAATGACTATTTTGATTAGAGGTAAGAATTGAAGTTTGATTAGTTTTTAAAAATGGTGTTGAATTAATCTTTTTGCAATTGAAAAATATTTTCTGTTTAAATCTCTTGTAAAATCAACCTTGATATCCAGACATTCAACTGAGAATTTCAAGTACAAATAGCCTGTCTTTTCTAGTATAAATAACTTGTCTTTTAGTGTTTTCTACTGAACAATTTAAGTCCAATGCATTCAGCATTAAAGTTCAGCCTACTTAAACCAATTAATTAGTTGATCATTATTCAAATAATTTAAATGCCATCACTTGACAAATTTTTTTTAAGTAATCTCTACTTATCTGGGTTTACAGTGCATGCTACCACCCTCTTCCCCTTTAATAAACCAGGTTAATCTGAAATCTCCTTGACTCAAGTTGTTTAATGACCACGGCTAATGCTGCTGTGCTCTCCCTTCTCTTTGTCTTGTCTTTGTAGCCAGCCTAATCGCTGCTGACAGTCAGCTTTGCTCTTTTATTAGCTCTGCGTCGCTTGCAATCAGTGACAGTGAAGTCAGGCAGCAGGAAGGGCTTGTGTGAACTCAACACCCACTCAGGCCTAGCATTCAGCTTTGCGCGTGCACTTAAAATGAAAATGTGTGCGTGTGCTTTTACACAAAGAATTTTTATAACGTTTCTAGCCAAGTCAACAAACATATGAACTCTTCACGTGCATTCATGCAAATACACTGTATATGCTCATAAGTGCAACGGCAGAATGTAAGTAGGCACATGTACATGTACACACGTTTACATGCACATACACGCCTTTAAAAATAATGAAACAGCCTCAGTTCAGTCTGGGCATCCAGTGGCTTCTGTGTATGTGGGTCAGCCCCATGCAAAGCTGTATTGATTTTTTTGGGGTGTACGTCTGACTGTGTGTCCCCCGTGTTAAAAGAGGCTGACTGCTAATACGACAGCTACCAAGCATATCTAAACACACACTCACACATTCGCAGACCAGAGGTTCCGCAGTTTCTATGGTGTTTAATTTGGGTCAATATTTTCAAAGAGATTTTTAAAGGTGTCATTCTGCTGAAAACTACTTTTCCATGCTCCTTTTGGAACCTGATAGGTCACCCAGACTTACCAACACATGCTGCTGTTGAAAGTGGTTTGTCACCTCCACTGGCTGCATACTGCATTCACAGTAAACAACAACGGGAACCAGGGACGCAGAAAAAGCCGATCCGTCTGATGTCAGATGGACTTTAGTGTCACCCACGTGGGGTTAAGCCCGTGCCCGGCAGCGAATCTGAAGTAGCATTAGCATCTACAAGAGAAGACAGAGCCACAGTAGCTGCTGCACAAACTGGAAAAAAATGGCGGATCAAACTGGTTCATGTGCTCTCTGTGGAAATAAAGCCTTGTTTTACGGCATGGTTTCAGAAAAAGCAATGGCACGAAACCTAGCTGGATGCTGCCTGGGTAAAGCTAAATACATACACAGCAAGTGGAGAGTGTTCCTTCACGCATTCTGAGCCAATCAATCTGAGCCAACACTGTGTCATGGACATGTATGAGGAAGTACCAGTAAACTCTGTTGTTGGACCTCAACTCATTTTCCTACCGTGAAAAAACGGCTGTTTTTAAATGGAACCAACACACAATGTATTCAATAACAATGGAGAACACAGTAATATTAATGAAATAACCATGGAATGACAGCCTAAAAAGCAAATAAAACATAATAATAAAAAAAAATCATACAAATAATTGCAGGAACTGTGTTGTAACTATTGCGCACACGTACAGTGCAATGTTGATGCTCAAGCAATATACTGCACAGTTGTATTTGATATTTATTGTTTTAAAATCTGATGATCATGACGTTTCACAAAAATGTTCAAACTAAACTTAATGACTTTACACTGTTTCTGTGGATAATTCTGACTAATCAGAAGTGAAAATGATTCTGACAGCTCAGTAATCGTACCCAATCAGAAGCAGAGTAGCTGCTGTAGCCAGAGCTGATTCATACGCTTACTTAGCTGTCTGTCAAACATAAATAAACCAATAGTAATACACCAAAGGATGCCCTGCCCCCACCAGCCATGTTTGTGTCAAAACCACAATCAAAAAGTGAAAGAGCCCAAAAAAAAAAAACCAAAAAAAAAACCGACAACAACTCAAACAGAAAGATGCAAAGGCAAATATTTTACATGATCTGCACATTTTTTTCATTGCATTCTAATATTTTTCATTTGAATTATTATTATTATTTTATTTTGGTATTTTGAAATGATAGTTTTTGCTTGCGCTTTTAAAAATCTTCTTTAAACTTAGTGACACAAATGAAACGCCATAGTTTTCTATCCTCTTCTCGTCAGTGCCCCTCGAATTGGCAGACAATGGACTTGTTTGATAAAGAGGAGGGCTGACATCCGAACGGGCAATTTGTGAGCGACTGGGCGGGAGACAGGGATGGGGGTGGGAAGGGAGGGTCAGGAATTTGCTTCACTCTCTTTAAAGAATGTAGCGTCACCCATATGTCCGTCTGCCCTGGTGCATACCCGATGGAGTGGAAGGGCAGGGATGCGAGAGTGCACTCTCTCTCTTTCTCTCTCTCTCTCTCCCTCTCCCTTTTTTCTTTCTCCCTCTATTTCCAGTCTACTTTGCAGGGTTGACGAGGCTTTCTCCCCACTCTGGTGCAGAGCAAAAGCTTAATGTTGTTTTGTCTATTGCATTAAACCGTGCAGTGGCCATTTAGGGCACGATGTAGGCCACAGTAGAGGGAAACAGAAGGGTGATTTTGTGAATTTGGTGCACTTTGTGTCCCACAGGTTTACCTCAATGATTTTCATATAAACTAAAACACAAAACGAAATGAAAATGTCCATGTGTCTTTGCATTATAGCACAGAAAAATGTATTGAATATAAAACAAAATAAAAGTCGTCTAACCACAGTTTTTTCTGCTAATATAATCATTTATCTGTCTACTTTAAACTTAATATAAGAAATACGAAAATTATCAGAATTATTTATAAAATAGCACTATTTAATTTTCTCCCCTAGTTTCAATCATCCCCGTAACAGGATATGAATCATGCCTTTTTTGTTTTTTGTTTTTTTTAAATAATGGTTTAGTCCAACTTCCTAAACACCCAGGAAGTGACATCATTGAAGTCTTTTGCCACTCAAACTGTAAAGACAGGTCAGTATTACCATGCTTTCTTATATTTCATTGTTTTTATCATGAGATTGACCTCAACCTTTCAACACTGTTACAAGCATACATTTTATTTAGTATTGTTTGGGAATTGTCTTGGAAAACCTTATTAATTTCTTGTTTTTCTCATGCTTTCTAATGCTCCATATTCTAGCAAATGTGGATCTATGGCTATGGATAACATTGCAACAAAAAAAACTAATGGGGATGAGTCTTTGTTTTTTCTGCTAATATAATCATCTATCTGTCTACTTTAACTTTAAAGATGATAGCAAAAAAAAGCCATAGATCCACATTAGCTAGGGTATGGAGCATTAGAAAGCATGAGGAAATTAATAAAGTTTTCCTAAACAATTAGTATTTTTTCCCCCCAAACAATACTAAATATAATTTATACTTGTAACAGGGTTGAAAGGTTGAGCTGGACAATATCTGATGATTAAAAACAATGGAATGTAGATAAAGTATGGTATTATATCTGTCTTTACAGTTTGAGTGGGAAAAGACTTCAATGATGTCACTTCCTGGGTGTTTAGGAATTTGGACTGAACCGTTGTTTTTAAAAAGGGCTTGATCATCAAGGGATTGATATCCTATTACGGGGTTGAACAAAACTAAGGGAGAATAATAAATAGACACACACACACATTGTAAAGCAGGATTCTGCTAGCGTTGCCTGTGTCAACTTTCCGTAGTGTGAAGTTCATTAACCTTTATGACTCAGAATTATGGAAGCTCTGACGATCTGTGGATGTATGTGACTACACATTGTGTGCAGAGGTAGCGTTAACTGAAAATATTCTGTCATTGTCAGATTTCTTTTCTTTAAAACGACTGTCAAAATGACGGACGGCCTTCAAAATTTTCAGATTAAAATACTGAGGATAATCTACCGAGGTAGCCACCCCTGTTCACCCAGAATCACCCAGAAGGGGCTTTAAAACCCATATGAGAGTTGAGGCAATTGTGTCACAGTGAAATATTCTCAACATTAGAAGAAAAAAAAGAAAAGAAATATAGCTCATCCTAAAAACACCCACACCCTTCTATCCTTGTCATAAACCTGCTACATGTTCAAGTGCTTCAGAAAAAAGTCGTTATTAATCGTCTTCACGGCAGATTTCTGTCTCATATTTACCATCGCTGACCTTTTGACCTTAGCCACCGGCTAATGTCTAATGTTGAAAATTGGCTAATTTGCGAAATGGCAGAATTTGGGGGTAAAGACCACTTAGAGCTAATGGTGGGCTCATCTGAATATAAGCGCCATGCTTAGGGGAGGGCAAGCACAGGGCAGCGCTGCTCCTGTGTTGGTGAGGTGTATTTGCAAGAATTGCCCATCTCTAAGAAGCTGGATATTTCTCCCTCTCACATCAATCTGAATAGCTAAGACTTTCAGTGCTTCCATTATCTTGCCATCCGTTATCCTTGTATGCTGTAGGCTTTTTCTCAATTACAGTCATTTATGGTTTCTGGAGTAATTACATCAAACTCAAGTCAGTTACCTGTAAGGTGTGTTCTACTGTAAATTAATTTAGAAGTTTCTGTCTTACTCCCTTTTCATTTGGTGGTAATGGGCTATACTTGTTCTTATGCAAGACAACCAGAGGGCTAAATGAATTCTAAAGCAGAGAACTGACCTCGTGGAGACGGGAGACTAAATTTCAAGAGTTCAGAGCAATTTTCATTAAAGCTGGAAGACAGAACTTGATGTCTGATAAATGATGTTTGGTGAGCATGTTACATCAAGTTAGACGATGCAGAAAAGCACCTTCTTAATGCCTGGGTTATGTTAAATTAATATTAACTCAATACCATTATTTATTTCTTATTACATACTGGAAAAACATCAATCTTTTACAGTACTGTACAAGGATAACTTTTAGCTTAGTTTTAATGAACACATTTATTTAATTTGTGTTAATAAGTTTAAAGAAGATTTTTAAAACTGCAAGGAAAAAATATAAATTCAAAATACCATATAAAAAAAATCAAACAAGAAACTGAAATGAAAAAAATGTGCTTATTGTGTAAAATATTTGCTTTCACACCTTTGTCTGTTTTGGGTGTTGCCTTTTACCTTTGTTACAGCTTCAGCCTTTTTCATTTGCGCTTCCTGATTATTTTTTTTTAATTGTGGTTTTGACACATGTGGCTGGTGGGGGCGGGACTTCCTTTGGTAGATTACTATTGGTTTATTTATGCTTGACGGACAGCTAAGTAAAGGTCGACAGTTTGCTCTTGCGACAAACTGTCGCAGTTAATTTGTCGCAGATATTTGTAATTTATGCGAGTGCGGGGAGGACATGACGTGCGCTATTCATAACGTGGACGTGTGCAAAACTTGGCAACAACACGCATTCTCAGAAAGCACTGAGGAGATGAGGTTTTAACACTCTGTGCTAAAAACACATCCTGTGGACACAGGCCTTTGTACTTATTAATTTTATTTAATGATTTTGGCTACAAGAAGGACGACACTGAAACGTACGTTCAGTGTCGTCCACTAATCTGTTTGACTGTTTGTGCCTCACAGCTGTTATTTACTCCTGAGTATTTGTCAACAATTTATATTGAAATATATATCGCGGGGTTAAAAAAAAAATCACGTCAGTTTTTTTTTCTTCTCTAATGTCGTGTAGCCATATATCCAAACAAGCCCATTTTTTTCAGTACTCTGTATTTAAAATATAAACGGCAAATAATGTAAGTGATGCTTTTTCTATATATTTAAATTAATTCTACATATAATTATACACACTTCCTGTATTTATTCTTATGTCGGCTCATTTATTTCCAGCTTCTACCTTCGCTGCTCATTGTAATTTGAGGATTGGATGTTTCGCTATCTCTGTTACCTTCAGCATATTTAGCCAGCCCTTCATTTGCACTCGTCGTTTAGGCTAACAGCTTATTCAGCCTGTTTATGGATGGCCCCTCAGAGCTAAATTAATAGAAGAGGCTTTGGGGACCATAGAGGAAAGTCATAAGCAAGACTGTAATGCTCATTTGCAACGTAGATGCTAATTACCAATTTGCCACTCTCCAATCTTGTTTCATAATATGTTCACGACTCAACTTCTTTTGTGTTTCGGTGCCTGCAAGCGATGTATGACTTTTATACAACAGAGGATGCTTTGCTTCTGTCTTCTTTATAACTTCATGCGTTGGAGATATTGAGCTCAAAGACTTGTTCCACACAGGCCCACATCTAACACGTGTTCATGTGAAGACTGGTTCTGTGATTGCTTTGAGCTTTGACAGTAGGTATTCTCTTTGGCTGCAATTGTTTGACTTTAGGAGCAAGAAAAGAAAAGTAGTAGTAGTCAAGTCAAGATCCAATGGTAAGGTAACACAAATTTATCTGTATCACACATTTCGTGTACAGGACAACTCGAGGTACGTTGAGCCGCATTTTGTAATAAACGTCCAAAATGTAATAACTTTTTAATTTAATTTTGTAATAAACTGCCATGTTTTGTAATACATTTTGCCCCATTTCTATTTCCAAAATATATTCATAATTTCAAATTGTCCATGTCTAATATATCTAATCGCCAACCACTTGGAATGTTTCCCAAACAGCTCCTTGAGTTTTAATGCTACACCACCAAAGCCCCCTGCTGCTGCAATATGTAAAAAGTTATTACATAATGAGGCAAAATGTTTTACAAAATGTGTTGGGGCAGTTTATTACAAAATGAAATGAAAAAGTTATTAAATTTTGTAGGTTTATTACAAAATGTGGCTCAACAAGGTGTTTTACATAAAACATACAAGAACATTAAAATGAAAAATAATTCTTATATTGCATTAAATAAGAATTAAAATAAGAAACATAAAAACATGTAAAAGACAATTAATGATTTCAGTCAAAGCTCCAGTGAACAATAATGTTTTCAGTCTGATTTAAATGAATGACAGTTTTTCTCAGACCTCAGGTAGTTTGTTCCACAGGTGAGAAGAACAACTGAATGATGCTTCACTTTGTTAATCTCGTCCAATCTTGTTTGGTTAGAGACACATACCATGCTATAACTCAATGAATACTATAGATATCACCATGCAATTATATGGGCATATAGCTAATGCGCATCGGATGCAATGGTCCATTTGAGTAAAGGTCAAAGGTCACGGTCACAATAAACTAAAAGGTCAAAATCACATTAGTGGTTATAACTCCAAATCAGAGGGTCACAGAACTTTCAGATTGGTACCAAACGATGCAGAACGAAGATTTATACAATTATCATACTTGGTGTGATCACCTACGACCAATAGTTTTTGAGATCTCTGAAGGTCAAAGGTGACATGTGGCAAAATTAACTTGTGTAACATTGTTTTTGTGTGTCAAACATAGACGTATCCCGCTATAACTTAATCAATACTTGATATATTATTGTAATACACACACTGATGCATATTTACATATAACACAATTATTATTATTGTCAAAGGTCAAGGTCACATTTAGCAGAAAGGTCAATATCACATTATTGGCTCCAATTCAAGAACGGGTTGTCATAGAAATTTGAAATTGGCACAACATGGGGCGAGATTAGACATTCTCTGAATACTAGTTTAGTTCTGATTTGACAAGGTAATTACAATAATCTCACTAAACCAATGTTGTCCAATAAGGCTTGCTGTCTGAATGTGGTTCAAGTGTCATTTCATGGTCATTTATGTTACATGTTTCTGCTTTTCCTTAGAGACAAATGCTAACTCCAAATTATTATTATTATTATTATTATTATTATTAGTGGTAGAAAAATGACACAGAAGCAGGATCAGAGCCAAATAAAGATTTGCAATGTACGTGCAAATACATGAGGCTACAGCAATTCCTGTGTCAACTTTGTTAATTCCTTAAACAAGAATTTTATCTTTTAAACATGTCGTTCTGAAATCTAATATAAAGATGTTGCACTTAAGGAATTAGTAACTTTGAGTACCACTGACAACATGCATCCCTCACATCAACACTGCCCTCTGCTTTTTATTTGCTTTTTTCATTACTGATTAAACAAGTATTGTACTGTAATCTGTGCCGTTCATCTCACAGCAAACACAATGTATGTTAACATATTATGTGGATTTAAGAACAGCACAAAATGTAAATAAGATGGAGTTATTTAAGGTGTGGCCTGTGCACCAAAGGATAATATAACACTATCAATACATGTAAAGGTTTATTAATCATCCCTAATGGACAGTGTTGAGAATTCTATGTTAACTTTTCTTCTATGTGTGTGTGTGTGTGTGTGTGTGTGTGTAAATGTCAAGGCCGCCCTAAAATGTATTTCTAACTCAACCCATTCTCGGACGGCCAAATTCAGAATCAGGCCCAGAATGAAATATTGGTAGGTTTTAGCAACAATGCAACGGCTAATTCTAAATACGGAGGTGGTGCGTTCATGACCGACCGTCGTAACATCTCTGGTGTGTTCAACAGCGCGGGATATCTGAGAATTTAGAGAAAATTAGTTGTTCCTGAATAAATCTAGTTAAACAATGAACAACAATTAAAGTGTGTGGTCTTTCTAACAGAAGGGAAGTGTACTTTATAGTGCACATTATTGCTAAGTTTGTTCATTTAAAGGCTCCTATTTGTGTTTTGTGCAGATAAATGTCGCAGTTTATTTCCCCAAGTCTGGTTCAATTATATTACTGTTGGATAAATCTGAACTGACTCGTATATGATGTGCATTTTTGGGGAAATTATGGCCCCTGATAAGACCTGTAGGCATCATCATTCAGCTTTTTCATTTGGTCTGGTTTAAAAAAGGCAAACGAAAAATCTGGAATATTGAAGAATCGCAATTTGAATCGAAACGACACCCAAAAAAATCAGAAAAGAATCGAATCGGCATAAAAGCATATCGTCGCAGCCCTCCGAGGGAAATGGAAAAGAGAGAAAAGAGTGTTACCCGAGTTCACTTTTCCATCCAAATGTCCAAATGTGTCCTTGCCTTGCCTGTGTGTTAATATGTCAGTGCACACAGTAGTAAACTCAGTGTTGAATCATTAACTGTAGGAAATAGATCATTAAAAGTTCAAAAGAGATCTAGGTTAAACTCACATAGTGAACATTATACCCTTTAAAAAAACTTAAAAGGCAAGAGGAAGAGGACACATAGTCTATGAATAGTCCAATGAGCCCGCTACTGCCCCGAGGCAGCCTTGCATGTCCATTGAAGACAAGCCGAGTGAAGTTGGCCATTGAAGACATTTACATTTTAAACATTCTCCTACATATTTAGACAGATGTGAGTTAGTTAGGCAGTGACCTGGGAGATCAGGGGTGAGCTCATTTCAGGCGATCAGCTGCTGCTACAGCGGGAGTCCAACCTGGAAGAGTCTATTTCCTGGTATGTTAATTCAAACAAGGCTCCAGTTTTAATGTAATCATAAATACAGGAGCATTTTTACAGCCTTAAACAAGTTCATAAACTTTATGCTGACTGCTTCCCCAGACTTAATTCTAAAATTTATTGGAATTAAGTTCAGCCTCAACAGTAAATGCAGAGTTTTTGCAGTGCACTTTTTTGCCTTTAGCAGTGTCATACATTTTTGCAGTCGGGGTCAAGATGTATTGACAAGTATCAAACGCTGTGGTCCAGGGACACTATTAGTATGTAGCATGGTGCTTCTTAATTTGAACATTTTTAGCGCTTTATTCTGAGAAACAGGGGTGACATGTTAGACAGTGTGAAGAGCAAAAAGGTGAATTACTGGTGGGCTGTATATCTGCAAATCTGGTTTATATAACTCGTCTATGTAACTTCCCAGGACGATTATACAAGTTTTTTTTTATCATCAGGAATGATAAATGTTATTTTAAGACATGTACAGTAATAACTGCACTGATAAAAGTTTGACCAATGTTTGTCGACTTTAAGAATGTATGGCAACAAAGTGAAAATTAAAATAATTGAATAGATTTTAAGTATTTCAACTAAGATTAAAACAATAAAAGTCAATTTAAACATAATGAATTCAGAAGTTGAATTATTTGGATTATTTAATATTTAGCACATGTTGAGTGAATCTAAATCCATTTTAGGGGAAAAATTATCCAATATTTACTAATAATCAAGAAAATACTAATTCAGATATACTAAATATCTACAAATGTGGTTTGTATAACTCACCTATGTAACTGATTATACTAGTTTTTTTTAATCATCAGGAATGATAAGTGTTATTTGAAGACATGTACAGAAAAACTGACTCAGTACTCTGGTACTGAGTCAACTGTTTATTACAATTGAGAAGTTCTTTACTTCTATTAAAGTAAAGAGTATAAAGTACAGATATTTCTATAAATGTAAAGAGTATAAAGTACAGATATTTATATAAATGTAAAGAGTATAAAGTACATATATTTATATAAATGTAAAGAGTATAAAGTACATATATTTCTATAAATGTAAAGAATATAAAGTACAAATATTTCAATAAATGTAAAGAGTATAAAGAACAGATATTTATAAACAAATGTAGCGAGTAAAAGTAAAAAGTTTCCAGAGAAATACTCAAAGTACATATACCTAAAAAAAAAAATCTACTTGAATACAGTAATGAAATACTTTTACTCGATTACTTCCCACCTCTGATTCTAATGTTAATTCTGTATCTGTATATATTGTGCCTTAGTGTGTCGTACTCTATATAATATTCTGTGTATATAATGACCTTTCAGCCCCATGGACCCTTGAACTTTAAATTAAAAAGGAATCACATGACCCTCTGTACGCACTGGCATCACTTCATCCCAGAGCGAAGGAAAAGGAAAGAAAATGTATTTATAATCCGAAGTTTCACTGCAACAATTGTCTAATTTCCTGAAGCGCTTTGTGTGTGAACTGGCAGTGAGTGTGCTCATCAAAGGGATGGGTTCACTGCCTGTCAAAGGCACATTACAAATCCTTGTCATAGACACGTCAGTCGCACGCAAGACCCCTGTTGTTGGTCAGCAAGATGTTTCTCATACGCTGCTCCCCCTTTTTGTTCTCAGATCATGCCCTAATGATGACTCTAGGCCTGCTTTTAATCACTATTTGCATTGCCCTTTTAACAATCATTCCACTCCTCTGCACAATTTTATCTCTGGAAACATGAAATAGATTCTTGTGATTGTTAACTGCATTATAGACACAATCTGTTGGGACCCCCCCTCCCTTTTTTTTTTTTTTGTGTTCGCCCTAAAATGTAAAAAGGAATGTTAAAGAAACAGAATATATTGCCGTCGCTGAGTTTTGTTTTTGCATATTACCTATGCTGTATCATGCAAGGCAACTTCAACAGTTTATTTATTTATTTTTAAATGTCAGTCACTCCTCCTCTTCTGAGACAGTATGAACTCTGTGGTCGAAGTGGAACCAATGCAACTATGATAGAAATAACTTTGGAAATTGTGAACCAAAAAGTCAAAGTGTAACTAGACATCACAGTGACGCTTGGTTAGAAAATACCACAGGTGGTCAAAGTACTGACGTTCTGTACTGAAGTAGAAGTACAGCTACTCTGGTCAAAGTAGAAGTACTGATTCAAATACTTTTAATTAACCTTATAACTCCTGAGACCTAAGCAATTCCACAGAAAAAAATAAAATAAGGTCAAATAAGCAACAAAATGAATGAAACCTGACAGTTTATTTCAGTTAAAAAATTACAACACCTTCATTTGATTCTGTGCTTTCAGTTAATGTGTGTGTGTGTATATATATATATATATATATATATATATATATATATATATATATATATATATATATATATATATATATATATCTATATATATATCTATATATATATATATCTAATAACGATAACAAGAATTATTAGTTTTTATAAGTCATTCTGTAACTGTAAAAGGAATAAGCAGAAGACAAAGTGATCAGTAAAATAAACAAAAATTAATAAACTGACAAAGTAACATGTGAACAAAGTAAGAAAGTAATGGAAAACAATTGAAAGAAAAAAAATAAAATAAAAAAACAAAACCTAATGAATATTCATGAAATAACAAATAACAGGAAAAAATGCCAAAAAATTAACAAATTTGACATTTGATATTTTCTTGACAGATATTATTAGGGAAGTCAAAACATATGCTATATTTAAACATATATTAAAAAATACAATTGTGAGAACTTTCTGCCTTTTGTCATTTTCAAACAGAATTTTACAATTTGAACAGAAAAAAAACCACAATATAAGGAGTTGTAAGTCAAAGGAATAGGATTTTAGTGGTGCAGCTCCACATTCATGTTTGAGTAATCTACGTGTAAATAATATAGTATCCTTCAAGGTTTATGTATATTCCCTTTCACAGTCAGGGTTATTAATAGCCTCATCTTTCTTGCTGCCTTAAATACAGGATGAAAGATTTTGACGTGTTCATAGCAGAGGAAAGGAGGTCTAGGCCATACAAACATTTGTTTTAATTAATCATTTGATTGTAAATGACTATAAACGAACCCACTAGTTCCTTTTTTCTTCTACTCTTGACATCATCACCTTGAGTTAAAACGTTCATCTGTTGCCCCTGTAATGTCACATCTGTATCTATTTAGGGAAAATCTTTACAGAGATAAATTATTTTTGAGCAATGAAGGATGAATCTCCTGTGTTTTCTTTGACCTTGTGAGCAAACTACAAAAAGTGGAGCAATCGATCGCTCCCCTCTGAAGATCCGGCGGTATTGTATTGTGGAATGAAGAGTGTGAAAGAGTAAAAAAAAAAACAACAACCCAGAAGTCAAGCCAGATGAACAGCTGTATTGAGATAAACCGTCACCCCATATGCTGAGGGAAAACAATCTCTGCACATTATGGAGACTGAAGATGAAAAAAAAAAATACACTTAATCAACTAACATTGATATTACTTCTGGCAATTAGGAGCATGCTGGTAATGATATGAGTTTTCAGCTGTAAATAATTATGCTGCCTGGGGGCCATACTTTAATTCTCGGCTGTATCTATAAACAATAATCAAACCAACAGCAGCAGGCGAAAAGTTGCAGATTTGTGGGTTTGCAAAGCAGCGGCTGAGGAGCAGCTTATTGGAGCCCTGTGGTGATGCCAGGAGTCAGGGTCACCTTCAGGTGCTCTGTCATCTAAACACCAGCTAATGCTGAGCTCTATTGATTAGACTGTGCTCACAAAACACACACACACACACACAAAGCAATACACACAGATCTGAGCAGTCTTCTAAAAACATATACACTGATATAGACCTCTGATGAATACACACATGGGCTGGTACAACCCAATAAAGTGCCAATAATAAAGTAATACGTGCCAATAATAAAGTAATAATTGCCAATAATGTAGTATTTTTGCCAATAATGTAACATTATTGACAGGTTATTACGTTATTGACCTTACACAAAAAAACAACTTTGATAATGTAATAACTATGTCAATAATGTAACAGATTGTGTTTTACTTTCTTTTATCTTTACATTCATATTAGAAAATGTTTAAATACTCGTACTCGTCATCTCCAGCTTCATCCAGGTCCAGGTCGCAGGTGCAGCAGCCTCAGCAAAGTAGCCTAGAAGTCTGGGCTACTTTGGTAAATGTCTATTAAATAGAGGGTTGACCAAACCTGCTGTCTGCCTACATTATTAACCTACATTATTCACTGGTTATTGGGAGGGATAATGTAGCACAGATGACTTCAGTATAGTAGTATTTCTAATAATATTTCCAATAGTATTACGAGTAATATTTCCAGTAGTATTTCCAGTGTTTTGTTTGACTGTTCATATTTCTTCTCACCTCTGTGCGGTAACACATAACAATGACTGGATATATTTTAATCTGTTACCTCTGCATTTACAGCATGACCTATGTTGGCAAAATATCATTACGTTATCAGCTTTATTACGTTTCAAATGGACCCAAATAATTTTGTTATTGGCAGTTGGTACATTTTGAGTTGTAACAGTCTTTCCTCCACAGGAATACTTGGAAGACCAAATATATTTTGTGCATGATTTTAAATGACAGTAAATATATTCACCAAAACAGTTATGCTTGAAGTTATGTTTTTACCTAAACGTCATTAACGATAATTTTTGCCTTTTTTTGGGGTAATAATTGTACAGTTATCAGTTCTGTACAAAAGAACGTGAAGAAAAAATTACGTACTGATGGTACGTTACTGCAATATAAAACGGTTTTATTCTGCAAAGTATAAAAAAGAAAGAAAGAAAAATATACATTAACAGGAGTGGAAGTTGACGGCTAACTTTCATTCACTGTCAAACAGGAAGTGGCAGCTCGCTGATGTGTCAGGACTAAGATTAAGTGCATAATTAAGGAAACATATGAAAGCCGGCACTGGGCCTGAGATTAATTAGCCGTGTGTCAATATCCTCATCAATATCCGATTAACTAATGACACATGGCCCAATGAGTGCTATTGATCTGCTCCAAGTCTGCTGTGTTAATAGGTTGAAGCCGCCATTCAGTGGAAAAGCTGACAGAGGGGTGCAAGGAGAGTTTCACAGCATGTAGGAAACATATGGAGCCGTTTTTGGACAAAATTAAGCGTATTCACAGGAAAGTAATTGTACATATTTGGTATTTGCATTCGTCTGTGGTTGGAGTTGAGCATAACATAAATATTTGCAAACTCTAAAATGAGTCCATTTATATTTATAATGTGTTGTGTGTTTGATATTTCCCTACACTGTTAAATTACCAGCGTGAAGCCAAAACCTTAAACATCCACAGTTAAATCACACTGCACAAAGTTCTTATAGTAACTCCAAAAGAGTCAAATGTGTGAAACAGTTGGTGGTGTTGAGCAGTACACTGAAAAAAGTAAAACATTGAATCGACTTCAAAGTTCTTCTTCTATAGGTCACACATAAAAACATCTAGTTGAGTGGATCAATTTAAATTATAATAACCCTAACCCTATGTAATTCAATTTGGTTCAGTCAACTAGATATCTTTGTGTGACCATAAAAAGTGAAAATTATGGAATAAAAAGTGAAAATTATGGAATAAAAAGTCAAAATCATAGGATGAAAATGAGATAAAAAGTCAAAATTGAATAAGAATTTTTAAGTTGATTCAATGTTTTTTTTTTCAGTGTTAAATGTTTAACTCTACAGACTTCATTTTTTTTTAATAATTTAGCTAATAATTTGTGGCATGTTTGTACAAATGGACTCATTTTAGAGTTTGCAAATATTTATTTTATCCTCAACTCCACCTACATGAATATCCCAAATATGCACGGGTTACTTTCCTGTGAATACGCTTAATTTTGTCCCAAAAATGGCTTCATAAAAATTGGGCTCTAAACAAAATCACAAATGTCGCCTTAGTCACGAACAGTCAAATCATATTCATGTAATGTATTCTCATGGGATTCCAGTGATTGCTGTGACCACAACTGAACTTATTCAGCTTTGTGAGAATTCCCATCCTTTAGTGATAATTAAAAATGACCCCAAAGGACCCCCCCCCCCCACCACCACCACCCTCAAAAAAAAAAAAAAAAAAAAGACTCAATCTAGATTAATGGTGGTGGAATGGCCAACATCATAAGTTAGCCCCTTTATGATAATGATTGTAATGATAATAATGAACACTTGGATGAAGGATGAACAATCCCCTGTCCTGGAGTTGAATCCCTATACAGGTTAATTAGGTAAGATAACATCATTAGCCACTCTCATGCCTGCACAGAGAATTAATTGGATAAGATGGAGATTTAGGTCTATATTTAATCGCATAAACGATCAACGACAGCTTTAGCCAAGGAATGGGAGGTCCAAATTGGTGGGCATCTTATTTAGATCACATTTAACCAGCTTAATAAGCAAAAAAAAAAAAAAGGATCCCAATGGTGTGTGCTGAGAACTGCCCCCCCCCCCCACATGCCTAGTATGATTAAAATGCACATTACTGACATATTATTGTGCCTTGTTAACTTCTGATTGTTTTCAGTTAGAGCTGCACAATATATTGTTTGAACATCAACATCGTTATAGTCACATCGCAGGTCCTACAATTATTTTTATTTTAATCATTTATTAATTTGTACATATACATGTCAGTTTATATGTTTGAATTATTTGTTATTTATTTGTATTTTTAATTAATTTATTATTTAAAATTTTATTGAAGTATTTCAGCTGTAGTATAATTCATGAAAAAAGTTAATATAATTGAAGTTTTAATATGATGGTGTTACATTTTATTACATTATTATTTTATAATTATTATTATTACATTATTTTTTATTATTATTTTACACCTGACTCATTGTGCCATTTTAGATAGATATTAATTTAATCAAGGGTACTCCTTTTATTGGTTTTATTCATATTTATTTACGTGTGCATTAACGTTGCCCCGATTCATCATCGGCTGATATTGCCTAAAAATAGCCTGATCGGCGATCGGAAATACATGCCGATGACGTGACATAAATTACAAACAGTCAAACAAGCTACAGAACAGATGCACCTCGTCTCAACTGTTTCTGTACTTTTTAAAATATAGTTAATTTAGTTTTATTTCTATGAACGATGCACCCTCTGCTAGAAAGGTTTAAAATTCCTTCAGTGATCTGTAGTTTTGGTGTTGACGGGTATTGGTGGTCGAGCCAAAAATAAAAAGTAAGACGACAAAACAACAACTCGTTTTATTTGTTTCCAAAACTAAAATGGATAATGTTTTTTTCAGTTTTCCTTTTTGTGTTTAAATGAGTCATAGAAAAAAAAATGGATAACAGCCATTTCCTGTTTTATTTCATTTTGACCTGAAACAAATAGAGTAAACAGTAAATGACCTTTGACCCACAGTGCCAAAGATGTAAACCTACGTCCTTTTTGGGGAAACTAAGCGGGTCACCCAAAGACCTGAACATAGGGCCATGGAGAAAAGTGTCCTATCAAACCAGACATGGGGACTCGAGTTTGAGACTTGAGACTTGACTTGGACTTGGGAAAAGTGACTTGTGAACATCTGTGTATCATACCATAATCATCCTCAGTCCAGTGGACATGTTTCTTTCACTTGTTAACATTAATTTCCAGTTTAATCAATTTGCTTTAGGTCAAAATTGGATAAAACAGAAAACAGACATTATCTATTTGTTCTATTATTCATTTAAACACCAAAAGGAAAACTGAAAAAACTGGAAACAAATAATGAAGAAATAGTTGTTTTTTTTCGTTATTTTATTTTGAAATCCCAATGATCCACAGTCTATGGTGCAGGGCTGTTGTCAGTATTGTGGTGCAGTAGATGAACTTCCTGTTCATCTGTAGCTTCGGATAAAACCAAACACAGATTCAATGTTACAAATGAGTGGTGTTCATTGTTGATACATGTGAGTAATCTCTCTTCCTGGCTGGAAAAGGCCACTCATGGCCTGATGACTTTACAGTCATAAATAAAACCAAGTCTGTTTGTTCTAAGGGAAGCATTAGCTGTAGTTCATGTTCTGTTCTAAGGGCAACATTAGTGTTAATACGCTCTTATGCCAAACGTGAGTGGGCTGATCCGCCGGGCGTCGTCTACCTATTCTAAAGTGTCTTTGTCTGACAAATACGTTTGTCTGCAGTTCCATGTAAATAATGCATGAGGGGAACTTTTGTGTGGATTGTCATATACTACATAATGAATGTTTACAAAGCAGTGCCAGTACTTTACCTTTACTTTGGACCAGTTCTTTTGTAGTCAACACTCTAATGTGACAAAGCAGTTTATGTTACTGGGAAAAAAAAAAAAAACTCCCCTTTGAAGGAGCAGTATGACACACTCTACATTAATAATGAAAGAGCATTTAAAACACAAACAGGAATACCATCTGCTAGATAAGACGTGCCACACAGATGAAACTTTATCTTGTTGGTATTCAACGGTTACAGTTTTGGTAATGGCATGTCATGGACAGAGTCTGGGGAATTGGGAAAATGGGAAATTAAACGACAGATATTTCAGCTGTTATGTTTTTCCCTTTATAAAAAAAAAAAAAAAAAAATACATGTACATCATGTTTTATGACAGAAAATTGGCACCAAAATAGTTTTCTATTAGGGCTGCACGACATTAGAAAAAAACTGACATTGTGTGTGTATATATATATATATATATATATATATATATATATAAATTATTTCAGGACCTGCCATGTGCACACACACATTGCGATGTCTATATTCAAACTTGTTGCACTTCTATTTTTCATGTATTTAAATGATTTAATTCAGATTTTTTTTTTCTTTTCTACAAGTGAAAGTGAACATGAGCAGGTTATCTGAAACCATGTGTGTGTATGTGTGTTGTTAGGGACTGCGTCATCATCACCTTGACAACGATGGACAAGAGGACGATGGAGGAAGAGGGAGAATTCAGACCCCAAAAGGTAATCCTTAAACAATACATATGTGTGTGTGTGTGTGTGTGTGTAGTTAGTCACGTAATGAAATTGATTATTACATCATAGATTTACTTACCACTCCACTGTCGATTAGACGGAGGTGGTCGAAGTACTTAAGTAGAAGTACAGCTACTAGTGTGAAAAAATACTCTGGTAAAAGTAGAAGTACTGATTCAACTGTTTTACTGAAGTAAAAGTAAATAATTACCACTACCCATTTCTCAAAAGTATCTAAAAGAAATATGCATTTTTTTTAGGTATGTTAATTGAGGTAACTGTGGTAGCAGCCATTTTAATGTTAAAAATGAATTTCGTTGATAAAACTTAAAAAAAAAAAAGTATCTTGCAAACGATATAGATATTTAAACAATTTTTGCACCAGCCATAACTTTTAATTAAGAAAAGCATTAATTTCAGCAGAAGATCATCAGTTTAAAATGTAAGAACAGTCCCACTGTATAGATTTCCTCACAACTGTCGCTGACCTGCAACCCTTTTTTCTGTCTTTTTTTCCTGTCGTGGCCTGAGAATGACCATCCGCTCTGTCATCTAGTGGACTAAGCTCCATCAGGTCTTAATCCACAGTGACAGTGGGGTCTGTGTTATACTAGCTGAGGCACTTCCCCTTTTCTATGGCATAGTGCGACCTGAAATCTTCACTTTGACATTCTTTTTTATTTTCCCTCGAACACGGATAAGGCTTGTAATTCAATAGTCACAGAGGGACAGGGCACCATGCACCAAAGAATATTTTATTTGCTTGTGGACAGAGGCCTTTTCTTAGTGTTTGACAACAGCCAGTCTCCCTTAAGACACAGTTCACACAGCTGACAATAAGGCCAGAAAAAGGCCAGGCTCTTTCTTCTTGGCTGGGTAACAGTTGTGTATGCATACTGACTCCACATGTACTCTTTAGACTTTAAAGTTTACTTACAAAGATGCATGTCGGCAGTCAACAACAGTGGACTATATTTAGGTGAATTCATGCAAGCCTATTGTATTTGTGTTTATTTATGGGAATGATACTAGTATTTTTATTTATATATTTGTATCTGTCTGTCATTTAATTATCTAATTTATGAGATATTTTAAATACATTCAATTTTGTTGCTTTTACTCATTTATTTTTATTATTTATTGATTATTAATTTTTTTCATTAGTTGAGCTATAAGAAGGATGAAACTGCAACTTATTTTCAGTGTCGACCACAAACCTCTTTGACTGTTTGCATCAGCGCCACACACCTGTTATATGCTCCTGAGTATATAATATAGGTGTGTGTGTATATATATATATATATACATATGTATGTGTGTGTGCGTGTGTGTGTGTGTGTATATATATATATATGTATATGTGTGTGTATGTGTGTGTGGAGGTATAGGGTTGAAAACAAATTGTAATGTCATTTTTTTTCTCTGTGGTGCTGCCTTAAATTGCATATTTCAGGCATGTTGGTGTGATTAACAAAAAAAAAACAATGGGTTTGTGTGTGGGTCAAAAACAAGAACATTTATTACAAGTAAACATCTTATACATCATTTAGATGTTTTTAGATGTTGGCAGTGTATGTTTGCATGAGTGTATTGTTTAGTAGTTAATCCATGAGATAATTTAACACAGGAGTGAACTCACATGTGTCTTTGGAGTGATACAAACCCCCGTCCAGCTCTGGTCTATTATTCTGTGAAGGACATTTAAGGATGGGGGTGGGGGGGGGGGGTATGTATCTGTAGGAAAATGACTCATTTATGTGGTTAACAATTGGGTTGGCAATCTCCAATGTTAGGACGTCTCTGTATTTGGCAGGAGATTTGCAGTTTTAACAAGTAATAGACTTATGTTCCTCACAACATCAGTTTTACAGCCTGTGTAAAACACACACACACACATTTACATGTCTTATGAGGACCAAGTTTGTAATCAAATAACCATTAGGTAGTGAGTGTCAATATGTTTTTTTTCTAATAAAATAAAATATAATAATGATAAAATAGGAAAAGTAAATTACATTAAAAAAATTATAAAAAAGAATTAAAAAAAAAAAGTACAAATATTTATGCAAAAATGTAGGGAGTAAAAGTAAGTAAGTTCCAGAAAAATAAATACTCAAGTATATTTTTAGGTATCTGGACTTTACGTAGGTACAGTAATGAAGTACTTTTACAGAGTTACTTCCACCTCTGGTTGTGACTGTAAAAAAATATCAATGTCCCCATAAAGATAGAAATACACACACACACACACACACACATATGTACATAATACACAAAAAAAATCTCTATTAGTTACGGAGAAAAACAGTTGAGCAAATGAAAAGCAGGAATGTTGGAGTGTCTTTAATTCAATAAAATACACATGTAAAGGAAATGCTGCGAAATACCTTCTTATCTAAAAGTATTATCCTTCTTTTTGTGCAGCTGCTGATAAGTGCCATTGGACACAAATAGAAACAGCTGGAAATATAACTCCAGTGTTTTACTCTCTGCAGTTGTTTACACAATCAAGTTTTTTTTTTTTTTTTTTTTTCTTTTTTGCGGGCCGTGATAAGGTGCATGGATATCCTGTGGTCTTTGCCTAGTTAATGTGTACGGACCGCACACTGGCTCCGCTTTCACTGAGTTATTACGCCGAGTGTAATTTGAAACAATTACAAAAACACTGGCCCACTTGTTACAACACTCATTTTCCCCTCACATATACAAACCACAGATTCAATAGCTTTACATGTTTTTCAATCACACCCAGTGGAGCAGTGTTCAGTGTGAAAAAGTATAGCATTTCATCCTAGCTCGCATGGTATGGGATAATCTTTCACATTTTGCCTGGGGTTTGTTTTGCTATTTCAGCAGAAACTTGTGCAAGCCATGTGAATTACCATAGGAAAAGACTGATAAAAAAATAATAAAAATACCAAATGATATTGTATCGGATGTAAATGAATAAACTATTTGAATAATCAGGGCAAATAATTCGTTATCTCTGATAATAAATGCCGTTTGTTGTCTTATATTTTACTCCGAGATGCATTGCAGAGATAACCCTTTTTAAACACACAAGCAGTGGATGGATAGACTGTGGCTGTTTTGTGCTGAACAATAAGCTATACTGACAGATCATTTTGCAAAAACTATAACTCAGATCATATCAACAAACCATGAATTTCAAGCTTTATTAAAAGTTTTACATTTAGAATGAGTGACCAGGTCATTGTTGGCATGTACAGTTTACATTAGGTTGTGTCAAACATGCGATCCGGGGGCACCAAAACGGCCCGCCAAAGGATCCAGGCCGGCCCCTGGCATGGAAATCCTTGTCGTTCGTTCATTCATTCATTCATTATCTGAACCCGCTTTATCCTCACTAGGGTCGCGGGGGTCACTGGGGGCCTACTCCAGCTACAATGGGTGAAGGCGGGGTACACCCTGTATGAGACGCCAGTTCATCGCAGGGCTGAACATATATAGACAAACAATCACTGTCACATTCACACCTATGGACAATTTTAGATTAACCAATTAACCTATCAATGCATGTGTTTGGATGGTGGGAGGAAATCGGGAGTGCCCGGCGAAAACCCACGTGGACACGAGGAGGACATGCAAACTCCACACAGAAAGGTCTGGTACGGGATTCGAACCAGGGTCCTTCTTGCTGTGAGGCACGAGTGCTAACCACTGCACCACCGTGCTAACCACTGCACCACCGTGCTAACCACTGCACCACCGTGCTAACCACTGCACCACCGTGCTAACCACTGCACCACCGTGCTAACCACTGCACCACCGTGCTAACCACTGCACCACCGTGCCGCCCTCGTTCGTTCATTCATTTTTCAAAAAAACAAAACAAAATAAAACAAAAAGTAAGACGACGAAACAACATGTGGTTCCTTTATTATTTGTTTCCAAAACCAAAATTAAAAAAAAAACATGATGCTATGTTTTTTTTTAGTTTAACCTTTTTGTGTTTAAACAAATCATAGAAAAAAATGGACAATGGTTGTTTTTCATCCAATTTTGACCTGAAGCAAATTGAGTAATCTGGTGTTCTGTCAAAATGTTGGTCCTGTCACATTGGGCTCCCAAGTGCTTCTGAGCATGCTCATGACCACTGAGTGTTTTCACAGAGTAAAAGCCTGTTCATATTATCATTGTTATTTATGTTATGGACCAAATTGGACCTTTTGGCGGGCCAGATTTGGCCCCCAGGCCTTATGTTTGACACCTGTGCTTTATGTCATTTGACTGGTCCAGCCCGCTTTGGATCATATTGGACTGAATGTGACCCCTGAAGAAAAATGAGTGTAACAGCCCTGGTTTAGATGATGACAGGTTGTGTAGCATTAAATGATCTCATTTATTCTGACTTATTTCTTTTTCTTTTTTAAAACTATTGTTTTCATAGACGTAGACATTTTACAACGGGGGTCGACCAGTGATGATCCTTTGGCATCTGTGGAGATGGACGCATTTTACAGTGTGAGTACAGTTTCACTACTGCACACAAGTAATGCAGTACAACTACTTTACTGTACTGAAGTACACTATTTAGGTACCTGTACTTGACTTAAGTATTTATTTTTCTTGCAACTTTTTAGTTTTACACTCTACATTTTTGCATAAATATCTGTACTTTCTACTCTTTACATGTATATAAATATCTGTACTTTATACTCTTTGCAGTTATATAAATATCTGTACTTTCTACTCTTTACATGTATATAAATATCTGTACTTTATACTCTTTGCAGTTATATAAATATCTGTACTTTATACTCTTTACATGTATATAAATATTTGTACTTTATACTCTTTACATGTATATAAATATTTGTACTTTATAATCCTTACTTTCTCAAAATAGACTCATTATGTTTTCAAACTAATCAGTGTTAAAATTAAGTGTCTCCATTGGGGAATTATGACTTTCTATATCATAACTATGACTTTTAGCTCATGATTGTCACTTTTCATCTCATCATTTCAACACTTTTTCTCATAATTATACATTTCTTTTCTCATATGTATGACTGTATCTCCTAACTTTGATGATTTTCCTCACAATTTTGACTTTTTATTTTATAATTCTGCTTTTTTTTCCTTTTTTAAATCTCACATATGACCTTTTTTATGTCGTAATGATGATGTTTCATCTAAATTGTGACCCCCCCACTTTTTAAAAAAAAATAAAATAAAATAAATTCCCCCATTTCCTGGCTATACCTGCAAAACTGAGTAACTGTGACCTAATCAAACACATTATCTACATACTGAGTCATTTTTAACGGCTTTCTTTTTTGGATATTTTTGAAACTTTCCTGTTTTTTACAGGTTAAATTAGTATTATTTCATCCATGGCAACAAAATGCAGTTTTACTTTTTACTTTATTATAGTTGAGAAGTTGTGCTTTTTGACTTTTTTAAAGGAGTTGAATCAGTACTTGTACTTTTACCAGAGTATTTTTTCACCCCAGTAGCTGTACTTGTACTACAGTACAGAATGGTAGTAGTTGTCCCACCTCTGTTAATGGACGTCCTCACAGCACAGTTGAACACATGAGGTCAGGCCTTGTACCTCCATGTGTCTCCTTGTGAAGGTGCTGGTGCATTCTGACCATTGACATTTAACATTCCTCTGCTGCCTCTGGGTTCTCAATGGGGGATTGAGGGGTTGCAGGGGCCAGTGCCTGGTTCTCAAGGGTAAAAACAAAAAGGCTCTTGAAAATCCCAAGGAGTTCCCATGATCCTACGGAAGACCTTGATCCGACTTGTGTTAGATTTCCATTCCACGGATTAGGACACACACAACATACATATTTGGCTGATTTATTTGTTCTAATGCCCTGGATATCAGACAATTAACTGCAACTAGAGGAAGAAGTAACTAAGGAAGAGTACTGCATTACTCTACTTAAGTAGATTATTGTTATTTTCTAGGCATCTGTACTTGAGTATTTATATTCCTAGAAACTTTTTACTTTTACTCCCTACATTTTTGCATAAATATCTGTACTTTATACTCTATACATTTATAGAAATATATGTACTTTATACTCCTTACATTTATATAAATATGTGTACTTTATACTCTTTACATTTATAGAAATATATGTACTTTATAGTCTTTACATTTATATAAATATGTGTACTTTATACTCTTTACATTTATATAAATATTTGTACTTTATACTCTTTACATTTATATAAATATATGTACTTTATACTCTTTACATTTATATAAATATATGTACTTTATACTCTTTACATTTATATAAATATGTGTACTTTATACTCTTTACATTTATATAAATATATGTACTTTATAGTCTTTACATTTATATAAATATTTGTACTTTATACTCTTTACATTTATATAAATATATGTACTTTATACTCTTTACATTTATATAAATATTAGGGCTGTCAAAACTAATCCATCATTGTCATTAATCAGATTAAAATATCTGTTTCTCCCAGGTGTTGAAACTGTTAAAGGTGTTAATTAAACCCGTTAACTGCATATATATTAATATTTTTGCATATGTTTTGGATATTTTATCACATTTATGTTTTTTTTATTTTAGTACAGTTTTTGAATGGGGGGGGGATGCAGTTTAATTTTTTACTTTTTTTTTTTTTTTTTTTTTACTTTTTAGAGAAGTTGTACTTTTTTTACTTCAGTAAAGGAGTTGAATCAGTACTTCTACTTTTACTAGAGTATTTTTTCCCCCCACACACTACTTTAGTACTTATTGTAAGTACTTTGACCACCTCTGTTTGTAGCAATTCTTTGGCTAGAACTGGAATACTTGACACGAGCCAATAATGAAAATGTTAGATGTTTGGCAGTGTAGTCTTATTTTTCTGTCATTATTATTCACAGCATTCAGGCCTTTGCTGACATTTCTAAGTCTGTTCACAAGCTTGTAGTGACATTTTATGGTGGAAACTTTTCAAAGTCATCTTTCAAGGTTTTTTTTTTTCCAGTAACATACATAATCTGTTAGCATCAAAGGAGCACACATGCATAAATAATTGACTAATTCACTTAAAGGGGGCCAGCGTAGATTAATTAAGCTTGAATACTAATTATGTTTTCTGTCTACACCAACTGCCGCGGATGTTGTTTAATAAGAAACTGTTTGGTGGGTCACAATTAATGTGCACATATAAAGCTACACTATAAATTTAGTCACTTTCACATTTTAAGGCAGTTGAAATAAAAGGCTAACCTTATGCTTCATGTTTTAAAGTTGCTTTGTAGATATTATTTTTATGATATTTTGTTCATATTACTATTTTCTTTCAGCTTATGGTTAACAAAGGTGGTTTTTACATGAAAATATGTTTTTGTTTAACCCTTTGGTGCATAAATTATGAGAACCTTAGACTTGATTTCTTTCCTGGGTGTTTTTATTCTTGTTTAGGCATGAAAAACACAACATCATTGAGATATATATATATATATATATATATATATATATATATATATATATATATATATATATATATATATATATATATATACCAAAAATTTAGTAACAGGCAGAATATTTGTCAAATTGCAGTGACTTCCCTTCAGATATTTCAGCTGGTTTGTATTTGTTCAGATTTTTGTAAAAGGACGGTTTGTTAATATAATGACCTTCATGTAATTGTCCTTATTTTTATTTTTTACTTTAAAAATTGTCTGGCCTGTCAAATCCGACTATGATATGAATTCATAGTGTGGAGATGGTCCATAGACTGAGCTTAAGGGTTGTGTACAGGTGGGATCAACTGCTCTGTACGTAATAGACCAGTGCTATGACCAATCAGAGCAATGAACAGTGTGAAGTACAGTATACAGAGCGACCAAAACAAGTCTAAACTAGCGTCTTTCTGGTTGTTTTTTTTAGATTTTGAACAATGAAGGTCAAAGGTCAAGTCCACACTACAGGTCAACAGTTAAAACACATCAGTGGAAATATCTCAGGATTCAGACAAGATAGATTCTGGTGGTGTTTTTTTTTTCATTCACATGGTCTAACCTTCAGACATCAGATGGGTCAACACCTATAACCCTAACCTTTGACCCCTAACCTTCAGACATCAGATGGGTCAACACCTATAACCCTAACCTTTGACCCCTAACCTTCAGACATCAGATGGGTCAACACCTATAACCCTAACCTTTGACCCCTAACCTTCAGACATCAGATGGGTCAACACCTATAACCCTAACCTTTGACCCCTAACCTTCAGACATCAGATGGGTCAACGCCTATAACCCTAACCTTTGACCCCTAACCTTCAGACATCAGATGGGTCATCACCTATAACCCTAACCTTTGACCCCTAACCTTCAGACATCAGATGGGTCATCACCTCTGGCTCCATCATCCGTCATATGACGACATATCAAGCCTTGGTGGAGGTCTGCTGTCTGACTGTCTTGTTTCATCTGTGCTGTATGTTGTGTATGTGGCATATTTGACAATAAAGTTGACTTTGAAGATTTTTATGATAATATTTTACTGCTCTGACCCAATTCAGATGTAATTATTCTGTGTGTAGAGCCTGGGTTAAAATCATTTTTACACTGTTAATGTCTTCATTGTTGTTCATCCTATGGACCAGATTGGACACTTTGCCAGGCCAGATTTGGCCCCCGGGCCTTATGTTGGACACCTGTGTTTCAGAATGTATTTTGTTGTCCTTTACTTTATATAAAAAAAGTGTTTGTGGTTAAACCTGTGCACCACCCCTCCCGTCTTGACGTTTTCTCTGAATGTCTAGAAACAGTAGTTTTCAGTGTACTTCTATGAAGACAAGGTTCTGCTTTCTGCACTCCCCTGACAAACAGTGCATGCAGGGACAGAGCCGGGGCCTTGTTTACAGCTGCGTGGGGAAGAAAACAGGCAGACGTAAATGAGGGTTGACGGTTTCATGAAGCACAATTGGTTTGATGGCAGATTGGATGTGACTGGGCTGGACTGGGCGATGATCCGTACAGTATGCAAAATTCACTTTCTAGCTGGTCTGTGCCCACCAGCCCCTAGCAGCGAGCGGTCTTCCCCAAGCCCTTCTAGCTATGCCTTTGAATGCAACAAGAACTGAACAAGGCATTGTTGTGCTCAATTCCTTCTGACAACAATCACATTTTAAAAGGAAAAAAAAGTCACGCATTTCTTTCCTTCTTTGTCACCAGTTATAAATCTGTTTTTTTTTCTCCCCCTAGTCTCAACTGTGAAGTAAGTACTTTGATTTGTGACTGGGAATGAGATAATAATATAACAGTAGAACAGAGCATCAGTAGGTGATGAGTTACAAACTGTCGAGTGTTTGCATCAGCTGATCTGATCTGTGTGTATTTCACTACATGCACATTATTTTAACATAGTATCAGAAATGGAATATATGTGAGACGTTCCTTATTCTGAATATATGTACTTTATACTCTTTACATTTATATAAATATATGTACTTTATACTCTTTACATTTATATAAATATATGTACTTTATACTCTTTACATTTATATAAATATATGTACTTTATACTCTTTACATTTATATAAATATATGTACTTTATACTCTTTACATTTATATAAATATATGTACTTTATACTCTTTACATTTATATAAATATATGTACTTTATACTCTTTACATTTATATAAATATATGTACTTTATACTTTACATTTATATAAATATCTTTACTCTTTTTCAAACTAAACATTTTGGAAAAATAAGTGTCTTCAGAGGGAAAATCATTAGAAATTGTGACTTTCTATATCATACTTAGGACTTTTATCTCATAATTTCAACTTTTTCTGACAATTATGCATTTCTTATCTCTCCCTTTTTATGTCATAATGACACGTCATCTAAATTATGACTGTCCATATCTACTAAACTGAGTAACTGTGACCTGATCAAACATATTATCGACAAACTAACTCACTTTTAAAGGCTTTATTTTTTGGATATTTTTGAAACTTTCCTGGTTCAATAAGTAAAAAAAAATAAATAAAAAAAAAGCAGTTTTATTATTATTATTTTTTTTTACTTTATTACAATTGAGAAGGGAGTGTCACATTGGTGCAGTGGTTAACACTCATGCCTCACAGACAAAAGGTTGTTGGTTCTATTCCCACACCAGACCTTTCTGTATGGAGTTTACATGTTCTCCTCGTGTCTGTGTGGGTTTTCTCCAGATTCTCCAGGTTCCTCCCACCATCCAAACACATGCACTGATAGGTTAACTGGTTAACTGGTTTATCTAAATCACCCATAGGTGTGAATGTGACAGTGATTCTTTGTCTATATATGTTCAGCCCTGAGATGAACTGGAGAATCATACAGGGTGTACCCCGCCTTCACCCATTGGAGCTGGATTAGACCCCCAGTGACCCTAGTGGGGATAAAGCGGGTTCAGACGACGAGACAAGACAATTGATAAGTAGTACTTTTTTTTTTTTTTTTTTTACTACTTTAGAAGAGTTGAATCAGTACTTTTACTTTCATCAGAGTATTTTTCACAAACGTAGCTGTACTTCTACTTAAGTACAGAATGTGAGCACTTTTACCACTGCTGTATAATTCACACAGATTTATGTTTTACTAGTGGGGACCTAAAAAGACAATCCACTGTATATTGTCTTATGTATTCCTCTGAATACCTGAGTGTGAGAATAAGTACATTCTGCCAGTTGCCTGTGGTGTTGTTCAGTGGTGTTGTAGGGGCGGCCATGACTCAGTTGGTAGAGTGGGTTGTCTCATAACTGAAGGGTTGGAGGTTCAAATCCTGCTCTGTCCTAGTCAGTTTGTTGTGTCTTTGGGCAAAGACACTTCACCCTCCTGCCTCCAGTGTCATCACAGAGAGACCGTACGTGGTTCTGTGCGTCTGCCCCAGGACAACTGTGGATATGTAGTTTACCACCATCAGAGAGTACATGTGAGAGTGATTGAGTAATGGGTCAGTAATGTGAAGTGCTTTGAGTGGCCAAAAAGCGCAATATAATTCTAATGCATTATTATTATTATTATTATTATTATTATTGTTTTAAAGGACAGTTGGTAGATGTGAACATTTTAATCACATATTTTTTATATATATAAATATATATTTATTTATTTATTTATTTATTTTTTGCTGTAAAAGGTAAAGGAACTTTTGAATTTGGCATTATTTATATATTATTATTTTAGTAGTGTGGCTTCACTTCAGATCAAGTTTGGTTTAATGTGGCCCCTGAACTAACACCCCTTTGACACCCCCGATCTACATGAAAAGCCAGTGTTTATTTAACCAGTGGTACTTTTGTGTTTTTCTTCTGTATTTTACATTTCTTAATTGAGTTATTACAATTTTAGAATATTTTAATCTAGAATCAGGAAGTGTCAGTTTATTAATGTTATTCACATTGTAGGGGTGGCAATCACACAGTTGGTAGAGCATGTTGTCTAATAACCGAAGAGTTGGTGGTTAAAATCCCACTCTGTCCTAGTCAGTCCGTTGTGTCCTTGGGCAAAGACACTAAACCATCCTGCCTCCAGTGTCACTCACACTGGGGTATGAATGTTCGGTGGTGGTCAGAGGGACCGTAGGCACAAAATGGCTGCCACGCTTCTGTCAGTCTGTCCCAGGACAACTGTAGATACATATGTAGTTTACCACCACCAGAGCGAGCATGTGGGAGTGAATGAGTGAGTCACTAATGTGAGTCTGTTTGTCTGTCGGTCAGTAGGATTATGCAAACGTTATCGACAGATTTTGATGCAACTTTCAGGAATGATAGATAATGGGTCAAGGAAGAACCCATTAGATTTTGAGCAATGAAGATCAAAGGTCAAAGTCACACTAAAGGTCAGCAGATAAAACATCAGTGGTAATATCTCAGGATTCAGACAAGATAGAATCTGGTGGGATTTTTTTTTTTTTTTTTTTTTTTTTAATTCATATGGTCTGACCGTCAGGCATCAGATCGGTCAACACCTATAACACTAACCTTTGACCCCTAACCTTCAGACATCAGATGGGTCAACACCTGTAACCCTAACCTTTGACCCCTAACATTAAGACATCAGATGGGTCAACACCTGTAACCCTAACCTTTGACCCCTAACATTAAGACATCAGATGGGTCAACACCTGTAACCCTAACCTTTGACCCCTAACATTAAGACATCAGATGGGTCAACACCTGTAACCCTAACCTTTGACCCTTAACATTCAGACATCAGATGGGTCAACACCTATGGCTCCATCACGTCACGTTTTGACGTCATGTGACGACATATCAAGCCTTGGCGGAGGTCTGCCATCTCTGACTGACTTTTATTTTATTATTATTTTATTATTATTGTTTTAAATGGAAGTTGGTAGATGTGAACATTATCATCACATAATTTAACTTTTTCTTTTCCTCTAAAACAGAGGAAGATTCAGACTTGACATTATTTCTATATTATTTTATTATTTTAGTGGTACAGCTTCACTTCAGATCACATTTGGTTTAATGTCGCCCCTGAAATAAAGTGAGTTTGACACCCGTGATCTAAATCCAAAGAAAATGAAATTATTTTTTTAATGGGTGTTATTTCAAGAATCCTGATGGTAGTTTTTTTTTTTTATTTCCTCAGGATTGAATTGTTGTTTATTGTTTTAGAAATGCAACATCTGCATGTTCCATCCGGTTATGGCACATTAAACAACAGTCCTTGTATTACAAGGAGCATGCTGTCAATGTCAGTGGAGTCTAGGGAGCAAGATGAGAACCAGGCATTTTTCTTAGCTCTCTAGACAGAGAGGCTCTCATGGCGCTGTGTGGATTAGATGTTTAGTGACAATGACCCAAAGCATTAGGCCTGGGGTATACTGTATGTACTGTACTCCTTCTGTGTACTTTCCCTTGTGTGTTTACTAGGCTTCTCTTTTCACAGGAACTCAACTTGAGGCAAAAATGCATGTATCGTAATCAGAAGACTTATTGACATTTGCAGGATATGGAGCTAATTTATGTTGGAAAGTGAGAAAAATGGCTTCTGTTTGGAAATGAGACCAAAGCAAACGCGTGCCCGGAGACGACGGATATGAACTGACTAAAAAATTATATTAGAAAAAGACGAGAAATGTCTTAATATACACAATATCTGTGTTATGTATTAACCCTCTATGGGACTCATTAAGGAAATTCATTAAAAAACAAAACAAAACAAATGACCTTTGATTTTAAGTGTATTAAGCCTTAAAGTACATTTTCTATGTTCACTTTAAAAAATTTACCTTTATTTTTTTGGGGTATCATTATTTATAAGTATATATTTTTTTCATGAATTCGCAAGTAAAATAAACAATTGATAAAAGAACAATGACTTCAATAAACACAAACATATTGGACTGAAAAACAGAACATTTAATTTCAGAATTATTCTAAAAATCATCTTAAAAAATACATAAAAATATTCGTTACTTATGAATTCTGAAAAGTTGAACATAAGGTTGAATGGACGACTACAAATGAAATGTGGTTCAACATTCAATAACATCAACAACTGGACAAGTCTTTAGAAAAACAAGTGTCATTTTAACCATTTTCTTTCTCAGTTTATCAGTTTGTCCTTTGCACATGTGCAGAACTGAATTCCAAAATACACTAAACATTTAGGAACAGGCAGAATATTTGTAAAATGACACTTGTTTTCAGATATCTCAACTCGTTCATATTTGTTCAAGTATTTATTCAGGTTTTATAAATTTTTAAGCATCATTTATAAATGACATAGTCCCATAGTGGATTAAAAACATCATACTTTTTAGTAGATTTTAAATATTCCAAATTACTGAGGTGATAAAGCACTTTTTTTTTTTTCTTAATCCTAAAATGTGACTTTATGGTTCTTCTCCTTTAATTTTCACTCATCACTCCCATGTGCCTTCATCCCTGAAGGCAAAAAAACATCACTGGCAATAAACAGCATTAGCAAACAGGACAATAATGTTCATTGTATGTATTATTCTTAAATGACAACCAAGGTTTAGAACAGAAAGCAAAACCAAAGGGACAACACACACTTAAAAGAAGATGCTATTTCTAGTTTTAGTATTTCCAAGGAACAGAAATGATTAATACCTTATTTAATTTCCTTAATACTCTGATCGTCAGTATAATGGAAAGCAGGGGCCACATTAAACACATGAAAACAAATTTGATCTGAATTGGGCTGTACTACTAAAATAATAATATAGTATAGAAATAATGTCAACTCCAAATGTTCCTCTATGTTTTAGAGCAAAAGAAAAAAAAAAAGTTAAATCATATGATAATGTTCACATCTACCAACTATCCTGAAATAACATGAGTAAACCGACACTTCTTCAAGAAACGAAGTGTAATTTTAACAGGATTTTGTCTCAGTTTATCATTTATAACGTACAGACCATTTATGAGTGGATCTACAAATACAAAACATTTAATAACACTCAACAGTTCACTTCAGACATTTGAAAATATTCATATTTGTTCAGGTTATTTACGATTCTGTGAAAAAATACAGTATTTTCTGGACCATAAGGCAGACTTAAGACTTAAATTTTCTCCAAAAACGATGGTGTGCCTTATAATCCAAAGCGCCTTATATATTGATTAATTCTGGTTGTACTTAGTGACTTGGAATTTTGACTTTTTACCTCAGGATTTTGACTTCACTTAATGTGCCTTCTCGTCCAGTGCGCCTTGTGTACGGGAAAAAAAAAAAAAACTAAAGTAAACAATTCATTGGTAGTGCACCTTTATAGTATGGAAATTACGGTAGTTTGTTTTATTGTAAATACTATAAATGATATAAAAATGTTTAAAGTAACAAAGAGCCAATAATGTGATTTGGACCTTTCTGCTAAATGTAACCTTGACCTTTGACCTTTTGCAATATTGATATTTTCATTACATGTATATATGCGTCAGTGTGTGTAATATTATGATAATAGTGTGATATGTCAATGTTTGACACAGTGTTACACAAGTTAATTTTGTAACATGTCACCTTTGACCTCCAGAGATCTTAAAAACTATTGGTCGTAGGTCATAACACCAATTATGAGAATTGTATAAATCTTCATTCCACATCGTTTGGTACCAATTGGTTGGTACCAATCTGAAAGTTCTGTGACCCTCCGTAACCGATAATGGGATTTCATTGTGACTTTGACCTTTGACTTTACTCAAATAGATCATTGCATCTGAAGCTATATGTATATGCCTCTGTAATTTCATGGTGATTTCTCATGTATTCATTGAGTTATAGCATGATATGACACACACACACACACACACACACACACACACACACACACACACACAGTGATGACAGTAATCTCATCCAACCAATGTTGGGTTAGATTAAAAAGGGAGGGACAGAGTCACCACTGATGCTACATTTCTCAGCCTCATGTGAAACACAGAAATACTGATTGGTACCCAGTCGCAAAGAAAATGGTTTTTAAATAAGTTACAATTAGATAAGCATTAATCTCAGTGGTATAAATGAATGTCTTGCTGTAGGGCTTGTTGAATATAAAAACAGATTTACAAAAACTCCTCTTACCAGATTGGTCTGGAAGTAGTCCCCCCTCTATTTTAATTGCTCTGTCATTTAGAGTTGAAATAAGCCCCCCCTCAACCCCCCCACCCACTCATTCTGCCCCTTGATTTTGCCTTTGAAATTAAATATTGTATACAAATACATGCTGTTCATGGGCATGAGCACAGTTCATCATTGAAATCTGCATAAAATGATGCTTAAAAAGCTCCATACGCTTTGAGCAACAGAGCCCTTTTATATGGTGCATCCTTATGTAAACATATCTATAACAGAAACAACTAGTTCTGCCTTTTACCTCAACATTCCTATTGTTCTGCTCGTCCGCAGAAATGAGAGAAATGTGGGACTGCAGAGATTGTTCCACATACTCTTGATTTCAAAGGAACCAAGACTCGCTTTCATACACCGCCTCTCAATTTTCTTTCCATGCCATGCCATTCCATGCCATGACATTTTAGACCACCTACAGCATTACAAATGAAGATAGATAAATAGATAGATAGATAAAATCAATGAAATTGAAAAAAAAAACTGAGTAACAAAATGAACAAAAATGCACCAAAAAGTCAATAGATTAATAAAATAATTGATGAAATTAGCCACATTAGCAACAATAACAATAATATTCTGAATGTTACTAAGATGATAAGAGTATTATTGCACTTATTTTTCTTAAGAATTTTCTTGTTTTTAATATTTTTATTCATGTTATGTTCAAGTAGAGTTGGTAGATGTCAACATTTTCATTGTGGAATATGATTTATTTATTTTTGCTCTAGAACATAGAGAAAACTTTGGAGTTGACATTATTTATACACTTTTAATGGTGCGGCCCAGTTTATACCATAATAGGCTGAATGTTGCCCTGGAACTAAAATGAGTTTGACACCCCTGGTATAGATGGATTGACAGAATCAACAAAATGGAAAAACTGGGCAACAAAATGAACTAAATAAGCAATAAAATTAACAAAAAATGGACAGACGGATAGATAGATAATGGAGCGAAAATGGTAGATTAATAATAAAGTGAACAAATTGAATGAACATTACCATTAAGATGAGTAATGATACAAAAATAAGCAGCAAAGTTAGTGACAAAATACAAAATAAGACAAAATGTGCTTAAAAATGGACAAAAAAGACCAGATATATATATATATATATTTTTTTTTTTTCTCTGTCCTTTGAGCCACTGTGGGTTAAATGCATGTGAATGAAAGTACAGTAATGAGAAGTGTGCCTAGATTTCCATACTCATTTGCACACTGCAGCCTGTGAAAAAGAAAAAGAAAAAAACCTGCATAATTTCCAGGAGACTGTTTTTGCTCATTCATTTTAGAAACAAGGAGGAAGTATTTTAATGTGACCTTCATTACACATTCATGTCAACTTTTTCTTATCTATTTATGATTAAATTCTTTTCCACTCCTGTTGTTCAATTAGTGCTTGACCCCTTTAGCGGCGATGTAAATTAAATGACATTTCAGTGTCGTCCCATATTTAAAATACTGCGTTAGTTGCGGATCATAAATGATGATCTTCATTCTGCAGCTAATTTATTCATTTAACAATTTCCCTCCAGAAGTTACAGCAGAAGGCTCTGCAGCAACCTAAGCAGAAGAAATCCAAGTCGGCTGAATTTCTGATGGGTGAGTCCTGCTTGATGAGTTATTGCTCATAATTTGTGTAAGGATTAATTAACTAATTACAGACAAATGGCTTTGGGCTAAATTTTGCTCTTGCTTGTCAGGGCGCAATTTGTAATTATTTTAATCATTTCTTCTTCTTCTTCTTTTTTTTTTCTCCTCCTCCTCCTGCAAGATTCTGATTTAATTTTAACCTAATTGTGTTTTAGTGTCATTTGAGGAGGATGCGCTTCACATTTAGGGCCAGACAAATCATCCAATAGAAGAATTTGTTTTGTTAATGAATCATGAATCACATTGACCTAACCGTTCCCACCCCACCCCCACCTCGTCATGTCACTGTTCGTATTTTTATTTACAGAGGTGGTCAAAGTACTCAGTTTCTGTACTTGAGTAGAAGTACAGATACTTGTGTGGAACAAAAAATACTACTGGTAAAAGTAGAAGTACTGATTCGATTCCTTTACCGGACTAAAAGTTTTTTAAAAAGTTCTTCTCAATTCTAATAAAGTAAAAAGTACAACTTTTTTTTCTATGTATCTGTTTTTACTATGTATGAAATAATACTTATTTAAGCAGGAAAAATATGAACATTTCTTTTTAAATATTCAAAAACAAAGCCTTTAAAAGTGAGTTACTGTGTACAGGTCAGGTCACAGTGACTAGTGGGTATGGACAGGACGTTTAGGAAAAATAGGGGGAAAAAAGTCACAATTTTGATGAAATGTCCTCATTGTGACATAAAAAAAAGCCATTGGTGAGATTAAAAAATGCATAATTATGAGATAAAAAGTAAAAATTGTGAGATACAGTCATACATATGAGATAAGAAATATATAATTATGAGAAAAAGAGTTGAAATTATGAGATAAAAAGTCAAACATGATGATACAGAAAATCTCAATTTCTCTCCAGTGATTCAAAACTCATGAATAGGAGATAAAAAAACAAAAACAAAACAGAATTATAATGTAGGAAAAAAATCTAAATCCTGTGATTAAAACAGTCAAAATCATGAGATAGTCACAATTTTTGATTTACGACTTTTTTTTGGTAACCCTATAAATACCTTCAAACATTCCACAATATATTAACCATTTGTTAACATGTGTAAAAGGTTTGTTCACGATGTATTAACCATTTAACTATTTGTTCATGTTTGTCAATGTATTGTTGATACACAATTTATCATAAAGCATTTGTTCACATGACTACAAATGGTTTGTTCATAGAAAAGACGCTTTGTTTATGATAAAATGTCTATGAATAAACATTAACAAATAGATAATAAATGGGTAATACACAATGAACAAACATTAACAAATAGATAATAAATTGTTTATATAGTGAATTGTGCATAGGTGTTTAAAGTGTTACCTATTTTTCATACTGTCACATTTGTCTAATTTGAAAAATTGACGAGTTTATTCTGAGAATGTAAAAGTATAAAGTACAGATATTTATATAAATGTAAAGAGTATAAAATGCAGATATTTATACAAAAATGTAGGGAAGAAAAGTAAAATGTTGCCAGAAAAATAAATACAGATACCTAAACATTTTTTAAAGTCTTCTTAAGTCCGGTAAAGGACGTACTTCTACTTAGTTACTTCCACCTGTGTTTATTTTCTGTGTACGTTTCTATGTATTTCTTCAGGGACAGAAGATAATGCTGCTGATGCTGTTGATGCTGCTGCTGTGGTGGGCATAGAAAACCCAGCTTTCGATGGAGGAGGAGGAGGAAGCAGCAGCACTGATCTTTCCGTTCCTCCGGTTTGGCTGGGGAGAGAAATTGGAGGTGACAGGCCAGATAGCACCCTTGCAGCTCACCCAAAAAAAATGGAGCTGCAAGCCCCTGCCAAAGAAAGAGGTGAAGCTTCATTCTTCATTAGCCTCAAATTTGTTGACAGTAGATGTGTTCCTGATCTAACCTTTCTCTCACTCACCCCCCCCCCCCCTTTTTTTTTTTTTTTCTTTCTGTGTCTCTCTCTTCTATTCGGGGGGCCCTTGGTCCCTGCATTCCAAAGCGAGCGTGTCCTAACAAGCAACCCCTCGTATAACTTCTTCCTCCGCTGGATAACGCTACAGTAGTGGGTGTTCTATCTCTATCTAGAAGTACCCTCGACACAATCAGCCTTGACTCCCACTCTCGGCTACATGCCTTGTGGTGGGCTGGAGTCATAGGAGAGTGCATTTACATACGCTACTACGCTAACCAAGCAGATCCGCTGTCTGTGCGGTGTACTCACAACGCCCCCGAAACACGGCTTAAGGCCAATCAGGCATAAGAATATGCCCCCCTTATAATTCAGTATGTCAGAGAGAACTCTTGAGGAATGGGATGGTAAATTAGGATGCGTTCAAGGTTGTGAATGTGCCAGTTTTTTTTTCTCAGGGATGAGTCACATGTTAGATTCTTCATTTTTTTTAAGGTGGTTTTATTTTGCTTTAGCTGCACGGCTAGTAATTATTAGCAATTATTGTTGTATGAATAATAGGCAATGTACTTCACACCAAGAAATGTGCAGACAATTATTTTTAGTTTAGGTTAAAATGGTGAAAATTCCAGATGAATCCACACACTAAAAGATCATTTGAACCGTTCTGAACTTTACTTTTATGTTATTCTGCATCCTTGTGCAACACTTTCTTTGATGAACGATGCATAGTTTATTTATTTATTATTATCCTCTACAATATATACAATTTCCACATGTTCATTATAACTTGCAGATCATAGTGGATCAAATACAAATATACAAAAAATATTTAATATCAGGTACATTATCCATAAAAGTTCACTGACTTCTCTTGAAAAATTCAAATTCAAAAACAAATTCATCCTAAGGGCCAGATTGGACCCTTTGTTCGACCAGATTTGGCCCCCGGTCCTTGTGTTTGACACCTGTGCGCTAAAAGATCATTTGACCCGTTCTCAACTTTACTTTTATGTTATTCTGCATCCTTGTGCAACACTGTCTTTGATGAAAGATGTATAGTTATTTATTATCATCTACAATATCTCTCTCATATCACATATGCTCATATCACTCAGGTTAGCTAACGGATGCTGCTCATATGACTCAGGTTAGCTAACGGATGCTGCTCATATGACTCAGGTTAGCTAGCGGATGCTGCTCATATCACTCAGGTTAGCTAACGGATGCTGCTCATATCACTCAGGTTAACTAGCGGATGCTGCTCGTATCACTCAGGTTAGCTAGCGGATGCTGCTCATATCACTCAGGTTAGCTAGCGGATGCTGCTCATATCACTCAGGTTAGCTAGCAGATGCTGCTCATATCACTCAGGTTAGCTAGCGGATGCTGCTCATATCACTCAGGTTAGCTAGCAGATGCTGCTCCGTACAGTTTATTTTTTTTCATCTAAGGTGAAGTATTTCCACACATGTGATGTGTGTGTGTGTCACTCTCTTTAGTTTAGTCAGACTCACCACCTCCTGTTTTACCTGCAGCAGCCATGTCTGCTCTGGTTTAGGTTTGACTGGTCCGTGTTTACGCACAGAGGGAGAGAAAGAATAACATGTGACTTGTCGACTCGTTCATATTTAAGTCGACTTGTGCTACCAGAGTCGAGTAGTCGACGTTTCTGTTAATGCCCTATTTTACGCTCACTATATCTCATCATAACATGTTTTTTAAAAGGGATAACCTATAATAATAAAAGGGGTAAATCTTATAAAGGAAAGAAGGTTTTTTCTGTCTGTTTCATGTTGAGTGGGATTTACATAAAATCTAAATCAAACACTAAATCACCAGTAGCAAAATTGGCAGCAAGAAAAAAATAAGCATTAGTGATTTTTAAATCAAGTAAAAGGACTAAGACTGCAATGTATTCCAGTGTTTGTGCCGCTTCCAGTCGGTCTCTTCCATAGTCTTTCATTACCTCTCATTCTGTGGCTGGCGAGAAGAGCTAGTTATTGATATTGTGCATGTAAGAAAAGAGAATAGAAATTTTCATTAGAGAGATGAACTGGAGGACAGCCAGACTATTTAGGTAAATCACAGATATGATTCAAAAAGGCCATCCACGAAGCTTCTTCTACCATTATGCAAATGTGTGTGTGAAAAAAGAGTTTCATAACCTCAGAGCTATTTTGGAGAGAAATTGTTCAACTCTATGTTAACGATGTAGAAGGATTTAACATGTGAATTTCACAGTCAATTTATGGTGCATTGTACTGTAGGAAGAGCCATATACGGCTGATTCTCATTTAATAAGTATTTCAGTGTGACTGTTTAACTTAGAGTAAAGGAAAAAAAACAAAAAAAAAACCTTATGCAGATATTTTATACGTGCTAGAAAATGAGTCAGAGGAGCTGTTTTGGGCGGTGGGCTAGTGGGGCTCCTATGCAAACACACATATTCACATTTTTATGCATCCCAGAACCAATACTATTTATATATTTAATTATTATTTATATATTTTTAATGCTTTTATTTAACTGGTCCAGCCTAAATTTAGCTGAATATGTCTGAACTAAAGTGAGTTTGACCCCCTGATCTAAAGGAATAGATTCTAAAAGACCATTTGAAGCATTCTGAACATTACCTTTATATTATTTTACATCCTTGTGCAACACTGTCTTTGATGAATGATGCATAGTTTATTCTTTATTTATTATTATTCTCTACATGAAAAGAATAATTGAGAACTTCATGTATACACTGACACTAGATGTCTAAAAAAAGAGACCAATAGTTACTGACCAGTTTATGATTAAAATGACTTTTCTTTAGGATATACACTTTAACAATAGAGAGGAAATGAACAGTTTATTATTTAATACCCCTCTCCCATATTATTCAATAAATTAGGATGTGTTCAAGGTTGTGAGTGTGCCAGTTTCAGCTCTGTTAACATGTGAATTTAACAATTTATGGTGCATTGTACTGTAGGAAGAGCCATATACGGCTGATTCTTATTTAATAAGTATTTCAGTGTGACTATTTAACTTAGAGTAAAGGACAAAAAAAACAAAAAACCCTGTTATACAGATATTTTATACGTGCTAGAAAGTGAGTCAGAGGAGCTGTTTTGGGCGGTGGGCTAGCGGTGCTCCTATGCAAACACACTTACTCACATTTTTATGCATCCCAGCGCCGATACCCTCAGCCTTCTATAAAGGTGATCCTTGTGTGGAATATATAACGTGATTTAATGCACCGTGCATTTTTTTTTTTTTTTTTTTTTAGCCGCCCCACAACTTGAGAAATACAAGTAAAGCAATTTAGATTTGAGTGAAATATTCAAGGCCTGTAATGAGAATGATTTGGGGTTAAGAAAGCTGCTTGGTGGGGTGTACCCTTAATAGAAATAACCCCGGAGCCATTAGATTCCCATAAACTCCGTGGAGCAGACTTGATACCCATAGGTCAGTGATTGCTAATAAGAAGTCAATGAGACATGGGCTTAGGATATTTTCCTTTGGATCTACTCCTCCAAAAAAAAAAAAAAAAAAAAAAACCCTGCCTGCTCCTCTAGGCCTGCTGACCTCCCGAGTATTTAGAAGGTATTGTCTTTGAAATTCCAGGTACTTTTGAGCTTGTAGACTTTCTCATTAGTTTCTTTTGAACACGGCAAAACATATGGCAGTCGTATTTAAGAGATTGCCTGCCATGACCTTTTGCAGCATGCTAATTAGGCCCCAGAGCACCACAGGCCGTAGAAGAGGTGCACTGAGGAACCCAAGCAGTCTCATTCTCAGCTCTCTCTCTCTCTCTCTCTCTCTCTCTCTCTCTCTCTCTCTCTCTCTCTCTCTCTCTCTCTCTCTCTCTCTCTCTCTCTCTCTCTCTCTCTCTCACTTTCTCCCTCTCTCTCTCTCTCTCTCTCTCTCTTTCTCCCTCTCTCTTTCTCTCTTCCTCCCTCTTTCTCTCTCTCCCTCCCTCTCCTCTCCCTCTCTCTCTCTCTCCCTCCCTCTCCTTCCCTCTCCTCTTCCTCTCTCTCTCTTTCTCCCTCTCTCTCTCTCTTTCTCTCTCTCTCTCTCCCTCCCTCTCCTCCCTCTCTCTCTCTCTCTCTCTCTCCCTCTCCCTCTCTCTCTCTCCCTCTCTCTCTCTCTCTCTCTCTGTACTCCCGCCTCATCTCGGCTCTGCCTTATCTGGTAGCAGCCGCTGCCCCTGCCCTTCAACAGTGTGGGTTTCAAAATTAACATTTCGCTTCATGTGCTTCTAATAACCACTGACCTGAACCTGTACAACTCCCCTTCTTCCCTTCCCAACCCCTCTTTCTCCCCCATTCTCTCTCTCTCTCTCTCTCTCTCTCTCTCTCTCTCTCTGGCTTCTTCCCACTTTCCACAGGAAATGAACACGCTCAAAATTACTTTGACCCGTCATCGGCAGAGCAGACAGACCCAAGGCATTGCGCGACGGCTGGGGTCAACGCTGAAGATGAGCTAGAATTAAGTATGCCATTCACTGTCATAATAGTTCTCCTTGGTTCATTAAAGTGAGGTGAAGGAGATCACTGGTAGCAGCCTCCATTTGTGACAGCGGGACAATCTATGTAAATACACCAAGTGATGGCGTCACTAGATTGGCTTACCCGACTGTCCGCTGTCATTGACGAAGGTCACGTACGATTGGTCAGTTTTCATTTTCTACACGGCTTTTTTTTCTCCCCTCTTTTTTCCTCCGACAAAATGACACGCAGAGCCCATATCAATAGTTTGCAGCCCCCCTGCTAAAGTAGGCCTATTAAAAGCGAGCTCTTGGGAGCCAAGTAATATGCATGTTATAATGAAACATGGCTATTAATGGAGAAGCCATTTCACCTGTATCTTTTGGATATCACTGCCGTGTAATATCAAAGGATTGGCCAAACCAAATCTCATCACATGATGACAGGCTGGCTAACAGGCATGTTAATACTCCTATTTCATTACCCCTCTCTGCATATACTTGATTTTCAGCCCTCTCCAGCCACAGCTAATATCTCCAGTTTGCATGTTCAGATGTGATTTAGATTGACTTGTCTGATAAGTAGAAAGTAATTTTGAGGCACACAAGTGCTTGTAATTTTCCACTTCCTTTGATGGTATTCACTCTATGATTGTTTTCAATTGTAGCAATGCTGAACACAGATGAAAAGAGGCTGTATGAAAGAATGGCTGCCTTACTGGATGAGGACAATACCTACATAGATATACCCGGTACGTTTGCGTATACACTAAGGCACATGTGTCAAACATAAGGCCCAGGGGCAGATCCAGGCCCACTAAAGGGTCCAATCTGGTCCATAGGATAAATCACAATGAAGATATTAATGATCAATAGTGTAAAATGATTTGAATTCAGGTTCTACATCTAGAATAATTAGATCTACATTGTGTCAGAGCAGTAAAATATTATCATAATTACCTAGAAAAAGTGAAAACTGCAGAGTTTAATCTACAAAAAAAGTCAAATAACATGAAAATCTTTATATTAACAAACCATATTTTTACAAAAACCTGAACAAATATGAACCAGCTGAAATATCTGAAGTGAAGTAAGTGCGATTTTACAAATATTCTGCCTGTTCCTAAATGTTTACTGTATTTATAATGTAAATGTCAGTTGTTCTGCAAATGACAAAATGATTGACTGAGGCAGAAAATGGTTAAAATGTCACTTGTTTTTCTTAAGGTGTGTTCTTCACATTTTGAGGGAAACATTATAGATGTAAACATTATCATAATGTAATTTGACTATTTTTTTTCTGTTCTAGTTTTACTGGTCTGGTCCTTTTCTGATCATATTGGGCTGAACATGGAACTGAACTGAAATGAGTTTGACACCCCCTGCATTAATGTATTAGATAAAGAGCTGGTTTTAATAGCAAATGTAACTTAATTAATTGTCAGTCAGTAGAATTATTAAAGCTGTGACAGAGGGTCAGTGGGGATATTTTCATTTCAGTTCCAGCCTATAATTTACTTATTTATTTATTTGAATGTCATGCATTATTTTGCTACTGATTATGTTTTATTTTCTATATCTGTCAATTTAACAATTTAACAGTTTTCCATCCATCAGCTGATTTTATTGAAGTCTTTGCTGCATGAATTATTTTCTTAAGTAATGAACCTATTTTTTGTGGAGTTAGAAAAATGTCCACTCAGCTGGAAAACATGTGTTTAAGCTTTGAACCAAAGAAACATTATCAGAACGGTATGAAATAAAACATTTTAATGCAATATTGTTTTAAAGGAGATTGTTTTATTAATTTGTTTAGCTTTTATTAAAATTTTTATTATCATAGTTTTATTTTTAGCCATTTTTTTTTGTTATTACTTATATTTTTAGGGTTTCATTTATTTTTAATAATGAATTAATACATTTTTATTCGTATTATTTGTATTATTTGTATTTGTATTAGTTTTTGTTATTCTTTTTATTATATTCATATTTTAATGTCTTTAATTTCATTTTTTTTTATGTTTTGTATGACTGTTAATTACAGTCTAATAACAAGTATTTAATTTCCCAGTAAACATGTCAGTGCAGATCAGGTATGAAGAACAGACCAGTTACAGAAGGATATGAACTGACTGATATGAAACTCAAACAACTAAACCCCTGAATATACAAGAGAACAACTGTAGAACAAGTATTCAGAGAATGTCTAAACTCACCCTTTTTTATGTCAATCTCTAGTTGCTATGACAACCCGTTCTTTAATAGCCAATAATGTCATTTTGACCTTTCTGCTCAATGTGACCTTGACCTTTGACCTTTACTCAAATGGATCATTGCATCTGATGAGCATTAGCTACATGTATATGATCATGTAATTTCATGGTGATATCTCAAGTATTCATTGAGTTATAGCATGATATGTCTCTGCAGGGACACAGACAGACAGACAGACAGACAGACAGACAAGGTGATTACAATAATCTCACTCAGCCAATGTTGGGTGAGAATAATAATTACTATCCACTGTAGTGACCAGTATGCATCAGTGTTAAAAATAAATGATATTTATTAACATGTTTAACCTTTATCACATATAAATAGCTGATAAATCCAAGTAACAACGATAATAATGAAATGTATCAGGGACATTATCATTAAGGAAAAGGTCAAAACACTGTCTCCTGCAACAAACAAATAAAAAAAAAAGAAGCTTTATTTGCCGCCAACACTGAAAGCAGCGTCAACACAAAACAAAGAAGGTGATGAGAAATGGACCCTCGGTGGTGCTTTCCAAGCTCAGCCCATTGTTTCACAGTAGACGCGCTCAGTTCCACGTGTATATGTGTAGCCAAGCAGGCAACATTTAGGTGGTTTAAAGCTTAGCATTGTTCTGGCTGAAGACAGTCGCAACAGATCCTGTTGACATGATTGCGCATCTCTCTTGTAATTCCAGCGCACAAGTGATGGGTTTAGGTCTGCTTCAACAAGGTAGAATTGAGACTGCTCATATTATTTCCCATTGTCTGGGATTTAGCTGTACCACCAAGATTAGCGGTGCCATCCATTGTCTCCAGAATGTTCATGAAATCCCACAGAAAAGTAAAGAGGATCTTGGATTAACAGTTTCTCCATGCAATAAGGCTGAGAGACAGGGAAGGAAAGAGAGAGAGAGAGGAAGAGGGAGAGGACGAGCAAGAGAGCTTCTACTTCCCATACTGTTGGACTTCCAACTGTGGAGACTGCCAGTTTGCACTTGACTGAACTACAATAGACTTCCGAGACAATCACCGTACGCTGTTGTATGGATGCCTCCCACTGGTATAGGTTGAAAGTCTTCTTTGGAACTGTAGGATTGGCTCAGTGTTTATATCAAAACTGATCCTGAACATTTAATGTCTGCTTCTTAGGCTTTTTTTTTTTTTTTTTTTTTTGTCCTCGGTTGTACATTCCCGTACACAACATAATAGCGTGAATGAGACACAAGTATTAATGAAATGGACAGTGGCCAGTGTTACAGAGGGGAAACAATAAAAAAAACAAAAATGTGGAAAAATCCCTTCTGTCTAGTTTCAGATCTTCCTTTTTATTATCTTGATAAATTGTCATGTTTTTGGCTTCAAGATGAAAGACTACAGAACAGGCATTCTATTGATTTTTAGCTCTCTGTAAGGCGTTACATACACACTGCTATATGAGCTTCTATGTGAAAAGAATTAGGCAGTGTGATAACGGCTTTGGTTTGTTTTATATATTGGACTGCACACGTTGAATGCACAGTCGCTTAATACCTTCTGCTTTCTACCAACGGGGCTGAGCAGCAAAACTGGGAAAAAAAAATACAAATCCAAGATAGAGTACAGGCAGCAGGTTAGATCCTCGAAATGCTGTTCATCTGCTTTCAGTAATGAAGTCCAAGTTTCTACCTACACAAACTAGTATTCATCCAATGAAAAAAATAAGTGTTTTTACGTAGATACTGATTCTATACAATAAAAAAACTACTCATGTTACACCCATTCCAAATAGAATTCTCTTAAATTACAACCACTTAAAAATAAAGCTAGATAAATGTAGTGAATTTTATAGGTTTCTACTAGGAATGTCAAATAACAGTGTTTAATCACATTAATCACTGGGTTGGTTTGGATTCATCTTAATTAATCAAACTGTTGGCGCTGTTGCCTTTCAGTAAGAAGACCTGGGTTTGATTCCCATGCATGTTTCTGTCCCCGTGTCTGGATGGGTGGGTGCTCCGGTTTGCCCCATCACCCAAAAACATGTACATTTCATTGTACAATTGTGTGACAATAAAGTACTATGTCTACGTACCTATCATTTTTTAAAGGGTTTAGGGGGTAGTACTTGGGGACCAATCAGGCCTTTTACATGTAAAATGCGACTATTTACGAAAAATTCAGGGTACAAAAACACTTCTGGTATGAATTAATTTCGTAAGTAGAGGTACCACTGTATATTTATATTTGTGTGTATATTCATGTTTATGTTTATATTTATATTTGTGTGTATATTCATGTTTGTGTGTATATTCATGTTTGTGTGTATATTCATATTTGTGTGTATATTCATGTTTGTGTGTATATTCATGTTTGTGTGTATATTTGTGTGTATATTCATATTTGTGTGTATATTCATGTTTGTGTGTATATTTGTGTGTATATTCATATTTGTGTGTATATTCATATTTGTGTGTATATTCATGTTTGTGTGTATATTTGTGTGTATATTCATATTTGTGTGTATATTCATGTTTGTGTGTATATTCATGCTCAGTGATGCGTATCTCTCCAGGTACGCTGCTACCCTCCAGGGATGAGGAGGTGTTGGAGGTGAAGGCGGGTGATCCGGTGCTTCAGCGGCGACTGCTGCTCCATGGTGGAGCTGACGCCTGGGGCACCAGGCCCTCCCAGGCCCAGACCACTGCCAAAACTCAGGCTAGGGCTGGAGAGAAGGCTGGAGTCCAAGCAGGGAGGATGATAATGGGCAGGGAGAGCACTGTAAAAAGTAATTTTATATATATTATTATTATTTTTTTTTTTTTAATTTAATTATTTTGTATGTGATGTATTCTCTTTTTGCATAGCAAAGAAGTCAAATCAGAAAGATAAAATAAGTATTATTTCCTTAATGAAACAAAAATATATGGCAATATATTGAAAAATACAAGACATTATATTCAAAAATATATTCCTATATATGGAAAAGTAGTGCATATATTCTCCAATATATGATTTGATCATATATTGACAAATATAAAACATATATTGTTGCACTGAAGACAAAAGCTGCCCTATATTTTTACAGATAGTGTTATTGAAACTAAATTAATTTCCACATATATTGTAAAGTGTATTTCTAAATATATATTAAAACATATATGTATACTTCACAAAATATGTATGTATGTATCTATGTGCATCCATATATTATGTGTATCACTAAATGTATATATAAACATATATGAGTACATATATTGTCATACATGGCAGTTCCTTATGTATTTTTATCTATATTGTAATATATTGACACAATATATTTTTCTGTATATTAAATACATATACATTTTATGTTCAATTTCAGGCAGTAATATATTGATGGTCAGTATATAGAGAAATATGTTTTTTTTATTTCATAAGGGTTGATTGGACAGTGTTTAATATTTGACTCCTATTTTATTGAGATGAAGGCTTTTTGACATAATATGCATCCAATGATGGTGGATTTAAATGTTTTTTTTTTTTGAGTTTTTAAAGGTATGTAACGCCAGTGTCATATTTCTTGCAGCGAGGACAGGAGAGGATGTGATACCCCACTACGCTCAGCAGCTGAGGGAGCGTGTGCGGCCTGACATGATCACGCTTGGCAGCCTTTCACTGCAGCAGGTCAGAGCTACAAAGAGGAATATCTGTGTCACCATCCCATATTCACCAGCACATCAGCCATGTCCATTATGCTGTGTATCAGTAGCTTTGGCTAATGGATGCAGAGTGTACACGTGTGTGTCTGCATTTGTCCATTCACATCTATATGTTGTGTGTCATATACTCTGCTTAATCATTTATCCTTCCTCTTTTTAAAAATGAGATTTAACGTATTTTCCGCTCTATGAGGTGCACTGGATAATAAGGTGCATTAAGAATTACTATATAAAACTAAAATTACTAGGTAAAACGTCAAAATAGTGAAATAAATAGTTAAAATCATGAGATGAAAAGTCAAAATCATGAGATAAAAAGTCAAAAGCATGAGGTAAAAAGTCCAAATGGTGAGATTAAGATTCAAAATCGTGAGATTAAAAAGTCAAAATTGTGAGATAAAAAGTTAAAATTATGATAAAAAGCCAAAATCATGAGATAAAAAGCCACAATTTCAAGTCACTGAACCCTACCAGAATCAATCCATATAATAAGGCATATTGTAATGTGTTCATGGATAATGAAGCTATTGTTCTTTTATCAATGGTTTAGTTTTTTATATATATATATATATATATATATATATATATATATATATATATATATATATTAAGACTTCATGAAAAACTGGGACAAAGTAATTTATGAATGACAGCAGCCCTGAAATAAAGGTCAAAGGTCAATTTTGTAAAGTGAACATAGGAAATTTACTTTAGGCTTTAATACACTTAAAATCAGAAGTCATTGATTCTTTTTATTTTTATTTTTCCATGAATTTCCTTAATTAATCCATCGTGGGTTAATATATTTCATAGGTTAAATAACATATTCATCCTCTTCTAGGAAATGAACACATTCTCCTGTAATCTGTACGGTATCCTCACACTTTTGTTCTGTCTTTGAACTTTGTTGTGCATTATTATGCATATTTGTTTCTGACAGAAGCTGCATTTCTTGATTCCTTTACCCATCTTATGGTCTTTTCAGGAAAAAATAGAGCGTGACTACTTATTTTTTTTTATTTCCCAAATGGGAAGAGTGGGGATTTTCTGTACTAGCGTTAAGATCTGAAGCTTCTTACGAGACAAGTGTTTGTATTCTGTCACTTAGAAAAGAAATGGGAGTGAATACAACAACATGGGGTTTTCATTGTGTTTGCAAATCTAGATTGCAAGAAAAAAAAAATTAAACATTAATGCATATGTAAATAGAATACAGAACTTATATCCACTGTATTTTTAGTTTGTAATCTCTCTTGAAAAGGGAGGAGTGTCATATTATTATATGAATAGAAAGTAAACGTAATTGGGGAAAATATATATCTATATATATCTATATATCCTCATCACTTGGAAGCCACAGCAACAGTTGACTCATCCTCAGTACTGGATAATCAGTGGCATAGTCTACTTGTGTACTGTATCAGTATTGGGATCAGTGTTATCTTATTCTACCATAATATGTATGCACTCTCCTACTGTTTCCACACCCACCTCCCATTGAAAGCACATTATCCACCAGAGATTTCACATCTATTTTAAAAATAATAGTGTTTTTCTTCTGTCTCTATTCTGTCGTACAAAGCCTCTACGGGGTGAGACGCTGTCACTTAGCAGTGTCAATGCGTCTGAATGGGGAAGTGTGAATGTGCTGACTGAATGTAAAAAAAAAAAACGGCAGAAATACTCATCAAACGCTACATGTCTTTAGGGTCTGGCTCGGGTATCGATTGCCTGCAGATTGCATTACAGTTGCTCCTTGTGCTTAATTCTGCCATTATGGTTTCCACTGCACTGTTTCATAAAAGCTGCATCCAAAAGAATTGCACACGTGTATTTACACACATTTTCAGGAAGCTGCTCAGAAAGGACCGCTGAGGAGGAGTGAGTGGGCAAAGAGAAAGAAGAGACTTATAGCCCTTTTCACCGGGAATTTTAAGGTAAAGACCTGTGTACGAAGAGCTACGTTTTAACTGACTGGTTCTTTTTTTTTTTTTTTTAATTGCGGGTTTAACCCTTTGATGCATGAATTATGAGAATATTAGTCAAGATTTTTTTTCTCAAGTGTTTTGTATGTGTGAAATCGTTTTAATGAACCTATTTTTTTTTATGGAGATACAAACATTTCCACTCAGCTGGACGACAAGTGTTTAAGATTTGAAGCAAAGAAATGTGTATTTAAAACACTATGAAATACAATATTTTAACGCAGTTTCTGTTTAAGAACAGACTGTTGATTAGATTAGATTAAACTTTATTGTCATTGACCATGTACAAATACAGAGCATCCAAATGCAGTTAGCATCCAACCAGAAGTGCATAGTAGTATGTGAATACACAATACACACACACACACACACACACACACACAGAAACACACACAAACCACATATTTTCCACACTATAAGGCGCACTGGACTATAAGACGCAATAAGCAAAGTCAAAATGATGAGATAAAAAGGCAAAATTCCAAGTCACTAAGCACAACTATATATAATATATAAGGTGCACTGTGGTTTTTGGAGAAAATTAAAGTCTTTTAAGTGCACCTTATAGTCTAGAAAATACAGTAATAAAAAGTGTATAAGTAATGTGTTTTACAGTAATTACAGTCTAATAAGAACAAGCAGCAAGCAACAGGTTTATTAAGAACAGATCAGTTGCAGTAATGATATGAACTAAAACAATAAGACCATGAATATACAAGAGAACAACTGCAGAATAACTGTCCATTGGAGTGACCAGTATGAATTTAAAGGCTTAAATCATTCATTAAGTCAAGACAAAATTCTCACCTGGTTGTATTTTCTCATTTGGATGGGCTTTTAAAAACCCATCCAAATTCATTGATATTTTTTTTTAATGTGTATTCATTAAAACATGATCACATTATCACCCCATATTATAATTTTAATTGTTGTGTTTAAAACTAATTTAGGCTGTCAGTTAGATGAGAAAGCTCATCTAACTAATAATTGTGCCGGTTATCCATCTACTTTAATATTTCACAGGATCCCCAATCACAAAGAGATGGTGGCAACAGTGCATTAAGAGAAGTACCGCAACCGAGGCTCAACACATTATTTCAGGGGTAAGTCCAGTCCCTTTCATATTTCTTTTCCATATGTACAATTGATATCACATGACTGTAATCAGTAATTGTGTGAAAATCATTTGTAATTCCCGCTGACATTCAAGGAGGCATGTAATTCATATGTCCTACGCATGGCTTTGCCTGTCGACGGGCATTGCATTGTGGGTAGTATGGCTGCGGGGCAGAGAAATCTGTCCATGTCATGGGCTCGGAGGCGCATCAATTCTTGGTCCATCCACTTTAGTCAGAGATCACACATCACATCTTGTACTGAAAGGGCCCACGGGCATGAGCTTAGCATGTATAAGTTTTTAGTAATTACTATTACTACACTGGCTGATGTGATACAAATCAAAAATACTACTGTACTGTACATATCAGTATCTTCACTCGTGTTTAGTTGCTTTATGGGTGGGTGGTATAGTCGGACACCAGTCCTGTCAGATGAATGTGGCTCAGAGTTTAGCGAGATGACCTCCTCTCGACAGCCTTGAACCCTGTAAATTCCTTCTGATATCAATGGTGGGTGGCTATTAGACATGGGAGACTTTCTATGCATCACCTAGGGCTACATCTGCCTGAAATTGAATGAGAAATGATTTCACTTTCTCTCTCTCTCTCTCTCTCTCTCTCTCTCTCTCTCTTTACGCCTATAAAAGAAAAAAAAATTAAAAAATATAAAGAGGAGGGACGTGTAGCTGACTTGTGGTTTTTGTAACAAATGTGTAATTCATTTGTTTCCACTGTTTCTGATTTAATGGAGGTCGAGTAATTGCATTAGGAAGCACATTGTGCCTTGTTGTGAACTGATGAAAGCACATGTAATACTTTTGATAGGCGAACAGAAGAGCGAAAGAGGGAGAAAAAAAAAAAGAAAACCAAAGAAAGAAAGACCCAGTGCCTGCCTTTGATGCTGAGCATTTATTTGCTGAATTATCCTTCCTTTTACAAGCATCTTATCCCCAGTCACAGGCAGGCCAGGGCCCCTGTGATATTGCTTTATTTTGAGGAATTAAGAGAGGTGGCGAGCAGACAGGGTGAAGCAACCGCTTATTACATTACCGCTGATAAGATTGAAAGGCTGAGGAAAAGGAGAGAGAGAGAGAGAGAGAGAGAGAGAGAGGGAGGGAGGGAGTGACCCAGTGGAAAGTGTTTTGTTGTGGTGTTATTAGATTGAGCTCCTGTTGGCTACAGAGTGGAACAACAGAGAGTCCAAAATGCAGGTGGCTGTTAACAGTATTAGCCGCTTGTGCTTGTGTGTGTCGTACATGTTTGTGTGTGTGTGTTTGTGTTTGTGCATGTAGCAGCAGAACCACTGAAAGCCCGTCACTCAGAGTGCTGGGTGAAGGCCAGGAGGAAGCAATGGCCAAATACAACCAGATGACAGAGCACCCAGAATCCTCATCCTCATCCTCCTCATCCTCCTCGTCATCATCGCAGGCCCAGTGGAAGGTAAGATTTGCGAAAGACACACACAGGCAGGAAATGGGACACATAAACAGGAAGTGGCACAAACGTTTTACCAGATATTCCCTATGTCTTTAGCCTAGCCACGCTAGACGCCCCTAGCGGCTGCAAATCTAATGTGCTACCATAGTAATAATAATAATGATGGATTAGATTTCTACCACGCTTTTCACGGCACCCAAAGCGTTATTCACACTATTATTTATTCACGCTCACACTCTCCCTCTGGTGGTGGTAAACTACAGTTGCCCTGGGGCAGACTGACTGAAGCGTGGCAGCCATTTCCCACCAACTCTGACCACCACTGAACATTCATACACATTCATACACCAGTGAGTGACACTGGAGGCAGGAAGGGTAAACACAACAGACTGAGTAGGACAGTGCGGGAGTTGAACCAACAACCCTTCGGTTAACGGACAACTGAGGCATGGCCGCCCCCAAGTAGTCTAGTTATCCTCAATGTAACTTTTGAATCGATTTCCCTGAAACTGGCCGACGAATCACGGTGAAGTATAGAGTCAGAGGGCGGGCGTAACAAAGTGACGCTGTGACGATTCAGAGACAAACGACTAGAAAATACCACAGAAGAAGAAGAACAATGGGTGTAGATTTTCCTCTTATCACAGATGAGTGAAGAATGTCAGAAAACGTCAGCAATCTTGAAATTATTTTTACAGATTTTTCAGATCCATAATCCACCATTTTTTTTAGTCATTCCTAACTTTCTCCAGATTCCTTCATGAACTTTCCGGCGTCTAACTACATCATCCTAAAGATTAAGCTGATTGGTTGTAGCACCATCCTATTGCATACAGAGGGATTTGAAAGACAAGCTTTTAGCCCCGCCTCCCCTGACTATAAAGCACCACTAGACCCATACATGGAATGAATAGGGATAGCACTGCTAGGCTAACATCTCTTATCATTGTCAAAACATATTTTTGGTGACCTTTGACCTTGAGCTTTGACCTGCATTCACCAAAATTTGATAGGATCTATTCTGGACCACCTTTCACCTTTTGCTGAAAATTTCATGTAAATTCATCCACTAGTTTTTGTGTAACATTGACAGAAAGTCCAAACTATTGATCTGATGTTGAACCTGAGATAAAATCATCAATATATTCACTATTAGATTTGTATTTCACATTTTCATCCCAGTGGCCAGACTGGATTTAGATTTGGTCCCCGGGCCGCATGTTTGACACCCCTGCTTTAAAACAATGTGGATAACATGAATGAACTGACAGTGGATCTACAAACACACAAAACATTTCATAACAGGCAGAACATTGTTAAAGTTACACTTCAGACATTTAAAAATGTTTATATTTGTTCAGGTTATTCACATTTTGCTATATAATACTTGGTTTTATTGTAAATACAGTAAAATGACATGAAAATATTGAAATTAACAAAGAGCAAAATGTGGAGTTGTGAGTATTTATAGGTTATTATGATCATATTTTACTGACCTGTATGTGGAAACGGAAATAAAATTATCAATATATTCATTATTATTTTTACATTTCACAAATTCATCCCAGGACCAGGATTCGGTCCCCGTGCCACATGCTTGACACCCCTGACTTAAAGGGTCACAAGAGAGGATATTGATCCTGAAGTGTTTACAGATTGTCAGAAAAAAAAACAGCAAAAGGGTGTGTGCAAAACAGTCAAGTGATGTAATATTGTGAAATCACACTATGAACGGGTTCATTTTTCCTTATTTTCACATTTCTTTCCCCCTTTCATTCCACCAGTTGGTTCTGTATGTGCACATTACTATACATTCAGCTACTAAACAAAAGGCTTTCAACAAGTGTTAAGCTAAGTATCACGGAGCCACATTATTTTAGAATGCCTTTATTGTCCCTATACACATGTACAATTTATATTATACATATACACAGTGAGATAAGAACACCTCACCGTTCAGTGCAAATATGCATGAAGAAGCAAATATCTAAAATATTACATCTAAAATATACAGAGAAGAATAAAATGAAAACAATAAATATCGATTTAAAACAACTTAAAAATCTATTTTTGCATTTCACAAATTCATCCCAAGGGCCAGATTGGAGCCTTTGGCGGGCCGGATTTGGCCCCCGGGCCTTATGTTGGACACCTGTGATCTAAAACATCCAGGACTGCAGTTTGACACCGCTGGTGTTGAGTGTTACCAAGAGTATTTTTTCCGCTTTGTGGATAATATGTGTGGTTCTATGAATTTAAGTAGGAGGGAGAAGGAGTGTTTGGAGATGAAGAAGGAGAAATGAAGGAAGAGGAGAGAGAAAAGAACCAAGTGGAACAAAGAGAAGAGAGAAAGATGCTTTAGCTTTAGCTCTTTACAGAGCTTCCATTGAGTCTGTACTGTTATATAAGATAACATAGACTTGTTACAGTATGATGTTACAGTAGCCAGCGATACAGAGCAATATAGGGACAGCAAAGAGAAGAAACGTATAGATAAATAATAATATATATATATATATATATATACACAAACATGGATATAGAGAAAAAGAAAAAAGACTATATGCTATGTACACTATATAGAATATACAGGAGTGAACAATATATACTATGTTTATAAAATAAACATAAATAAGAATAAGAAAAAATAAAAATAACAGTAAGAATAACAGTATAAGTATAAATATATATATATATATATATATATATATATATATATATATATATATATATATATATATATATATATATATATATACATATATATATATATATATATATATATATATATATAAAAATATCGGAGGTAGTATTGTTAAGTTGTGTCAATAGTATTGTTATTGTACTACTTTGCAGTAGTGAATGTTGTACAGTCAGCTGGTTTGGTAACCTCGGCTCAGATCTTAAATTTGATCAAAACGGTAGAAAAAAAATCATTGGCACCAAATCACCCACATCTCTTCAGGACCTTTTCCAATGATCTCTTTTTAAACAGGGAAACAATATTTTAACACATGTATCACATACAGTATATATTTTATTGAATTCTGGAAGCAGGTACAGTATAGGGTCGCACAGATACAAGCACTCGTTCATCCCACTGTCAATCACACATATTAATAAACAAATGGCACGGAATGGACCGGAACATTAGAGATGTGGTGGAGCCTTGACTACATGTTATGTTTTATGTGGCTGTTGAATTATTATTATTATTGTTATCATGATTTTTTTTTTTTTTTTACAAAATTTGATTATATGAAGAGTTAATTTGCAGAAACAGATAACTAAATTTTTTTTTTTTTTTTTACAAAATAGCATTTTTTACTCTACATTCCAGGTAATACTCATTGATTTGGTCCTATATTATTTATTTAATTTGGTAAGGTCCACTAAATTGAATAAATAAAATATCAAATCAATGAGTATTACCTGGAATATAGAGTAAAAAATTAATTTTGTGAAAAAAAATAGTTATCTGTTTTTTCAAATGAACTCTTCATATTATATTTTAGGCTTTTATTAATTGTATATGTTTTTATTAATGTAGTTTAATTAATGTATGTATTGTGGGTATGAATGTAATGAGTGGAATGTCCTGTCTGCAGCAGAACCCTCTGTCCAAAACTAATTTCTCCCGAGGGAGACAAATAAAGATGCTTTAGCTTTAGCGTTAGCTTTAGCTTCAGCAGTAGCATCACCAGCTGTGGGAGGAGTATAGTGTTTTTGTTGCATCTGGGGATGAGGCTGCCATGCCACCATGCTGGCTTAAAGATGTAATGAATCTTCAGTCGGGGGGCTTTCCTTCCAGGGTGACAACTGGCTTTGAGGAAGGTTGTAAATGTAGGGGAGATTGTGGTATAATTCCTCAGACTGGCGTTTGTGCCCCCCAGTCACCATTCGATTATCTCCCAAATTGCTGTGTTTCACTGAGATAAAGATTTTTTATGGCTTGCTGACTTGAAACAACCGGCACAGGCAGAATAGGGGGCAAAAAAGAGGGAGAGGGAAAGAGGGGGAAAAAAATAAAAGACAGAGAAAGACAGAAAAAGAGAGAGAGAGAGAGAGAGAGAGAGAGAAAGCAATGGCCAAACCTGCCACGCATAGTAATTTCCTTTGGTAAATGACAAAATCTTTGTTTATATGACATTTCCCTAAAATTACTGCGGCGAGATGAATCTAAAATATAAAATGTCACATTTGGCATGCAAAACTATGAAAATATATTTCTGTGCAAAATTCATGGAGGCATTTAATTTAGAACGTGTTTAATAACTAAGGCAAGCCTGCATCAGTAATCCTGCCCGGAGGTCCCAAAAAGATTGTCATATTTATTCTCTCTTTTCTTCAAACCCCCCCACCCCACCCCACCTCCCCCCTCCATCCCCTCCATCCCCTCCTTCATTCCGAAGCCAAAAAATTTTAAGGGTAAATGTTCATTGTTAATTAAGATTTACTAATTAAAATGAAAATAATTAACGAGAAAGCTTAATCTCTGAATATTAGCCCATACTTAGAAAGAAAGGAAGTTTTTGTATGTGGCATTTCCTGTCTCTATTAAAGAGTGCATTTTTTTGTGTGATCAGTCAATGTGTGTGGAAAGCCCTGAAAAGATAGATTTCAGCGAAAGAAACGGCCGCTTGCCAGAAAAGAAAAAAAGGAAAAACCACAGAGGATCCCTCACTGGAGCCTTTGATCTCATCTGTAGGAGTGCTGTAATGTTATGGCACTTTAGGCACAACTCAGGCTTGGGGCAAACAAACCACCTCTGATATGGAAAATTGGCTCACTTCACCTTTTACCTTTCCCCGTCGCCGTCTCCAACTGTCTCTTACCGTGCATCTGCGAGCACCCGGGCCAGATAATAACAATACGTTTACCAAAAAAAAAAAAAAAAAGACGTACGTATTGCAAATTGGACACCGGTGTGATGTCATTATTTTCTTTTCACTTCTTTCTTCTCTTTTCTTTTCCTCCTCAGTGTAGGAGTTTGGAGGCCTCCGTCACTTCTTCCAGAACCTATGTGGGCTAAACCGCTTTGCCACCAATTATCCTAATTTTTTTTCTTCTTCTGCCTAAATTGTTTTTTTGTTGTCGTAGCATGCCAAGACGCTCATAGAAGGAGATTTAAGGGCATTACTAAGGACTAAATGCACACGTTTCTCTATTTTACATTGGCATTTCAATGGGCAATGAGTGCAAAACCTAGTGTACAGTATACCATAAAACACAGGTGGGAAGTAACTGAGGAAAAGTACTTCATTACTGTGCTTAAGTAGACTTTTTTAGGTATTTGTACTTTACTTCAGTATTTCTTTTTCTTTTTACTTTTACTCCCTACATTTTTACAAAAATATCTGTACTTTTTAGTGTTTACATTTATATAAATATCTGTACTTTACACTATTTACATTTATATAAATATATGTACTTTATACTCTTTACATTTATATAAATATCTGTACTTTATACTCTTTACATTTATATAAATATCTGTACTTTATACTCTTTACATTCTCATAATAGACTTTTTACTTTTTCAAACTAAACAGTGTAAAAAATAAGTGTCTTCATAGGGAAATTCTGACTTCTTCTATATCTTAATATGAGCTTTGGCTCAAGATTATGACTTTTTATCTCATAATTTCAACTCTTTTTCTCATATTTATGCATTTCCTATCTCATATGTATGACTGTATCTCATAATTTTGACAATTTTCCTCACAATTTTGGCTTTTATGTCATAATTATGCATTGTTTTATCTCACATACAAGTATTTTTATGTCATAATGTTTCATTTAAATTGTGACACCCTCTATTTTTCCTACATTTCTTGTCCATACCCACTAAACTGAGTAACTGTGACTTGATCAAACACACAATCTACACACTAAGCCAATTTTAAAGGCTTTATTTTTTGGATATTTTTTAAACTTTCCTGTTTTCTCACATTTAAATAAGTATTATTTCATCAATGGCAAAGAAATGCAGTTTTACTCTATTACAATTGAGAGGTTGTAATTTTTTTTAAACTTTTACTTCAGTAAAGGAGTTGAATCAATACTTTTACTGGAGTATTTTTATCTATACTTCTGCTTACATACACAATGTGAGTACTTTGACCACCTCTGGTGTCAAACATAAGGCTCGGGGTCAAATCCTGCCTCCAGTCTGAGTCTGACCCCTGGGATGAGTTTGTAAAGATATAAATAATTTTTGTTCAGGTTCCACATACAGATCAATTTAATCTCCAGTGGGTCAGATCAGTAAAATACTTTCATAATTACGTATGAATACTCACAACTCCAAATGTTTCTCTTTTTAAATGTAAATATGTTCATGTCATTTTATTGGATTTACACTAAAATGATCATTTCACAAAAATGCAAGTAACCTTTTTGAAATGTCTGAAGGTCAACTTGACCAATATTCTGCCTATTATGAATTGCTTTATGATCTAATATGATCTGTAAATTGATCAACTGAGACATAATAATAATAGAAATGTCAGTTTGTTCATGTTATTCCCATTGTTTTAAAGAATCTAAATGTTTTTATCACACAACTTTACCTTTTTTCACTCTAAAACATCGAGGAAAGTTTAGAGTTGATATAATTTTTATATTATTCTGTTATTATTTCACTGGACCGGTCCTCTGCAGATCAAATTTGGCCTGAACTGAAATGAGTTTGACACCGCTGCTGTAAAACAAACTATGTATAAGTGAGTATACGTGTATGTGAGTACATGTACTGGAGCCCCTGAGTGCTACTATGTCATCGATTGGAATTGAGGACTTTAATTGCCAGACACTCAAAATTTGCCCTCGGGAGTCAGTGAACACAGTGAAAATTCAAGTACATAAAATAAATGGGTATTAAGAGATGCGCCTTCGATAATAGGAGAAAAATAACTTCCTCCACTGACGATAGAATTAAAATACAAAACAGGATATCGGGTAGAATGTGTATCCTGCTGACAGTCGAGCTGTAGCTAAAGTTCAGGGAGAACGAGAGCTGTGTGATATTAGAGAAAAAATGACATTACCATTTACCCTGTGAGCATAACCACAATTAATCTATATGTAAGGCGCTCTGGATTAACTTTTTTTTTTTCTGGATTTTAACTTTTAACTTTAACTTTTAACTAGACTCAAAACGTGCTCCCGGATGGAATGGTTAATTCACTTTGGTTTGCACCTTAAGTAACGTGCACTTTAGTATTTTTACCTCTGTTTTTTTTTTTTTTTTTTCTACCTGTTTTACTGTGTGTATATATTGTTCTCACGCCTGTTTTTTGTATGAATGAATGCCTACGATGCTGCATCCCAATTTGCCCCTCGGGGACACTAAATAAACCTTGAACCTTGAACCTTGAATTATAAGGCACACCGTGGTTTTTGGAGAAAATTAAGGTATTTTAAGTGCACCGTATAGTCAAGAAAATACAGTATATCATATTGTATATATTGGGCGGCTGTGGCTCAGTTGATAGAGTGGGTCGCCCAATGACCGGAAGGTTGGCGGTTCGCGTCCCAGCTCTGGTTGTCCACATGTCAAAGTGTCCTTGGGCAAGACACTGAACCCTGACTTAGGCCCCCAGTAGGACTGACCTTAGAACCTTAGAGAGTGTGTGTGTGTGTGTGTGTGTGTGAATGTGAGGCTAATGTAAAAGCACTTTGAGCACCATGAAGGTGGAAAAGCGCTATATAAGCAAAAGTCCATTTACCATATATATATATATATATATATAAAATCGTTAATTTTTTCAGTCTTGTTACCATAGTGACTCAGCCCAAACTGGTTCAGAATGATTGTGATGTCGTCAGTGTGTGTCAGGTTCTATTGAAATTAGAAAATCTTGAGCTCATTCGTCTCCTACATTATCAGGACCTGTCATGTGACTATTGCAAACATGTAAGTTTGCGACGTCTTGTCTCATCATCTGAACCCGCTTTATCCTCACTAGGGTCATGGGGGTCACTGGGGGCCTAATCCAGCTATATTAGGCAAAAGCGGGGTCAGAGGTCACCCTGTATGAGTCTCCAGTTCTTCTCAGGGCTGAACATATACAGACAGTCACTCTCACATTCACACCTATGGGTGATTTAGATTAACCAGTTAACCAGTTAACCTATCAGTGCATGTGTTTGGATGGTGGGAGGAAACCAGAGTACCCGGCGAAAACCCACGCGGACACGAGGAGAACATGTAAAGTCCACACAGAAAGATCTGGTGTGGGATTTGCCCCATTGCGATGTCGATACTAAAAAGGTATATTTGTGCAGCTCTAGTGAGACTATCAGCACTTCCTCATCCTCGCAGTATTTTCGGGGCACCGGCCAACGTTGCAGCTGAAGTTTCACAAAATATATAAATAGTGACAAAGACCAAGTGGTTCTTTTTAAGCCAGATTGACTTTTCATTCACGGCTGTTCAAGAGATGCCATAGGGGACAAAAGACTGAATATGTATTTATATTGTTCTGTGATTATATTCCATATAAAAAAGTAAAGTGTCTAGCCAGCTTACCCTATTACTCATCTTAAGCCCTAAAAAAGAGGCACATGTCACCAGAACAAACAAGCAAATAAACAACAAGTGGGCTGATGTAGCCTGGAGGTTAGTGGGATGAGCTCGCTACCAGAAAAGTTGGCGTTCTGAAAGCGTCATTTTTTTTGAATGGGCAATCTGGCCATAAATATCACTCTTAAGTCTGATAACAAGCTGATTACGTGCCCTGAGGCAAGGCACATAACCCCTAAATGGTTGAGTAAATATTGGTGGATGGAAGGCTGCAACTGTCAAAAGCATCTCTCACATACAGGATATGAATAAATGGAGCTTTTGGTCAAAAAAAGAAAAACTATGTAAGATAGATTGACTTGCATAAATATATACAAATGTATAGTTCAGAAGGAGCCAGTCTGAGGTGGTCAAAGTACTCTCATTCTGGACAACGTAAAACTGCATTTCTTGGCCGTGGATGAAATGATACTCATTTTAGCAGAAAAAAAAACAGGAAAGTTTCAAAAGTATGTAAAAAAATAAAGCCTTTAAAAGTTAATTTCTGTGTAGATAAAGTGTTTGATCAGGTCACAGTTACTCAGTTTTGTGGGTATGGGCAGAAAATGTAAGAAAAATGAGGGAAAAAAGTCACAATTGAGATGAGATGTCATCACTATGACAAAAAAGCTCATATGTGAGATTTAAAAATGCATAATTATGAGATAAAAAGTCAAAGTTAGGAGATGGAGTCATGCATATGAGATGAGAAATGCATAATTATGAGAAACAGAGTTGAAATTATGAGATAAAAGTCATAATTATGATACAGAAAGTCACAATTTCTCTCCACTGATTTTCCCTCTGGAGACACTTATTTTTCAAACTGTTTGAAAAAGTAATGAGTCTATTCTGAGAATGTAAAGAGTATAAAGTACAGATATTTATATAAATGTAAAGAGTATAAAGTACAGATGTTTATATAAATGTAAAGAGTATAAAGTACAGATATTTATATAAATGTAAAGAGTATAAAGTACAGATATTTATATAAATGTAAAGAGTATAAAGCACAGATATTTCTCCAAAAATGTAGGGAGTAAAAGTAAAAAGTTGCCAGAAAAATAAATACTGAAGTTAAATACAGATGCCTAAGAAATCTACTTAAGTACAGTAAAGGAAGTACTTTTACATAGTCACTTTCCACCTCTGCTAGCTCTGTTTTAACAGTTGTATTTTTTAATTTAATTTATTTGAACATTACCAAATGGAAAAGAAAAAAGAAAACATACAGTAAAAAAACAAAACAATACAAGCATGTTGAAATGGAGTGGGTGGAAGTTAACACTTATCAAATCCCAGTCCTTCTTACTTATGAAAAGAAGAAGAACATTACATTTATCAAGTATATTTGATACATATAAAATGAAATAAATAAGGAAATAATAACAATATTCAATAATAATAATATTAATATGTATTTGTGGAAAAATAAATGTACTTATTACTAAAACTGAATAAAACAAAGTGTGTTCCTAACATTTAGGAAAAAGAAGATGAGGAGATAATCTAAAACATACACATTATTCTAAACAGTAGAATAATTGACATGACTTTAACCACACAGGGATGAGATAACATAATAAATATCTGTCTCAGTGCCAGGTAAAATATTTACATTTATGTGTGTCATTCTGAAGTTTTTACTTCACGACATGAATTATCAAACACTAAATTAGATGGATGACAGGTGAGTCGAATATATAGCTGCAATGTGTTTGTTTTAATGGTCTTTGATTTCATAAAATATGTAACTCCATTCGTCTGTAAATATGATTAATTCATTTGATACATGAATGAATGTCACATAATTTTGGCTTTTTTTCTCAGAATTTGGACTCTTCTAAGGATTGATTTATCAGAATAAGAGTGTGTTTTGTTCCGTGTTACAACCTAACGAGGTTGAGAGTTATTGTGACTGTTTAGTTTTGCTTTATACGCCTTATAATCCAGTGCACCTTATAGTGTGGAAAATACAGTAAATAAAGCAGTATACAGTATATATATATATATATATATATATATATATATATATATATATATATATACATATATATATATATATATATATATATCACACTTTGTGTTTTGCAGGAGATCCACAGTACCACTCCTCAGCCTATGGAGGTGTGTGTGTGTTGTCTGAGAGCGACCAGAAACAAACTTCCCAGAGGGCTGTACAGCGTCACACTGGCCCTTCACAGCCGCCTGTGGGGTCCCATCCTGTCCTGCTGCAGCAAGAAAGAGCAGCAACAATGGGCTGTGTCCACTGAGCCGGTGGAGCATCGCGGTCACTTCTACGACACTGATCTGCACATAAACCAAAGTCTGTCACTGGTGAGGACGGTTGTTGTGATTTTATTTCATTAACTTCGTGTGTGCACATTTCTACTTTTCGCACACTCTAGCTGTCCCAATTATTGACTGATTGTTCTGAAATTTGGCGTGTAGAAGGAGACGGATACAAGGATGAAACTGACCGAAATTCAGACGACTCGACTCACTACTTCTGGGCTGACGCCATATTGACTTTTCATGTTAAGGTGACAGCAGAGACTTATGTCATTTCCATCTGAGAAACTGATAATGATGTATTAACATGGTAATGAATGATAATGATGTATCTGTGATTGAACACGATCACAGGTCTTATATGATTGGTGAAGTTGCCACGCTCTGCATGGCCTTCTAATGTATTTATTTATTCATTACAATCTTCATGTTTGTAAAGGAACAGGAAGAAGAAAACTTCTAATACCTGCCTCTTTGTTCCAACATGTGTCACATCAGACTATTACAGCAAAAAAAAAAAAAGTTGATATAACCGTGAATGGACAAATAAATCCAAAATCTTAAAGGGATTATTTAGAGTAAAATTAATTTTGTAGGTGATTGCGAGTACATACATTATAGTTGATATTAAAATCACACGATTTCGACGTACTTTGAGAAATTTCGATTTCGTTTTGAGCCAAACTGTGTGAGTATGGAAGTGGTGAGGGCATGTCTTTTTCGCCGACACTGCCCCCACCCCTCCTTTCATCGACAAATGGACGTTCATGGCAGTGGATCTGTCCTGCACTGTGGTTCTCCCCAAGATTTCGTCTTCTTTCCTGCTGGGTTTTGGAATTCCTTAGACCCTCCTTCTTGGCAAGAAAATATTTCGAAACCCAGTGGGAAAGACGGAGAAATGTTGGAACGAACCATAGTGAAGGACAGATCCACTGCCATGGACGGACAGGCTATAGATGAGCGTCCATTTGTCGATGAAATGAAGGGGGGGGGGCAGGTCCATAGATCCAACAGGTTAGTGTGGGCGAGGAGGTCTGGGGTCATAGGTCAGCACAGGACACAGGTGAGTCAATGCATATGCTGTTGTCTATGGGTCCTTATGCGGATACTACTGAGAGAGTTGAACAGAACGGTCTGTGAAATAAGTGAGAGAGAGAGAGAGAGAGAGACTCTGTGCTTGGACTCCCCCCAGCATTATAGCAGTTCCATGCTAACACAATTTGGCTCAACATGACAAAATTCAAATTTCTTAATGTATATCTGAATGGTGTGATCGTGATGTCAACTCTATGTACGTACTCCCAATCATCTAAAAAAATGAGCTAAAATGAATTTTACTCCGGATAATCCCTTCAAGGAATTCTTACTTTTAAAAAAACACCAAAAGAAAACATTCAGGTGGATTTTGTTTCGCATTGGAGTGTGACAAAAAAATACTCTAGTGTGAATACTCAGCAAATATTTGCTTTCCAGTGTTCACCTTCACACCTTCACACCTGACGCTCAAGAACAAATGATGTGACTCGATGCAGAAACTCAGTCAAATAATAAAATATGCTGACAGAACCTTCCACACTTGTACGTTTAATAGTTATTTATTTTGCCCGTTATATTTCCAAATTTGAGTTTCCTTCAGTTTCATCATTGTACAGAGAAGACGGAGCAGATTCTAGATCGAAGAGGTTATGAGAAGTTATAATGCTGTAAAAAGACGGCATATGAAAATACGCCACACACCGCCTCTAGGTTTTTCTCCGGGGATGGGAGTATGAATAAAACAACAACTTTTCAAACATGACATTTAAATACATGCATGTAAATCAAACCAAAGATCAATAATTAATTTATATAAGGAAGTAATATTTTATGGGAATGAAAATTAAGAAGTACAAATGCAGTGAAAAATGCAGCTTCTCTTCTCCATATCTTTGATCATTTGTAAGATGTCTGAGCTGGATCAGGGGAATAAAAGAAGTCAAAGTTTTTGCAGAAATGACAAAAATGTTGTTTTTTTTTGTTTTTTTTTAAAAAGGCTATAGCCACGTTTTGGATGCATAAGCGTATGTGCACATTTGATTCGATGAAACAACACAGCAGATTATATTAGATGAATTCCATGCACATTTCACAACCACTTTCCTAAACCTTTTGATATGGTAGGAATGGAAAAAAAAAAAAGATAAAACATCCTTTTATAGAAGCTGAACTAATCTTAAAAAAAACCCACATACTCATTTCTTTCTTTTTTGGATGGTCGATATTGACCAGTGGATTATAAATCTTTGTGTTTCTGTTTTATTCATTGATGATGTTTTTTTTTCACAGGACAAAAGAAACCTTGAAACAGAAGCCACTAAATCCAGTGTCCCTTGTGATCCTATAGAGTTTTGTGAGAGCTCAGAAAGGGCTTCTTCACTGTTCTGATGGCAACTCTAAAGGCCTTAGCTGGATTTTACCACATGTGGACACTGTCAATGTGCTGGTGGGCGTATTCACTGAGCTACAGCCTCCTGATAATATTGTCTACGTCTTCCCATCACATAGAAAAGATGGGGTAAAGCTGGCATTAACTGAATAGGGACCTGGGATCTGATTCAGAGGTAAAAAAAAAAAAAAAGGTTTAAGTATGGCATGGTAAATGCCTCATGTCACTCTTCCTTCCCTCCCCAAACCCACAGCTGTGCTTTATAAGTAAACCTGCTGTTGTCCTCTTTGCTAGTGGTGGAAATCAGATTTGCCGAGGACTATCGGGATTGGCTTGGATTTTTATTTTTATTTTCATTTTTTTCTGTCTCCGTCTGTCTTTGCCCACACTACAGTATATAGCGTGCGATTTCAGGAGTGCTTGCAGTGCCTTCTAAGAGGAAATGAGGAATTAGCGATGGTAGGAGGAAGCCAGGAGCTTATTTTCCTTTCCTCTCTCTCTCTCTCTCTCTCTCTCTCTCTCTCTCTCTCTCTCTCTCTCTCTCTCTCTCCCCATCTTTTTTTTTTTTTTCATTTCATTCACCCTTTGCTTTGTGCGTCTGGGTTTGGATGGAGACACAAAGCAGTGCAGATCAGTTGGAGATGTCATGGATATGCTGCAGCTTCTTCTTGTTTTTTAACCATGTGGAGAAAGGACTCTAATAAAAAAGAGATTCAGAAAGTAATGAAGAAAGACAAGAAGCAAGGCGGCGGAATAATGTGTGTTTTTTTTCTTTCATGTTTTAATCATGAGTACTGGGAGGATCATTCAGTCCTGTAGAATTGTTATTATGTTATTTTTTTGGTTTAATATTATGTTAGCATGTTTTTCTAACTGTGATCAGAGGTGGGAAGTAACGAAGTAAAAGCACTTTGTTCCTGTACTTAAGTAGATTTTTTAGGTATCTGTACTTTACTGGAGTATTTATTTTTACTTTTACTCTCTACATTTATACATCCATATATGTACTTTATACTCTTTACATTTCTATAAATATTTGTACTTTATACTCTTTACATTTATATAAATATATGTACTTTATACTCTTTACATTTATATAAATATCTGTACTTTATACTCTTTACATTTATATAAATATCTGTACTTTATACTCTTTACATTTATATAAATATCTGTACTTTATACTCTTTACATTCTCAGAATAGACTTTTTCAAACTAAACGGTGTGGAAAATAAGCTCATGATTGTGACTTTTTATCTCATAATTATGCATTTTTTAATCTCACATATGACCATTTTTATGTCATAATGATGATGTTTCATCTAAATTGTGACTTTTAAAAAAAAAAAAGATATATATCTGTGTGGGTGTGTATATGTATGTGTGCATGTATATGTATGTATGTATGTATGTATGTATGTATGTGTGTATATATATATATATATATATATATATATATATATATATATATATATATATATATATATATATATTTATTTTTCCTCAGGACCTGCAGTGTGACTCTTGCGCACACGTACATTGCACGTCAAGGCTCAGACCACCTTTATTGTGCAGCTCCAGTCTTCACGTATGCAGGCAAATGACTATTTATGTAGGCCATATATCTTACAGTAAATGAATAATATGAAATATCCTCAATATTCATATAATCTGTTATATTATTCCATAAATTTGTGTCCTGACTCAGACACTACTACCCATCATTTCACAGGTGCACACCCAAAGCAGATTAGTTTGCGGGGTGGGAGGGACACAAAATGATTTATGTATTAAAACAAGTCCTCTGCGTTTTCCATTACAACTAATAAAAGGATAAAATATTTCCACCCGGTGATGGATGAAGTGGCACACACTTCACTGTCACTTCATTTTTTAAGCAAACCCACCAATGTCAGAGTAAATAAGAATGTATATGTTTGTTATCAACTGCTAACCACTAACACTTTTTTTTTTTCTCCCTTTATGAAAGCCTGCTGCGCTCCATCTTAAATCCATTTCCCTGTCAGCTTGTGGACTATAACAGCGATCCCAGGTTCTCCTTCACCTGATGTGGTCCCATGTACCTACAGTAGAGCTGCACGATTTTAGAAAAAAATAACCTGACATTGTGATTATTTTATTATTATTGTTTATTTTTAACCCTGTGATAAATATTGCGATCAGGAAAAGTAACTGACAGCTGTGTCGTCTTGTAGCTGAAATGATTAAATAAAATGAATAATTATAAAGAAATAAAGAAATAAATAAAAAACAAAACTAAATTCAAAAAGGAATAAATAATCAAAACATTTAATTACAAAAATAAATACAATAAACTAAAAGTACATAAATAAAAAATAAAATTAAACAAAATTTTAAAGAAACCGTGCTCTTGACCATGCCATCTTTGATTTTTCAATAAAAAGATTAAAATAAATAAATAAAATAAAAATTATTTTAGGACCTGTATATTGTGATGTCGCAACACTGTCTCAAAAACCAAAGAGCTCAGACGCGTTGACCAAACATCTGTATCTGACGCAGAAGGTGTCCCTCAGCGTCTAATTCAGACGCAGTGGATTTCAAACCCGCCCACAGCAACATTAGAGGCTCAGGTTTAAAACACTTTTTTCTTATGGTTAGGGTTAGGACACCTTACTGTGTCTGAGCGCGTCAGATTTTGACACTCTGGGAGTGAGACTGCGCTGGATGTCGATTCGACAAACGAATCAAATATATCGTGCTGCTCTTGTCACATGTGTACGAATCAACTAGTGGGAGTGGGATCCTTTAGATTTAACCTCACAGACAGAAGGACCCTGGTTCTGTTCACACACCAGACCTTTCTGTGTGGAGTTTACATGTTCTCCTCATGTCTGTGTGGGTTTTCTCCAGTTTCCTCCCACCATCCAAACACATGCACTGATAGGTTAACTGGTTAACTGGTTAACTGGTTAACTGGTTAACTGGTTAATCTAAATCACCCATAGGTGTGAATGTGACAGTGATTGTTTGTGTATATATGTTCAGTCCTGAGATGAACTGGAGACTCATACAGGGTGAACTCTGACCCCACCTTCACCTGCTGGAGCTGGATTAGGCCCCCAGTGACCCTAGTGAGGATAAAGTGGGTTCAGATGAAGAAATGAGACTTTTAACCTCACAGTTTTAACCATAGTTTTAACCTCACAGTTTTTTTAACCACAGTTTTAACCACAGTTTTAACCACAGTTTTAACCACAGTTTTAACCTCACAGTTTTAACCTCACAGTTTTAACCACAGTTTTAACCACAGTTTTAACCACAGTTTTAACCATAGGTTTAACCACAGTTTTAACCACAGTTTTAACCACAGTTTTAACCGTAGTTTTAGCCTCACAGTTTTAACCATAGTTTTAACCACAGTTTTAACCACAGTTTTAACCTCAGTTTTAACCACAGTTTTAACCACAGTTTTAACCACAGTTTTAACCGTAGTTTTAGCCTCACAGTTTTAACCATAGTTTTAACCACAGTTTTAACCACAGTTTTAACCACAGTTTTAACCTCAGTTTTAACCACAGTTTTAACCACAGTTTTAACCTCACAGTTTTAACCTCACAGTTTTAACCTCACAGTTTTAACCACAGTTTTAACCACAGTTTTAACCACAGTTTTAACCACAGTTTTAACCACAGTTTTAACCACAGTTTTAGCCTCACACCTCCGTGACTGTTTTCTGAGTTTGACGGGTACAGGTGACGGTTAAAGACGGTCCCAAAAAAACAAAAAGAGCAATAACTCAGAAGAGTGTTGAAGTCCTTGAGTGGTACCCTGAGGGCTCCTATCCTGTTTACTGGCCCATTTATCTGCTTGTCATTGGTTTCATAATCATGTCTTCTTATGCTTACAGACGTTAGTTATGCATCAGCCTGCAGGCGTGTGTGCTCACCTACCTGTATGAACTGGGGCCAAACTTTGTCTTTTTTATGTCTCTGCAGATCTTACCAGCGACCTGTGAAGTCGTACCCTCCATGGTCCTGCTTTTCCAACTTGTTGCTCTACCAGGAAAGAGTCACCACCTGAGTTCGGTAGTGGCCTGGGGGGCATTTCCTGTTTGTGGCCCGAGCCTTACTGTGGTACAGGGCAGGTAGGTGGGTCACTGGGGCTTCTAAACATAAAAAAAAAAAGTGGTGCCCGGCATAACAAACCCCACCTCCTCACACACATTTTGCCTGATTCACCCCATCTCTTTTTGCTAAAACATATTTTTTTGCTGACTTTGACCTTTGACCTACATCCACTTAAATTTAATGGGATCTATTCTGGATCTATTCTTTCATGGAAATTGATCACAGTAGTTTTTGTGTAAACTTACTGAAAACCACCCAACACAGATAGATTATTATTTATGAGTATGTATTATTATTTACAGGGCATTATTTATTTTAATAACAACAGTTCCAATGCTTGAGGAAGAACAATCATATTCTTAATTGACCCATAAAGACCAGTTCTGTCAGTTCCTAAATTCCTTTTTTCCTCTTTATTGAACCTTTCTTAAACTATTTATCACTACAGTGTTACCTCTACTCATGAAAGACCCAGATAATGCATAGTCCAAGTAACCAAAAACCTTTACCTCAATTTTTCATCTCTGAATACGAAGAATTCTATTCACGAAAGGAAACCGAAACCGCTGACACATGTACATACTGTACGTATCATCCCATTGGCTATGAGGGAAGCTACCCATGATGCATTTCACGAGTCTTTGACCCTCATTCATCGATCCGTACCTGTGTCGTCCCAGCATTAGAACCCACTCATGAGTCCCTCTGAGTGCGTCCACTGAAACCCAACCACAGTTTGTGTTTATTATCCATCACCAGCCCAGAGAAAGTGAATGAAAAGAAGAAGTGGGCTGCATTATCAACAGAAGTGAAACAGGAGATAATAAAGAAAGGAGGAGGAGCCATCACTCCAACAAGACATGCCAGCGAAACCCCACAAACCTCCAAATTCGTGGAGAAAAAAAACACCCTGAAAAATGTCCACTAGTCGTGCCATCGCCACGACGATGTATATGTCCTGCACCCCCCAGGAAGATCACGAAAAGTCATCATAGTCAATCGTCCCTGGATCTACACCCACCAAACATCTGTCAACAAACATCACTGAAGGTGAAAGTGACAAAAAAAAAACAATGGTCTGAAAATGACCCACATGTCCGTTATGAAAATGACCCACATGTCCGTTATGAAAATGACCCACATGTCCGTTATGAAAATGACCCACATGTCCGTTATGAAAATGACCCACATGTCCGTTATGAAAATGACCCACATGTCTGGTTCATTTGAATGGTTTAATGTTCAGCAGTGAAGACACATTTATCCACTGACACCAATATATTACATCTAAAATATACATTGTAAAATACTTTGAACACATATTTCAAACAAAATTGGTAAAATTGTATAATTCTTAAGGGGTTTATGGGGGGTGGTATCTGGGGCCTTGGAACCAATCAGGACTTTGACATGTTAAATGCGACTATTTACAAAGAATTCACGATATGAAAACATTTCTGGAATGAATTAATTTTGTAAGTAGAGATACCACTGTAATTATTATACAGTAATATTAAAGTAAAATACTTTATTTTGTCATTATACACTGGGGCAATATATGCTTTATATTTGTCAATATGTGATCAAATTGTATATTAAAGTATATTGGATAAGTATATGCACTATTGTTCCATATATTGGAATACATTTTTGAATATAATGCATTATATTTTTCGATATGTTGGCAAATATATATGTTTTTTTTATTAAAATGAAATGATCAGACTCTCTTATAAAACATAATTCACATCTTTCTCAGTGTAATGACAGTTTGTTTTGTTTTTGTTTTTTCATTATGACTGTGCCCCAGGTTCAAAACTCCTCTGCTCAGGGGTGAACCCACCAGACAAGTGGACCAGTTTGGAAAGATTGAAGCCCTCATGTCCTCTGACCTGGACCATTGGCTGTGCAACCTGTACTTTCAGGTGTGTTTGTTGAATTATGACCGAATGTGTTGTAATATTTATGTTAAAGTGGCTGTAATCATATGAAAAGTTGTGTGTTTTCAACTAAAATGTATGGCAATACTCGCAAAAAACATTTTTTATTTTATATTAATAGATTATTCAAACTTTTCGGCAACAGTATAGTTTATATTTTTGTTCAAATTCCATTTTTGTATATGTGAAATAGAGCTGCATGATACTAAAAAAAAATACATTGCGATTTTTTATTTTTTCACCCTGCGATATATATTAAAATATGAAAACAATTCTCAGGAGTAAATAACAGCTTTTTGCCAGTCAAACAGTTTCAGTGTCATCCTTCTGTAGCCGAAATAATTAAATATGATAAAAAAAAAATAAACAAGTAAAATGTAAATAAATAAATGAATTGCATAAAAATATGAATAAGAAAACATAAAAAAAACAATAATTAAATATGATAAAAGAATAAAGAAATAAGATATAAATAAATAAATGAATTACATAAAAATATAAATGAATAAGAAAACATAAAAAAATTAACAATAAGTAAATATAAATAAATAACTAAAAATGTAACATACATATAAATAAAAAATACATGAATAAAAATACATATAAAATGTTAAATGTTAAAAGTAAATAAATAATTGAATACAATTAAAACACTTTATAAAAAATTAAGACAAAAATACATAAAGTACATAAATAAATAAAAAAACTAAAATACAAATAATTGCATGGATCTGCGACATGACTATTGTGCACATGTACAACATCATAATGTCGATGCTCAAACAGCTCTAATGTCAACGTACCTTCCCTGTTTTCTTCTTCTACTGTCAGTGTTTGTGGGGAGGGGGGTCAGATCTTTGGGATTTTCAATGATAAAAGCTCATACAGAGAAAATTGGAAATTGTCCCCAGAGACCAAACAAGAACCACATCTTTCCTCAGAAATGCCGGATGTGTTTGAGCTGATGCATTGATTAGATTAGTAAACAACTTAATTGAATTAAAATCCAGAACAAAGCTCTGTCGAGGCTTTATCCCTTTGACTGTGACATGTTGTTTGGATTACTCTATTATCATTACCTTTGTCTACTTACTTTGACTCCAAAGGGATGCACATTGTTAGGGTTTGTTTTGTATATTTTTGCAGACGTACAGTACAAAAAGACGCATAATAATCATATTAGTTCCATCTATAGTCATAATTATATTATTAAATGTGATTATGACACACTGTGACTAGTACTAATAGTTGGTTATGTGTGTAGTTTGATCACTAACACCTGTCATGTAATTACTTCCACATGCTGACTTCTCATAAACAGGGACTGACTGGTGATGCAATGGAATAATACAAACATAAGTACTGGTGACATTAGTACAGGGAGGTCATATTAATGTTCAGCCACACACAAAGAAACCACCCCCCCACCACCACCACCCTCGCCTTCCTCTTGTTTGCTTTGTTTCAGGTAAAGACGCTCCCTTCTGGAACATTAGGGATAGATAGATAGATAGATAGATGGATAGATGGATAGATGGATAGATATTCATTTTTTTAACAAGTTTTGAATATTTCATCATTTTTTGTGTTAGTTTGTGACATTTAGTGATTTTTAGCACGTTTTAAATATTTGTCTCTGCATTATTTTTGTGTTTTACTGTATTTTCATGTATTTTGTGGGAAACTTAAATACAAAAAACAAAACAAAAATTGAGACTGATTACGATTAATCCAAGTTAATCCAAAGCAACACTGTGATTAATCTGATTAAAAATGTATATATTGTGTTACATTAGTACATATTAATGTTCAGCCACACACCCTCCCACCCTCTTGTTTTGTTTCAGGTAAAGAGGCTCCCTTCTGGAACATTAGGGGCACCAGAGCGCTGCATCGCCTTATCTATCCCCCCATCAAATCCACCTGTTGCACCCCATCCAGAGGTCCATCTCATCCAAGCTCAGGACCAGCCTCACCCCCACCCCTTGTCCCACCTCCCCTCACAATCCCAGTTCCAGCTCCAGCCTCTAAATCCCCAGTCCCAGTTCTACTCCCAGCACCACCTGCACGCAGGACCCAGCAACCGAGCAGGAGAACCAGCTGTGCTACATTCTCACCGGGGGTCTTCGCTCCACCTGTCAGCTGATTCCGCTTGCTCTTCCTCATCTTTACCAGGTAGGGTTTCAATGTTAAAAACCCCCAACTATGCCGCGGTAGGGTGTAAATGTCACCCTAATGTCACAAGCGTTGGGGATAAGAAGAATGGCAGGTGTGACTTGCAGCAGTTCTCCTCAGAGGTGAATGTGCTGCAGGGTAGGGTTGGGCCGATCACACACATAGAAAAAAACGCAATAAACAGAAGTCAGATTAAACAAAGGATGTTTTCTCACATAGATTTTATGCAAAACCTTAACAGATACACAGTATTTGTGTTAGAATCTGCAAATATTTGAACAATATGTACATGTACATGACTGAGAGACTTGTCAAACATTCATTCAAATTGAGTTTGTGATCACACCACCAACATACTAAAGCAAACAAAACTGCAGTTTCTTAGTTCTACACCCAAAGCAAGAAATCTGTTTACAATGTGTCAGTGAATAGCTGGCTACTGGCAAAAAATAAATAAAAATCATGCGTTTCTTTTAAATTGTTATTTATCTCAATGCACATTTAATTACTGTATTTTCTGCACTACAAGGTACACGGTCAATGAATGGTTTAGTTTTTGAGGTTTTTCATATATAAGGTGCATTAAGTGAAGTGAAAATTATGACATAAAAAGTCAAGAATGGTGAGATAAAAAGACAAAATTATGAGGTAGAAAGTCAACAAGTCACCAACAATACTTACAATTGATGTTTACAAACCTGGTCCTCATGAGTCATGTAAATGAGTGTGTGCGTATGTGTGTGTGTGCGTATGTGTGTGCACCAATCCTGCAGGTGGTTTGATTTTCTCGTCTCAGTAAAGTTACGCTCCAAGGTGTGAATGTGATATAATAATATAATGTGATAACAAAATAGTGCTGTTATCATGCTTCTGCGCTTTTCATTCTTTCTGATAATGATGTAAAGCTGATAAATGATGAAGTTCGTTGCATCAGGTGTCGTCATAAACAGTCGCTAGCACATATGGAGCTAACTATTGACTTGTGCTAATGGTATCACCCATCTAGTTCCTCATTTTAAAAACATACTCTTGGTTTTTTTTCCCATCGACTGATCCAACACCCAACATCCAAGCCCTTCTCCGAAATAAAATACAGGCTCATTTGGAATTGATCTACTACAAAGACGACTGGCTAGCGTCTTTGTTATTAATACATCCCCCCCTTTTTTTTTTTTTTTCCTTTTTTCTTTTTTTTTTTTTTTTTTGCACGCACAGCTCATCTTTATTTAACAGTTCTCAAAAGTTTCTGGGGTGCTCTGCTTTAAACATCACACAGGCTTTTTAATTACAAATGAGTTGTGACAGGTCTGCTGGGTAGCACCCTGGCCCATTTTAAACGTGATGCCGGCTGACAGCTTGGCAGTGTTCTCCCAGCACTGAAACATGTGGAAGAAATTGGTCTTTTACATTTCACAGCTTGTCGCTTCCTCCGCCGGCTGACCTGTGACCCCCCACAGAGATCCTAACGCCCACAAGGGAAGTGTCCCCAACGAACTGACTGCCTTTCCAGAGAGAGAGAGAGAGAGAGCGAGAACGAGGGAGGGAGGGGAGAGGGAGAGGGAGGCACTCACTATATGGGAGATTTATGTTCTGGGTGATTTTCTGAATTTGGTTTCACTGTGTCCCCACAGGTTTAACCTCAGAGATTTTCACACACCACAAAACACATTCTAAACCATGAAATGAAAATATCCATGTGTCTTTGCATTATATCACATAAACGTATTTTAAATATTATATTTTCAAACATTATATGGGTTTCTGATGCAGCCAAATGAGCATGTCCCCACTGAGCAAAGTTACTGTTTTATTGAATATTGTGTCGATCTCAAGTTTCTATGACAACCTGTTCTTGAATTACAGCCAATAATGTGATTTTGACCTTACTGCTAAATGCAACCTTGACCTTTGACCTTTTGCAATATAGATAATTTTGTTATATGCATATATCTGTCAGTGCGTGTAATATAACCACCTATAGATTAAGTTATAGCGTGATATGTCTGTTTGACACACACAGTGTTACACATGTTAATTTTGCGACATGTCACCTTTGACCTCCAGAGATCTCAAAAACTATTAGTCGTAGGTGACAACACCAATTATAAGAGTTGTAGAAATCTTCATTCTGCATCATTCGGTACCAATGTGAAAGTTCTGCAACCCTCTGTTATAACCCATAATGTGATTTTGACCTTTTAGTTAATTGTGACCTTGACCTTTGACCTTTACTCAAATGGATCATTGCATCTGATGTGCATTAGCTATATGTATATGTCCATGTAATTTCATAGTGATATCTCAAGTATTCATTGAGTTATAGCATGATTTAATTTATAAAATGGCACCATCGTGGTGGCCATGGCTCAGTTGGTAGAGCAGGTCATCCAATAACCCAAGAGTTGGCAGGTCGAATCCTGCTGTGTCCTATTCAATCTGTTGTGTCCTTGGGCAAAGACACTTCACCCTCCTGCCTCCAGTGTCACGTTGGTGGTCAGAGGGACTGTTGGCGCCAAATGGCTGCCATGCTTCTGTCAGTCTGCTCCAGGACAACTGTGACTGTGACTACATATGTAGTTTACCACCACCAGAGTGAGAATGTGAGAGCGAATGAATAATGGATCAATAATATAAATCACTTTGAGCGGCTAAAAAAGCGCTATATTCAGCACTTTGTAGCGCTTAATATAGCGTGTAGGTATGGGTGTGAACACACATGTTTACTTGTCCAGATGGGTTCGGAAACTGCACCCTATCCAGATATTCCCACTCTGGGACCCGCTTTCCAAAGATATTGTTTTGGGATACCCATGAGACCGGCCCCATTTTGACAAAAGGCCAACAAAGTACGTTGGTTTCAAGCAAATTCCTTTCCGTGCAGATGGGGTCTTAGTAACTACAGAGTGTGTACTGTGTGTAAGTGTACACAGGACAGTATGGACACTGGAAGACTGGACTGGGCTGAAGGTTAGACTGTTATGCCAGCCTCCAATGTGCACCCAATTCACAGAATCACCCTTCTGCCACACAAGACAAAAGAGGAACCAGGTTCTGCTCAACACATTGGACTGCAGTCAGGCTCACACACACACACACACACACACACACACATGCATAGAAGTGTCAGCGCACATACATATTTGCAGCCAGGTGATGAGGTTGCTTGAGAAGTGAACCCGATCCGTTCAGAGAAACACCGGATCAAAAGGTGTCCTGCACAACACCTCATCCGCACCGTTCTCTAAGCAAACCTGACATTTGCGCCTCATTTGCATACAGATCCGTTCACGTTGCATTACCTCTGGAGCGAATTATGGCATTCAGATGGGGGGAAGATTACGTCAAGGTTGAAGGGAACTATTGGACGGACAACTTTAACCTAGCCAAAAATGGAAATCCAATTCAGTGAGGAAAAGAAGAACAAATTATCCCCCCCGTTCTGCAGTCTTCTGTCAAGTCTGGGGTTTCAGACATTTCCTTCCCATTTCATGAGTTTTTTTTGTGTCTGATGTGGATGTGTGCTGTGCGGAGATGGATTTCTCTGCGCATGCGACACCAGGATTTTTCCTCATTACACGTTTGTCTCAGAATCAGGACAAGTATATGGAGACCTCTTGTCAGTGCGATAACACGCGCAGAGACAGTAGAGCTTGACAGTGAGACTGGAAGTTTGTATTCCTGAGGCCTTAAGTTAATTAATCCCTGTAGAAAAATCACAGTGTGCACTGAGGTGTCTATTACAGAACAAAACCTGACATCCCAATCCAAGATAATAACTCTGACAAGTTCGGATCAAAAAGTCTGACTTATCACAAGACAGTCATGCTGTTGTGCATTGATGCTTTTATGTTACACTGGATAATAATTATTCTGAATTACCACATATGACTCGTCCTAGTCTGATAGTCTGTATTTGACTTTTCTTTTTTTTCTTTTTTTACTCTTTGACGCATGAATTACGAGGACCTTAGTCATGATTTTTTCTCCTAAGTGTTTTTCTTCTAGCCTAGTGGCGCTATCCCCATTCATTCCATGTATGGGTCTAGTGGTGCTTCATAGTCAGGGGAGGCGGGGCTAAAAGTTTGTCTTTCAAATCCTCTGCATGCAATAGGACGGTACTACAACCAATCACTGTAATCTTTAGGAGGATGTAGAATGACTAAACAAAATGGTGGATTATAGAGTTTAATGATAGCTGAGCCGCACTAGATCCTCCTCACGGTAGAAAATCTAATGTTCTAACGAGGTAGTTTAGTTACGCTTAATGTAACTGAAACTGGCCGACCAATCACGGCGAAGTATAGAGTCAGGGGGTGGACGTAACAAAGTGACGCTACAACGATTCAGAGAGAAGCAACCGGAAACAACCGTAGAAGAAGGAGGACAAGTGAGTGTGAAGAAGGTGAGAAAACGTCAGCAATCTTTAAATAATTTTTACAGAAGTGACAACAGTGGTTTTCAGACACGACTGTTGGGTCTGTGAGTCTCTGATGGTGTGAAGTTCGAGCAGAGGGAGCTGTAACGCTCACAGCCAGACATGCAAGCCACCTTCTCTCCCTGGGGGGTGCAAAGGGACAGGGCAGCAACAGCCCCAAGCTGACTCCCACCCGCTCGGCCCCTGGTTACCCCTCTCCGAACGTGTCCCGTCTGGGAAGGGGTCTCATGCGCTCAGAGAGAACCGAACCCTGGTCCCAGGTGCTCCGCCGTACCCTGGCCTCACACGCTGGCAGATAAAATCTGTGAAAAACTGTCCATTCATGAGCTGATGAACACCATATATACGGACCAACATGACCCCCCCCCAACAGGGAAAGGCCACATGAACTATACTATCGGACAAAATGTTGATTTTAAATGTAGTGATTTGAGCCTCATTTGTTATTCATGTGGGAATGAGGGTCACAACATGCAACACAAGCTTTTATCTGTGGAACCCCCCCTCTCTGTTTTTTTAATAACTCGCACCCTGGATACACTGATTAATAAACAATATATTTCCAGGTAAATGTTACAGTAGTGATATGAACTAAAACAACAAATACACATGAACATACAAGATAGACTAATATACAAGTATAATAATAATAATCATTATAATAATAATAATAATCATAATAATAATCATTATAATAATAATAATATCCAATATAGAAGAGAACAGCTGTAGAATAACTGTCCCCTGTAGTGACCAGTGTGCATCAAAGGGTTAATGGTCGACATTAGCTGCAGGCACACTGGGTTAAGTGACCTTTCACATTAACTGAAGGATCAAGTTACACTGGGTTTGTTTGAACCAAAATGACTAATTAGATTAGTATCTTATTTCATAATTGGATCACTGTTTACAGATGATTTTGATGAAGATGATGAACACGAAAGAACTTATCAATCTTTCATTCAAATGAATAAATAAATAAATCAAAATGTGCACAAACAACATGTATCCCCTTGAGTATGATGATGATTTTAAGGATTCCTCATCTAATGTCGTCTTTGTAGACGTACCCTGCACTTCCAGGATGTTTCCCTCCAGGCCGGTCCTTGTCATCAGTTTCAAACCACAGTAATATGACATCATACCCTCTCAATCAGTTGCATCTGATGATCGTTACGACAGTGCCCACATTCCAATTGCATTGATTGAAACTTTTTTTTTTAGGTTGTTTCCAGAAGTACAAATGAAGATGTGCACAACTCATTTTTTATCGAATAATGTTGACTTTATATCTAATAATTTTGACTTTTTATCGAATAATTTTCACTTTTTATCTAATATCATGGAATAACAAGAGTGACAGGAAGTATCATTAACTGAGAAAAGTTAAGGAATCATCCAAATAAAATATGAATACATTAGCTGTTACGCTTTCACATTTTGCCAGAAAAACATGACTGCGATACGTGTAAAGTGACACCAAATTCTCACGGTATCATAGCAACGCTAGCATAAGATCTCAACAGAGACTCTGGGGTAATCTGTGAGTCACTGACCTTCGACCCCTCTGTAACTTTGGACCAGTCATCAGGCAATTAGGGGCCGAGGTGAGTGAGCGGCAGCCGTCTCAGCCTCAGCATCTCACCGGTAACACACTGATGGGGTCTTGACAGTGTTGCAACCCTCAGGCTTTTCTCTTTCCTTCGCCTGTTTATGTGTGAACCTTAAAAAAGAAGAGGTGCCATGAGTTCTGTACTCATTTGTATGTGTATCTGTGGATGTATGCAAGTGTCTACATATTAATATATGAATATTTGTTGGTATTTTATTCTTTTCCATGTGTGGGTGCATGCATACAGTGGAAGTGTGTGTGTGCTCGTATTCCTATCTTTGAGGGGACATTGATATGTTTACACAGTTACACCCATGGGGACCTCTGACACTATCCAGGTCCCCATGAGGGTTAAATTTAAATAAAGGTCTCCACTAGTAAAATAGAAATGATGCAGCCCTATAGAGGATTTAAAAAATAGACCCCATAAAGCATTGGGGGCAGGTGCAAAGCAAAACGTGTATTTTTCAAAGGTTTGAAGATGTTTAGTTTAAAAAAAAAAAAAAAAAAAAAATATATATATATATATATATATATATATATATATATATATATATATATATATATATATATATATATATATATATATATATATATATACATTTTTATGTGTTAAAAACATTTTTGTTTACTCTTTACATTTTTATTTATTTGTAATGAATCTTTTTTTTCATTTATTTACATTTTTTATTCATTCATTTATATTTTTCACATTTAATATAATTTTCAAATTTGTATTATTTTACATTTAACTTCATTTAAAAAAGAAAACATGTTTACTTTTTCAAAATGTATCTATTTTAATGTATTTAATTATTTAATTTATTTTTTAATTGTTTTCACCTTTAAGTTAATTTTCAAGTTTGTATTTATTTTATTTAAAAAAAAACCTGTTTACCTTTTTAATGTATTTACTTAAATACTATGTATTTTTAAATGATTATTTTTTCTTTATTTTTATGTATTTATATATTTTAAATTATTTGTATTTGTTGTATAAAATTTATTCATTCACTTTGTTAACATCTCATTTAATTCTGACATTATTTTTTTTTTTATTGTTTATTTATTTTATTTTCAAAAAGAAACAAAAAGATGTGTTTACACTCACTACCCAATGGCTACTTGATTACAAACTTGGTCCTCATGAGACATGTAAATGTGTGTGTGTGTGTGTGTGTGTGTGTGTGTGTGTGTCCGTCCGAGCACAGCTTAGAGCAGAGGGGATAACAAGGAGTTTGTTGTTGGCCTTGAGTGCCCGAAGAGGCTGGAGTTGTGGCAGTTGTAGCTCTCTGAGTTCACGGACATCGCCTTTAGCTGTCGACGCTGCCTCCGCACTCATTCTGTGTGTGTGTGTGTGTGTGTGTGTGTGTGTGTGTGTGTGTGTGTGTAAGACAGTCTCCTCATCCACGTGGGTCCATGTGTATGAGTCCATATAGTCACTATTGTTCTAACACTTCCATATTGTACGTAGTGAAGTTTCCAGAGTGTAAAAACATGTGGCCATGGGCTGCTTTGTTCTGTTGACTGCCTTCATGGGGACGTATGCAAAAACTTTGATGTATAGTTGCACTTCAACAAGAAACTTTGTGGTTACCTAAACCATAGAGTGTGCTTTATTAACAATGATTCCCTTTTCATATGTTCAAAGTCAGACTGTCTTCGATGTTTTAGTTCAGGGGTCACAGTCAGTCCAATATGATCTGAAAAAAGTCAAACGTTGAATCAACTTAAAAATTCTTCTTCAATAGGTCACTCATAAAAACATCTAGTTGTGTGAATCAAATTAAATTGAAATAACCCGAACCTGAAGCAATTTAATCGGGTTCACTCAACTGGATTTGTTTTTGTGTGCGATCATAAAAAGTACCAATTATGAGATAAAAAGTGCAAACATTTTTTTTTTATGAATTTTAGTGTATTTTTGTGCATTTCACTGTAATTTTGTGTATATTACTGTATTATTACAGGATTTTTTTCATACTTTAGTGCAGGGGCTGTCAAACTTATTTTAATTCAGCCCAATATGATCTGAAAAAGGACCAGAGCAGTAAAATAATAACAGTAAAAAGAGTCAAATTACATAATGATAATGTTTATATCTATAATATTTCCCTCAAAATGTGAATAACATCAACAACTGGACACATCTTTAGAAAAACATGAGTAATTTGAACCATGTTTCTATCCGTTTGTCGTTTGCACATAAGCAGAACAACTTATATTTTCAATTACAAATACACGAAACATTTAGTAACGGGCAGAATATTTGTAAAATGACACTTACTTGTCTTCAGATATTTCAGCAGCTTCATATTTATTCAGGTTTTTTGTAAAAGGATGGTTTGTTAATATAAATATTTTCATGTAATTTAACTTTTTTTTTTACATTAAAATCTGCAGTTTTGATTATTATTTATAGGTAATTATCGTCATATTTTAGTGCTCTGACCCACTTGAGATCTAATTCTTCTGTATGTAGAACCTGAATTCAAATCATTTTTTCATTGTTATTCGTCCTACGGGCCAAGATTGGTCCCTTTGGCATCAGGCCCAGATTTGGACCCCGGGCCTTATGTTTGACACCTGTGTTTTAGATAAATGCAAAAGCTCTGATTTATGTTTCATGATGTATTTGACATAAAAAGTGTCTCTAATTCTATTCATTTTTCATTTGTATTTGCTTTTACACCTTTTCATTATTGAATCCAAATTCCAGTTTTATTTATTTCTTTATTTATTTTACTTTAATTTCTACAGGTTGTAAAAGAAAAAAAAAACAAAGAACCCTGTCCTCAAGTGTGGACTTTGACATAATAAAACTATAAAGTTGACATTTGACCAGTGTGCGATTATTGGAATTTTAAAGCAGACACAAAAGCGTTTACAGTTATATAATGTCATGAAAATGCACAACTATGAAGTGAACAAATATAACCTTATTACCTCGTAACTGTAGGCACTCCAAATGTTTACTATAGCAATACGGTGGTAATTAAAAACTACATCTGTGTTAGGATGAAATCTGATTTTCAGACTGCCATAAAAATCTCAGTGAGCAGACTATTCCTGCCATTTAAGTACACTTAAGCTGTCAGAGGGATTTTAGATGTGTTGCCTATATTTAAGTTATTATTACCGATATATTTAATCCTGCAGCGAGAGAAAAATTATATCATCGCAGAGGTTTCCATATGTATTATATAGATGTGACTGGTTCCACAGGGGAAAAAGTTTCACATAGTGAGATTTTTACATGTATCAAGCTAAGGTTTACTTAATTACAACCTCCAGGCAACGCAGGAACCCTTTTTTAAATTCTGTGAATGTTAATATGCTAAATAATGCAGATCTTCGACTCTTCAAGCATGAGACACACATCTGGCGGCTTACCATTTAAATTACAGCAAAAAAAAGAGAAAAAGTCAGACAGATAGAGAGAGGGAGAGAGAGAGAGAGAGAGAGAGAGGATGAAAAAACACTTCAAAAGTAATTTTCCAAAAGAAGAGAAGAATTGGAAGATGTATTACAAGCAAATTTAATTTCTTTTCCGATTTCTCATCATTTCTAATTGCATACATTAGAGCACCCACACTGTAAAAAGGTAAAAAAAAAAAAAGGAGTTGGTAAATATAATATAAACTCTGGAAATCACTTACATTTTAACCCTTTAACTCCTGAGACTTTAACAGTTCAGTCAAAAATTAATAAAATAATTAACAAAATGGACAATAACAGCCAAAAATATATAATTAACCAACAAAATAAGTAACATGAACAAAATATGACAAAAAATGGCACAAAAGTGAAGAAAAATAATAAAATGCATTATTAAATGTAGAAATAAGGAACAAAATTAACAAAACTAATAAGTATTTACAAAATAGTAACTTAACTTCGTTAAAATAAACTCAAATTATTTATGTATAAAATAAATACATATTATGGTCATTTGGTTCGTATAGTTTTATAGTTTTGGCCTTTTTTTTTTTCCTAAATCAGTTGCTTTTTGACACCTGTTTATTTCATATATCGGATCCATGAACCAAACTCAGTTTATTTATCAATACATATAATACTTAGTAACATTCAGAATATTAGTAACGTTCCCCATACATACCTGAAAGGTTATGCACATTTTTTGTAACAAGCTAGTCTTTTTTATTTTCCCTTTTTTTTTCACATGAAACTATTGCATTTTTCATAATGTGCTATTTGTCATGATTATAGTTGATCCAGTTTAGATTGAACTCATGTCAACTATGTTCCTTAATTATTAATATATTTAGTGTCATTTTTGGACTTCACAAATTCATCCCAGGGGCCAGATTGGACTTATTGGCGGGCCGATTTTGGAGCCCGGGCCGCATGTTTGACACCTCTGTTCTATAGGTTTGTTTTTTTACAGTGCACTGAGGCTGCTGCGAAGGTGAAGCTCAGAGATGACTGTGCAGCTGAAGCCATATAAGTTAACACTCCTACTTCTTCTTTGTTGCTTTTGGAAAGTCTCCAGATAGTACAGTGAAAACATCTTTACTACCTGCTTCAGAGGAGAGAAAAAACAAAAACAAAAGCAACACTCGCAGCTTTGCTCAGAAATGCAAAGAGAAATTCATTTGATTTCTAGGTTCAGTCCAAACATTTATTCTGTTTTATGTAAAAAAAAAAAAAAAAAAAAACACTTAAAATCTTCCCATACTTTAACCCTTTGGTGCATGAATTATGAGAACCTTAGTCTTTTCATAAGTGTTTTTTATTCCTCTTTAGGGATGGAAAAAAAACAATGTGATTGAAATCTTTTTAATGAACCTATTTTTTATTTATTTTTTTTTTTTCTGGAAAACTTATTTGAGCTGTGATGCAAAGAAACATGCATTTAAAACTTAGTATCAAAAAGTGATATCCTGTGTGAAAATATAAAATATAATTAATGAAAAAAGAAAAAAGCAGCTAATTAATCACATTTTAACAAACTTTAATAGTAGTTATTACTTTAATGATTAATTTATGGAGATAATATGCAAAAAAACAAAGAACAAACGTTTGCAGCAAAGTTACAGTTCCCTAACCAAAAACACATGGATGGGTGAATAAAATAAACAAAATGGGGAAAAATTAGCAACACAATGAACAGAAATGCACCAAAAAAAATCAATAAAATAATAGATGAAATGATCCACATTAGCAACAAAATGAACAAAAATTGGACAGACAGATACTTTATTGATCCCAAAGGAAATGATGCATCAGTCTGTTGCGTACAATCATAAAAAAACATACCATATAATCACTTAAGTTAAAAAGTACCAAACAAGATAGTACTAAATAAATAAAGTCAAGTAAGTAAATAAATAAAGTAAGTGCTGTGTGCAGAGGGGGTTATTATTGGAGTGTAGGGGGGTTGAGGGGGGACACCAGAGGAACTCCACTTCTGCCTCTCTCTGAATTGATATTATATTTAATGTTACATTAATGCACTTTTTGTTTAAGACATTATTACAGTCTAAATATAAGCAATAGATTTCCAGGTAAACATGTTAGTGCAGATCAAGTTTAAGAACAGACCAGTTACAGGAATGATATAAACTAAAAGAATAAAATAAAGAGAATAACTGTATATAATAAGTGTCCAGTAGGAGTCAAAGGGTTAAAATATGAAAATATATTTACCTCCAAACTCCTCTACCTTTATTACTGAACATAGTTTTTACTTTTATTAATATATTATATATTTTTAAGTGATCCTTGGTGTCAGGTTTTTTTTTATTATTATTATTTTAGTACATGTTATAATTCTTTACATTTTTATTTTAGAGTGTTTATGTAGACTGTTTTTACTACGGTTAAAGGCAACAGAATTCTGTTCAACAGTGGATCTGTGATGTTATGTTTGAATAAAGGAATCTTGAATTCTGCAAAATTAGAATTTTAGGTTTTGTGGAGTAATTTTTTTAAAATTTATTTAAGAAATTAAATGGCATTTTTGCACTCACATTAGATTCAGATTCAGATGCATGATTCATTGTCCCTGAGGGGAAATTAATTTTCACAGTTCTGTTCCCAAATACAAAACACTAACACATGTGCCACACCATGAAACACACACACACACACACACACACACACATATATATGCACAAAAAATCACTTAAGCACTTTTATATTAAATTTTTTAAAATCAGATTATCAGTTGGATTTTGTGATGTAATTATATTTGTGCAACTGTTGTCTTAGTTGCTATATGTGGTTTACAAATCCAAACAAGCATGTACCTGATTTTCCACACTCAATGCACATCACTTCTCTCTCTCTCTCTGGGATGCAGGGAAGAATGACTCCTCAGGAGCCATTTCAGGAAACACAGGAGAGAAGAGTGATCCATGCAGGGAGAAAGCAGAGGGTGGGATCCAGTACAAGGTAACAGTGATTTAAGAGGAAGTATTCCCACCCTTGAAATGAGCACCCTCTCTGCTTTCCCCTTCTCTTCCCGCCCCTCTCTCTGCACCCCACACACACACCTCCCTTGCTTATTATCTGAGATTTGTCAAAATACATTTCACACTAACAGGTATTTTTCAGCCTTCAAAGCCAGTTTTGATCTGCTTGACAAGCCAAAGCAGCTCAAATTCTGTGAAATCAGCAATGCCAGCCAGGCCTTTTTTTTTTTCTTTTTTTTTTCCTCTATGCCGCTCTAAACACGCCTCTTCCTGTGCTACAGAGGACTTAAGCTAAATTAATCAAAGCCTGCATGTTACCTGCCATACTTTGAAGTGGTAATTGCAAAATGACTGTGTGCTGATCTGGCACTGCTGCCTGCCGGTCCGCCCCCTGCCATTGTGCCTCTGCCTTTTGTTGTGATGTTATTGTTCAGGTAGTTAAAGCCTGTGTACATCAAACCTCCATCTCTCACACACATGTACACACCCCCACCCCCCCTCCCTCCCTCACTCCTGCCTGCCTGCTCTGTCTCTCCAAGTCTTTAGTCTTACTAACCTCCTGATATATAAGAGGCTCTTCAGACGACCATTAATCAGTGATGACCTGTTAAATAAATGAGTTTGTTAATATGAGCTTTTATTTCTCCGTAGCCTCTGTAGACTGTTTTTTTTTCCTTCTCCTTTTGGCCTTATCTTTAAAACCTTGCTAACTCTGTCAAATGTCGTGGCGTGGAACCCAGTTGTCTAATGATTAAGTGGAGTGATCTCCAACCTGCCCCAGCCTGGGAGCGCTAGGGATCAGATTTCAACCCTTCAACCTGCGGTGCAGGCCTAATTAAAATGAATTTTCTCCAGGCGACCACTTCGCCCACAGGGCAGGAATTCAGCTATATACGGAATCCACTCTTAAGGTATTGCATTAAATTTATTGTGGGGAGACACCAGAGAACATTGTGGTTTATATATCTACTGCATTTTTTTCTCTCTCTCTCTCTCTCTCGCTTTCTTTCCTGCTCCTTTCCACCTTTTTTATTGTGATCATCACTCTGGAATCCAAGCTTGCTTTGGCAAAGATTGCCATATGAAAACGGATGGAGCTTTTATGGGGCCCTGCCCATTTACTACTTCCTGGGCCTAGTTTATCTGAGAGAGAGAGTGACAGAGAGCGAGAGAGAGAGAGAGAGAGAGAGAGAGGTAGAGTGAGCCAGGGAAAGAAGAAAGAGAGAGGTTGCTTATTCCAATGGTAGATCTCATTAACATACATCAGTGAGTATTTCACAACTTCAAGCAGAAAGGCACTAAGCCCACCCAAGGGCAACACAGGCAGGGCTGACAGGGCCAGGAAAGCCAGCCGTTAACATGTTGGCGGCTTAACAAATAATATCTGCTCCCAAGTACCTTGGTGAAATATTTAAAACCCCACTTCCTAACTCCATTTGACTGTGTTTATGACGATGACAGTAAACGACTTGTGTGGAAAAAGAAAAAAAAAAAAAAAAAAACAGTGCCAGCTGCTCAACTATCACATATTTAACACCACCGTCACTGTACGCACGTTTCCCAAATGAACTCAACTTGAATGATGGCGTGCCTTATGCGATTTTGCCGTCATTCTTGTCTGGTGTCAATTGAGGCGCGGTTGAGATATAGGAGAAGGCTCCAAAGTGCCACGCATACTGTCACTGTCACCGTGTGCATCCCCCAAGATAAATTCAGAGGCCTGTTTCCTGCTTTGATTACAAATGACATCCGCATGTGTTCTCCCCCCGATTTCTGCTCCTCACAGAAGAAGCCAATCAAGAAGACAAATAGCTGCGGCCCAAGCATGAGCGGCGGCAGCGCACCGCCTCGGCAGGCAGACAAACACAAGACGCAGCCTTCAACGGAGAACCTCTCCACGGAGGAGATGGAGGAGTATACATTCTCCCTACAGTAAGTCTCACCACTCATTATCCTGCCTCAGCCTCCAAATTCAAATGTAAAAAAAAAAAACAAAAAAAAAAAACGTGGGCAACAAATGGTTTTTTTCGTGCCTCAGACGTGATGTTCACAGCGTCAACCAACAAAATGTTCCTGGAACACCTCCTGTACACACACTGACACTGTCGTCACATGTCTGTATGGGTGCACGTTGAACCTTATAAACCTACTGGTGTATGAGTGTGTGTGAATGGGTGAATGTGAGGCTAATGTAAAGAGCTTTGAACCATGAAGGTGGAACAACTATAGAAGTGCAGAACATTTACCATTTCCATTGGAGGTTGACATAAGAACAGTCCAACGTTCAGCCCCGTAACACAGACTCAGCCCGTAACAGTTTTTTTTTTTTTTTGTTATGTGGTTGTACGGATCATTAGAAAGCACAAGACTATGGGATGGAAGATTTTAGCTTAGAAGAAATATGAATTTTTTTAAAAGATGATTTGTAAAATACCACTATTTTCTCTTCTGCCCTGTTTTCATTCAACCCCGTAATAGGATATCAATCACACCTTATAATAATAACGGTTTTGTCGAACTTCCTTAACACCCAGGAAGTGACATCACTGAAACATTAAACCTGAAAAAGGGTGTGGGTTTTTTATCATTTTGCAACACTTCAACTTTTCTGCCTCTGACTGGGTGATTGTGTGAATTGGGTGCACATTAGAGGCTGGCATCAGAACAGTTTAACCTTCAACCCCGTAACAAAGACTCATCCCCATAACAGTGTTTAATAAAAAAGTTGGCTCAATGGGGACATGCTCATTTGGCTAAATAAAAAAACCAATAACCAAGGATGTGATGTGCACACATAAATACTTTAGAAAGCATGAGGAAAACAAGAAATTAATAACGTTTTGCAAAACAGTTGAATGCCCCCCCCCCCCCCCCCCCCCCCCCAAAAAATAATACTAAATGTAATTTATGCTTGCAACAGGTTTCAAAGGTTGAGCTGGACAATGTCAATCTGATGATTAAAACAATTAAATATCGGTAAGAAAGTATAGTAATACTGACGTGTCTGTACAGTTTGAGTGGGAAAAGACTTCAGTGATGTCACTTCCTGGGTGCTGTGAGTTGGACTGAACCATTGTTTTTAAAAAGGTGTGATTATGTATCCCGTTACGGGGTTGAACAAAAGCAGGGGAGAAAAATGAATAGTGCTATTTTATGAATACCTTTTTTAAAAAAAATCATATTTTTATATCGAGGTTAAAGTAGACAGATACATGATTATATTAGCAGAAAAAAAACTGTGGTTACGGATTATTTTTATTAGTTTTACTTTAAAATAAGTTTGTGTGTTGTTATGCAAAGACTTATAGACATTTTAATTTCATGTTTAATTTTGTGGATTATCTTTGGGGTTAAACCTGTGGGGACACAAAGTGAAACCAAATTCAGAAAATCACCCGTTTATGTACGTATGTTTATGTACGGATCACAAATGCTAAATTATTTCATATTATTTGTAAAAAAACCAACCCCAACACAAAACAAAGCAAACACTGTGACTCGTGTTATTACGCCGTGTGTGCGTTTTAGCCGTTTCCCATTTCACTGAACAACAAAAGAGGTTTGTAGGAAAAAAATAAATAAATAAACAAATAAAAAGTGTTTTCCTCTTCATTATGGCTTACAGCATTGGGGTTTTTAATGAGAAAACAGGGTTGTATGAAATACAAACAAAGCAAAAAGAAGCAAAGAATTTCAAACACCTTGGCCCCCGACGTGTTAAAAAAACGTAACAAGGTGCAGCGTCGTACAGCCACAGAGCATCAAAACAGACTAAAAGCTAAATTGCTTATTTCAACAAAAAAGTCACAGGTATTTGTTTTTACATGAACATAAACTAAATTAAGGGGAGGGGATTACCGTGCATACTAGTAGACTAGAGGGAAGAGAGAGAGAGAGAGAGAGAGAGAGAGAGAGAGAGAGAGAGAGAGAGAGAGAGCTTTCCCTGGAGATTTAAAAGTACCCATGTTTCCTCATTTCTGGGAGTTGGTAATTTATAGCTGCTGGTCACATATTAAACAAGATCAGAGACTACTCCCTGACATCTTCTGAACATACTGGGGGAATTCAAATGATTACCAGCGTATCCTGCCAACAAATGACGACACAGGGACTATCTTGAGGGAGAGCGAATACAAAAAAAAAAAAAAAAAAGCGAACAGAACCCAGGCAAGACTACGCACAAAGGGACACAATTAAATGGTTTCCACGATTATTCATAGTGCCGCTCCTTTAGCTCTGAGCAGTCGTTGTAGGTCCTGTGCCATGAGACGTTTCTGTCAGTTATAAGGACGGATTGGATTGAGTCGGAGAGTCCATGCCCCCCACCCCCACCGATGTCCTGTGAAGGTGCCGCTGCTGTTGATTTCATCTTTTACACACACACACACACACACACACACACACACACACACACACACACACACACATTACTAGTATCTCTGAACTAAAGTCAGTCCTTTTTATGGCCCGTCCCTTAATCAGAGCAGTAGAAAGGTGAGGATGGATCAACTGTTGGCTTTTTACAATAAAATTATAAAATAAAGACTGAAAGGTCAAAGTCACACACATCTCTACAGTCTGGGATTAAATATATTTACCTAAAGATAGTCACGACAAAATGTATTATTTACAGTCTTCTATTTTATTTGCCTTTTTAATTTTTTAATTAATTTATGTATTTATTTAGGTAATTTAACTTAATTTTCAAATTTTAGATAAGTATTTTTTGGTTTATTTGTCTTTTATTTTTATTTAAATTTTTTATTTTTTTTCGAAATATTTAAATTTTGGTGCATTTATTATTATTATTTTTTATTTATTTAGATTTTTGTATTCATTTTTTAAATTTATTAATTTTTATTTTGTCTAATTTATTTTATTTATTATTTTTGTTGTTTTTTATTTTCATGTATTTATTTTTATTCATTTATTTTAATTTGTTTCTCTTTTTATTCATGTTTTATTTATTTATTTTTAATAATTTATTTTGTATTCATTTATCTTAATTTATTTGTCTTTTTGTCTTTATTTTTACATTTATTTATTTTTATCCATTTCCTTTCCTTTTTTTTTTTATTTTTTTTTATATAAACTTCTGAGTATTTTCCACATCACATTTTTACCCTTTCTTAATCACATCATTACAACGGTAACGATACCACTGTTGGCTTCTTGCAATAAAGTTAAAAACTGAAATCTCAGTCATGCTCTTACACATCTCTACACTCCACCCTTCAGGACAAAACATATTATTTACAGTCTTTTATTTTATTTTATTTGCCACAACGGTGCCATCTTCCTCTCTCTCTCTGTTTGTATTTATCTCCACTTGCATGTGTATCTTTTTCTCAGATTCATGCTGCAGTGATTGAGGGATATTACTGCCATCTATTGAGCCACAAGAGACTGACTGAACTCATTGAGATTTTTATAGAGCGTCCCGACACAAATGTGCAAATCAGATGCTCATGCATTATTAAGGAAACATTTAGAAACTGTAAGATTCACTTTGGATATTCTCCCAATAATACAAAAGCTAAAGCACAGGCGAAGGCAGTCACTGATTTACTGTAAACTACTGTACAGAGCTGAGCTGCATGAGCAGAAACTTACTAAACATGCTTCGACATGTACAATTATCTCCAATATGTGACATTTACTTCACATTCATACTTGACAAAGTAAAACCAAATTGCTGACCACGATGTCTGCTTTAACCTCAAAAGTACATCCAAACACAAACCAAACACATTAAATAAATAAATAAAATATGTATATATGTGTATATATATGTATATGTATATATGTGTATATATATGTATATGTATATATGTGTATATATATATATATATATATATATATATATATGTATATGTATATATACACATATATATATATATATATATATATATATATATATATATATATATATATATATATATATATATATATATATATATATATATATATATATATATATATATATATATATATATATATATATATATACATTAGGGCTGTCAAATGATTAAAACTTTTCATCAGATTAATCACAACTTGGCTTTGGATTAACTTCGATTAATCAGGATCAGAACAGTTCATGCCAGTTGACTGTTCTGTCTCTGTTTTGTGGTTTTTTGTTTTTGTTTTTTTTTTACTTAAATTTCACACAAAATACACCAAAAACACAAAAAATGCAGAGAGAAAAATCTACAAAACATGCTAAAATCCACTAAAATTAAATAAAATATTCAAAACATATCTGATAATTTGGACTTTTTATTTAATAATTTAGAATTTTTAGCTCATTTAAATTTTTATCTCACAATTTCAACTTTGTATCTCATGATTTTAACTTCACTGAATACACTTTATTAGTCTAGTGCGCCTTATAGTGCAGAACACATGGTATTATTATCTTAATATTTCACTAGTTTGGCCTGTTTCAGATCAACTTTAACAGAATGTGGCCTCTGAACTAAAAATGACTTTGACACCCTGGCTCATAATAAATGGACCACAAATTAGAATTTCAAAGAAAACACAATAAACTTTTAACTGCAAGTATTGACAGTCACAAGTCAGTTCTGGGCAAAAATACAAAAGTTGTTGAAAACAAGCCAGAATGATTCTTCTTCTTCTTCTTCTTCTTCTTCTTCTTTCCTTTTGTGGGAGCAGTTCCTGTGCTGCTGATATCTGTTTGAACACGCATGAAAGACTCTGCCGACCTTCCAGCTCATTTGATGTGTAATCTTAACCACCTTTTTTCTCACAGAATAGCACTGAACAAAAATCAAAGCACCTGATTCAATACGGCCGTTGTAATTCGATAGGGCCAATTTAATGCTTTCGGATGGTGTGGCAACAACTTGTAGCAAAGGTAAACATACTCATACTGAATTAATTTGACACTTCACAGAGTAGTTTGTAAAGGTGCATGATGGGTACTATTGTTAACTTGTTTGTCAGTTGTACAAATGTTACCATTCACTGATATCAAACTTTCTAAAAATGTTGATTTCTTATTTTTGAATACTGTTAGGGTGATTTTTTTTTTTTTTTAATTTCTTAATTTGGTTTCACTTTGTATCCCCAAGATTTTCATACACCACTAAATACATTCTAAAACATGAAATGAAGAGTTCATTTGCAAAAACAGATAACTCTATTTTTCCTTTTAATTTTTTCACAAAATTGCAAATTTTACTCTACATTCCAGGTAATACTCATTGATCTGATATATTATTTATTTCATCTGGTAACGTCCATTAAATTGAATAAATAATATATCAAATCAATGTGTATTATCTGGACTGTAGAGTAAAAAAAAATGGCATTTTCTGAAAAACAAACAAAAATGGAGTTATCTGTTTTTACAAATGAAAATGTGTCTTTGCATTATAACACAAACTTATTTTAAATTTTATATTTTCAAAGTCTTTTTAGGTGTTTCTGAGCCGTAGAGTTCAGCCAAATGAGCATGTCCCCACCGAGTAAAGTTACTGTTTTATTGAATATAAAACTAATAAAAATAGTCGGTAACCACTGTTTTTTTCTGCTAATATAATCATGTATCTGTCGACTTTAACCTTAATAGAAGAAATGTGAAAAAAGCACATTTTAATTATTTATAATTTTCTTCCCTAATTTCATTCAACCCCGTAACAGGATATTAATCACGTCTTTATAATAGTAATAATAGTTTAGTCCAACTTCCTATAACCACCCAGGAAGTGACATCACTGAAGTCTTTTCTCACTCAAACAGTGAAGACAGGTCAGTATTAACATACTTTCTTACCAATATTTCATTGTTTTTATCAGATTGACATTGTCCAACTCAACCTTTCAACCCTGTTACAAACATAAATTCTATTTAGTATTGTTTGGGAGGGGAATTGTGTTGGAAAACTTTATTAATTTCTTGTTTTCCTCATGCTTTCTAATGCTCCATACCTTAGCTAATGTGGATCTATGGCTATTTTTACCTAAAATCTTCAACCCCATAACAAAAAAAAAACACTGTTATGTGTTTGTTATGGGTTTGAAGGTTGGACTGTTTCCAATATGCACCCAATTGAGAGAATCACCCATTACTACAGATATTTATGAGTGCTCATCACATCCTTGGTTATTGTAAATCACACATGCATTACCATGAATGTCACTCACCTATTTTTTTTCTGCTTTAGTTTTGAGGAGAGAAACCTGTTTTAATCAAAGTCATTCTCACATAGCAATTAGATCTAATTAGTCCAATTATCGAAATTCTAATTACATCGAAATATAACCCCTAAATCTCATATCAATTATAGAATGTCTGACTTGTCCTGATCAGGAGACATGAAGAAAGAGCGAGACAGAATAAAGACAAAGCGTCCTCACCCTCCAGAGGAAAAATGACTCCATCTGTCCCCAAAGCTTTTATCCCAAAGACTCTGGACCCATTTGGGGATATGTGTCACTTAACCTTTATTCATTTTCTTTCCACATTCGAAATGATTTTGTTACTGATTATGATGTTATGATTAATTACTTCCTGCTTTAAAAAAAAATGCTAATCCATTTTATAGATAATAAACAATACATAGTGTTCTGACCCAGTCTAGGGGGAAATGGAACATAACAGATGGTCCCACCCCCAAAAGAAGGTAGCCTAGCCGCACTAGACGCCGTAAGCGTCAGTAAATCTAATGTTCTATTGTACTAGTCTAGTTTCGCTCAATGTAACTTTTGTCTAGATTTCCCTGAAACTGGTCGACCAATTACGGTGAAGTATGGAGTCAGAGGGCGGGCCTAACACAGTGACGCTGCGATGATTGGGAGGGAAACAAGTGTAAACAACCATAGAAGAAGAACAACAACAGGTGTAGATTTCCTTTTATCAAAGATGAGTGAAGAATGTGAATCTTTAAATTCTTTTTAGAGAAGCGACGGCAGTCGTTAAGCTAGCTTAGCCGTGCTATCCCCATTCATCACAGGTATAGGTCTAGTCCTGGTTCATAGTCAGGGGAGGCGGGGCTAAAGGGTTGGTATGCCACCACCTGCACCAAAGACGGAAACTTCTAACCCTCTACAGACTGATGTGGGGAGGGGAAAAAACACAGAGAGAGAGAGAGAGAGAGAGAGAGAGAGAGACAGACACACAAAAACCAACACACACCAAATACAGAAATATGACCCCATTTAGATACTGACACTTTTGTTTTGTCTGGTATGAAGTCCTTGTGGTGGAAATAATTACAACCTGTATTAAAATAAGACCGAACCTTTGAAAACACATATACACACACACACACACACACACACACACACACACACACACACACATATTTGTTTCCATGTGTGAGGACCACGTTTGTAATCAAGTAGCCATTGGGTAGTGAGTGTTAACTTTTTTTTTTTAAATAAAAATAAATCTAATGAAAATACTTACATTTGAAAACAGTATAAATTAATTAATAAATACAATAACAATGATTCAAAAAATAAAATGAGTAAATACATTTAAAAAAAAATAAATAAAATAAGAATTATAAAAATGTAATTACATTTAAAAATGAATCAAAATGAATGTATAAATACAAAAACATCTTCAAAAGTACATATTTGACTTTACACCTGTTTCATGCTTTATGGGAACTTCTGGAAAAAAAAAGAATGAATATTTCCCGACGGGGCTGAACAGGTGTTTGTTCGGCCCCATCGGGAAATACTTTTCGATAGTCATGTGTGGACAATACATTGTCCCGCTTATTATACAGTTATTACAGCTTATTACTGCTATTACGCTAACAGACTGGATAAAATAGCCGTTACAACGTAGTGAATATTGACTTTCAAACTGGCCGAACTACCTGCGGAGTGATATGGTACTATGAATCTGAAGTGACAAAACTCGTTGCCATGGGCAGCGGGCGTTAATGGCGCAGCGGGTGGTTATCGAAAAGAATACGCCCGTACAACGCTGGGTAACGTCCATTCAAAATGAATGGGAGCTGTCGGAACGTTCTAGAGGAAAACGGAAAATACTAAAGTATACACAGACCGTTAACAAACCGTCCTTTTACAAAAACCTGAACAAATATGAAGCAGATGAAATATCTGAATAGAAGTGTCATTTTACAAATATTCTGCATGTTACTAAATGTTTAGTGTATTTGTAATTGAAATGTTAGTTGTTCTGCACATGTGCAAATGACAAACTGTTAGGGGCGGAGATATAAGCTCCCCATAAAGATAGAAATACACACACACACACACACACACACACACACAGGCCAACATGTGGCAGACTGCAAACACACACGCTTACATGCACAGACCTGCACAGTATGTCGCTTTAGTTGTGCAGTATGGGCACTGTAGGTACACCGACTAACACACACACACACACAAACACACACACACACACAGCCTGTTCTTGTTGTGGAGTCAGAGGGAACACACTGACCTAATTTCCCCCAGTTAGTTCGCCTCGTTGGGGACCAACGTTCCTCTCCACCCGTTTCCTCCAGCTGAGCCTATCAGAGCACTCACTCACTGTGTCTCTGTCGCTCCATCATTCTGTGTCCTCCATCTGTTTAAGTCTGGATACACGCTTATGCTTAAAATTAGCAGCAGAGTCGACAGTTTAGAGCTGAACACTGTTGGAGAATCGACATCACAATGTACGTGTGTGCAATAGACACACCGCAGGTGCTGCTATTATTGTATTTTTTTTTTTTTTTTCATTTGTATTTATTTTATTTTTAGTTGCTTGTTTATTTTTATTAATTTATGTAATTTTGTATATATTTATAATTTAAAATTTTTTATTCATTTATTTAGTTTTTTAAAAATGTATTTATTGTATTCATGTAATTTTATGCATTTATATATATATATATATATATATTATTTTTATAATATTTATATTTTATATTATTATTATTTTTGTCTTTTTTGTTTATTTAATTTTATGTATTTATTATTCATTTATTTATTTTTCATCTCTTTTTTAGTTATTTATTTTTCATTTATTTAGTTTAATTTATTGATTTATGGGTTTTTTCTTTTTTATTTCATGTCATTTTATTTTTTATCTTATAATATATATATTCATTTATTTTTATTTAATTTATTTCTTTTAAATATTCTTATTTATTTATTTTTATTGATTTAGAGGTTGTATTTTTTATCTTTGTAAAAAACATATTAATTTATTTTTTTATTTATTTTATGTATTTATTTTTAAATTATTGGTCTTTTAAATAATTAATGCATTAATTTCATTTTATCTTTTTATTCATTTTTATTCATTTATTTTTTACCACAGTATATTTTTTCATATGACTTAAAAACAAATCAAAAATAACGCCATATTATTTTATGTCTCAGTTCGTGCTGCCCTCGTACACTTGTATCATTCACACGGTAGGTACTGATCTAAAAACACTTCCCATGCAACCTGCAATTTTTTGTTTAGTTTTTATAAACCCTTAGCAATGATTCCTTTGCTAAATAGTGAGTAACAGAAGGAAAGATACGCCTGCAGTTAGACACAGTAAGACAGAAAAACCACCTGAAACAACAGCTACTTTCACTCTCTCAATCCCCTGCATAATACTGCAGCTCCAAATCACTACTCAGTGCAAGGGTCAATCAATTCTGATGTAATGCTGGCAGGAGAGGTGGGTGGAGATGGCAACGCTGGTCACCCCTGGGTCTCTGGTGCTTTTCCAGGGCCTTTTCCTGTGCTGAGGGGGCTGGGATGTGTCTACGTCTGTGCACGACCCAGTGTGAAAGAGAGGCCCCTGGCTACTGCAGCCCCAGTGCACATGTTAGGGGTTTCTGTGGCCAGACGTGCCCTGGGTCACCTCCAATCACACACACACACACACACACACACACACACACACACACACACACTCCCTCCTTCATGGAAATCAGAAATGTCAGTTTCCTGACAGGCCGGCGTTACGATATGATTGGTTAATCTGCGTTGATGTTGGTGTCAATCAGATTTGACTGTAGTCCCATTGGTGGTCTGGGTCAAATGTATGTTTCCCACAGACGAGAGAGAGAGAGAGAGAGAGAGAAAGAGAGAGGGAGGGAGGGAGAGAGAGAGGGAGGGAGGGAGAGAGAGAGAGAGGGAGGGAGGGAGGGAGGGAGAGAGGGAGGGGGAGAGGGAGGGAGAGAGAGAGAGAGAAAGAGAGAGGGAGGGAGAGAGAGAGAGGGAGGGAGGGAGAGAGAGAGAGAGAGAGGGGGGGTGAATGACAAGAATATGTAAGAGCAAATGAATGGTTGCATGTGGTGTGTGTTCACTTACCGGATGTGGTCAAAGTACTACCATTCTGTACTTGAGTAGAAGTACAGCTACTTATGTGGAAAAAATACTGTGGTTAAAGTAGAAGTACTGATTCAACTCCTTTACTGAACCCTTTGGTGCATGAACTATGAGAACCTTAGTCAAGATGGGTTTTTTTTCCTCTTTAGGGGTAAAGTAAAGTACACATTTTTATATAAATGTAAAGAGTATAAAGTACATATATTTATATAAATGTAAAGAGTATAAAGTACATATATTTATATAAATGTAAAGAGTATAAAGTACATATATTTATATAAATGTAAAGAGTATAAAGTACATATATTTATATAAATGTAAAGAGTATAAAGTACATATATTTATATAAATGCAAAGAGTATAAAGTACATATATTTATATAAATGCAAAGAGTATAAAGTACAAATATTTATATAAATGCAAAGAGTATAAAGTACATATATTTATATAAATGCAAAGAGTATAAAGTACATATATTTATATAAATGTAAAGAGTATAAAGTACAAATATTTATATAAATGTAAAGAGTATAAAGTACATATATTTATATAAATGTAAAGAGTATAAAGTACATATATTTATATAAATGCAAAGAGTATAAAGTACAAATATTTATATAAATGTAAAGAGTATAAAGTACAAAGTTGGCAGAAAAATAAATACTCCACTAAAGTACAGATAGAATAATGAAGTACTTCTACTTCTTCTCTGTGTGGGAATGAGAGCCAGGCCAGAGGTGACACTTCCTTCACACTCTTCTTTTCTAATCTGTAATCACTCGCTTCCCAGTCTGACATGAACATGTAAAATAAAAGATGGCAAAAGTCAACAAACATCTTCTTCAGAATGTACCAGTGCATGACGAGGGCTTTTCACATTCTTATAAATACTGGCTAATGCACTGTCGCACAAACATCCACTAATGCACTGTGTGCCCTGTGCAAATAAATATGACATTTAAAAACAAAAAAACCTCTGACAGGTTAATACACTAATGTAACCGACAAGTAAATTATTGATGTTATCAGTAAGTATTGGCTTTTTTCCAAAGCCCATCAAAGCACCGTCTTATTTGATAGATATTTAGATAAGTGTTTGATCCTCTACTGAAAAAACAGACGCATGGAGAATTTTGTAAGCAACATTTTTAGTTGATTTAGTATTGGCTATATAATCAGAACCAGAGGTGGGATAGTAACTAAGTACTGTAGAAGTACTTTGTTACTGTACGTCAGTAGATTTTTTAGATATCTGTACTTTACTTGAGTATTTCTTTTCCTGCCAAGTTTTTACTTTTACTCCCTACATTTTTTCATAAATATCTGTACTTTATACTCCTCATATTTATATAAATATCTGTACTTTATACTCCTCATATTTATATAAATATCTGTACTTTATACTCCTCATATTTATATAAATATCTGTACTTTATACTCCTCATATTTATATAAATATTTGTACTTTATACTCCTCATATTTATATAAATATCTGTACTTTATACTCCTCATATTTATATAAATATTTGTACTTTATACTGCTTATATTTATATAAATATCTGTACTTTATACTCCTCATATTTATATAAATATCTGTACTTTATACTCCTCATATTTATATAAATATCTGTACTTTATACTCCTCATATTTATATAAATATCTGTACTTTATACTCCTCATATTTATATAAATATCTGTACTTTATACTCCTCATATTTATATAAATATTTGTACTTTATACTCCTCATATCTATATAAATATCTGTACTTTATACTCCTCATATTTATATAAATATCTGTACTTTATACTCCTCATATTTATATAAATATCTGTACTTTACTCTCCTGTTTGTATAAATACAGTGTTGGGCAGGTTACTTGTAACGTGTCGTGAGTTAAACTCTGTTACTCATCATTACATTAAGCTTCACTATAGGGCATTAACGACTTCTTTTTTTTTTTTCAAGTCGACTTATCCGTCAATAAAGTTGGAGTCGAGTCGACATGTCATGATGATGTCATCACATTGTCAGCTGAGGAAAAACACATTGTCACATAACAATGTCCACTGACAAGACACAAGCATCAACATTTTAACCCCAACAAAAACAAAGGCTAACGTTAGCAAAGAGTTTTGTGTTAAATTTAACTGAACATCAGTAGGTGAACATATGTCTGTGTTTGGTCTGGACCCACGGCTCTAAAACTGGACTGTCCACACGTCTGTCCACACGTCTGTCCACACGTCTGTCACATGTCCTCACTTTTTATATGAAGTGCAAAAAGTTTAAGGCAGCGGCCAAGACACACTCCACACTGTCCACATCATGTTTGGAAAAAAGGAGCGTGTTGTCTGTGCTGCTGCTCACTCAGGTTAATTTAAATCTATGGCTCTTCAGATGGATGTGCAGTTTTGTTTTGTTTTTTTCAAGTAAGGTGAAGTAAAAGAGAGTGACAGACACATGTGTGTCTGTCACACTTTATACTCTTTACATTTATATAAATATATGTACTTTATACTCTTTACATTTATATAAATATATGTACTTTATACTCTTTACATTTATATAAATATCTGTACATTATACTCTTTACATTTATATAAATATTTGTACTTTATACTCTTTACATTTATATAAATATATGTATACTGTATGATAATTCTGCATTTTTTTCTTACTTTATTCCATAATGATGACTTTTTAATCTCATTTGTGACTTTTTTTTTGTTGCTATTTTACCTAAATTTTACCTGTTCATAACCATAAAACTCATTACCATGACCCAATAAAACACATTATCTACTCACTAACTCACTTTTAAAGGTTTTATTTTTTGGATACTTTAAACGTTTACTGTTTTTGTCCACATTAAATAAGTATTATTTCATCCACGGCAAAGAAATGCAGTTTTATTTTAGTACAAATGATAAGTTGTACTTTTTCTTTTTAACTTGTACTTCAGTAAAGCAGTTGAATCAGTACTTCTACTTTTACCAGAGTATTTTTTTCCCACACAAGTATCTGTATTTCTACTTAAGTACAGCATTTGAGTACTTTGATCAGGACATGTTATTGCTGTTTTGCACTGAGCCAGAAAGCTCTATGGAAAACAAGCACGACTGTTTTTAAATTAATTTCTCTGTTTCCAGTTTAATCCTGATTGATTGTGACATGAGTGATACAAGAGATGCAGATGTCAGGTCTGCTCTGCGACGCCGGATGGCATGTCAAGTCATGTCTTTGGCACCGAGAAACTTTTTCGGTGCTTTCTTTTTTCTTTTTTTTTTTTTTTTTTTGGCCGTCACTCACTTAATTGCTCTCCTCATATTAGACATAACTAGTCTCTCTGGTTGGTAATTATTTCCTCTCTTCCTCTTACTCTCTCCCATTAATTCTGTCTTTTATCTCACTTTCTCTGCCTCTAATTTTCTCTTATCTTTCCCTCTCCATCCTTTCCTCATTCCCTCTCTCTCTCTCTCTCTCTCTCTCTCTCTCTGTCTCTCTCTGTCTCTATCTCTATCTCTCTGGTGACAATGTCCTGCAGTTATGAGGCAAGGTCAGAGAAGTGAAATCCATTTAAATACTGATGCAACTCTCTGGAGGCCTATACTCAGCCTCTGCAGCGCTCCTCCCTGAACGCCTCACCCAAATTGATGAATGGATAGCTCTTCTGAGAACATTTATTATTTGTCCTGCATTAATCATTGAGTGTGTTACACATTCACTGTGGCACTATGTGTTTTGTGTATTTTCTCAATTTGCCCTGAAAAAAAGTTTATGGAGGGAAAAACAACCTGTTCTGCATTGTTAAGGACTTCAGTGTACTTAGTGGTGGTAGCTGGTAGCTAGTGCTGCTGTGTGTGTGTGTGTGTGTGTGTGTGTGTCTGGGAAGTCCCTGTGTGTTTGTTGATCCCAGGTGCATCTGCATTTGAAATGTTTCCACCCTACTTTATGGCGCACCAAGGGACCTGCCATTTCCATTTTTAATCCCCTCTCGTGTTAAGTCAGATGCTCCATAAAAACGCCACATGTTGCACTGCAATGAAACAACGGCTACCTCATGTATACATCTAAACTATTCCAAGGTGTGAGGAGAGGAGAGAGGAGAGGAGAGGAGAGGGGGGGGGCACATTTTCGCAGGAGGGATTTATTTTGGCCAGTGCAGTTTTGCCACAAAATTGCAGCCAAACCGCTGTATCCCTCTTCATTACATGTATAGGTCTAGTTGTGCTTCATAGGCAGAGGAGGTGGAGCTACAAGGTAGATAAGTGGATGTACGGACGGACAGACATTATACGCAATGTATAATGAGATCATCTCCAACAGTGCACAGAGATACAAAACAATAAGTCCTATAAAAATATGCAAAATGTACTTAGTAAAAAACAAAAACAATTTATACAGTGGTACCTCAATTTTACGAAAGACCCAGGGAATGAATAATCCAAGTAACGAAAAAACCTTTACTTAAAATTTTCAAAATTATATTTTTACGAAATAAAACCGAAAACCCTGAGACATAAATACTATGTACATTACTGTACGTACAGTATGTAAATACATCATGTACGTACTCTACATATGAGGGAGCTACCCACGAAGCTGTTCATGAGCCTTTGACCCTCATTCATCACAGAGTTCTAACCATACACATGTAAAGGACAGAGCCACCGCTGCCCCACGAGTCCCCCAGAGTGTGTCCACTGGAACCCCACTACCCACCACCAGGACAAAGACGACAAAATGGAGTGGGCCGCGCCACCAACAAAAGTAAAACGGGATGATAAAAGGAGGAGGCAGCCATCACTGCACCAGCACGAACAAAAGACATGCTGACAAAACCCACCAAACCCATGAACCCACGGAAAAAAACACCCCCAAGAAAATGTCCAGGAGCTGTGCCGTCACCCACCGCACCCCTGGAAGGTCATGAAAAGCTGTCAGTCAATCGAAGGTGACAAAACAAACCCAATGGTATGAACATGACCCACATATCTGGTTCATTTGAATGGTTTAATGTTTAATGTTCAGTCAGCGAAGACACATTTATCCACTGACACCAATATATTATATCTAAAATATAAATCTACATTTTCTTTTACTTTTAACACATATTTCATACAAAATGTGTATACTTTTATCATTTTTAAAGGGTTGAGGGGGTAGCATTTGGGGCCTTGGAACAAATCAGGCCTTTTACACGTAAAATAAGACTATTTACGAAAAATTCACGGTACGAAAACACTTCTTAAATGAATTAATTTCATAAGTAGAGGTACCACTGTGTGTGTGTGTATGTATATATATATATATATATATATATATATATATATATACATACATACAATAAGATAGAATTAGGGCGTCACGGTGGTGCAGTGGTTAGCACGGTGGTGCAGTGGTTAGCACGGTGGTGCAGTGGTTAGCACGGTGGTGCAGTGGTTAGCACGGTGGTGCAGTGGTTAGCACGGTGGTGCAGTGGTTAGCACGGTGGTGCAGTGGTTAGCACGGTGGTGCAGTGGTTAGCACTCGTGCCTCACAGCAAGAAGGACCCTGGTTCGAATCCCGTACCAGACCTTTCTGTGTGGAGTTTGCATGTCCTCCCCGTGTCCGCGTGGGTTTTCGCCGGGCACTCCGGTTTCCTCCCACCATCCAAACACATGCACTGATAGGTTAATTGGTTAATCTAAAATTGTCCATAGGTGTGAATGTGACAGTGATTGTTTGTCTATATATGTTCAGCCCTGCGATGACCTGGCGTCTCATACAGGGTGTACCCCGCCTTCGCCCATTGTAGCTGGATTAGGCCCCCAGTGACCCCCGCGACCCTAGTGAGGATAAAGCGGGTTCAGATAATGAAAAAAAAAGGATGAATGAAAAAGATAGATTAAAAATACTAAAAGAGAGATTGCAATGTTTTCATTCATTTATTTCATTTTTTATTTATTTAGTTTTATGTATTTCGTTTTATTTATATTTTTTATTCATTTATGTATTAGTATTTTTTATTATTTATTTATTCATAATTATTTTTTAATATTTATTTACCTATTTATTTATTTTTAAATATTAATTTTATTTAACTATTTAAACTACAAGTAGGAAGACACTGACACTTGTATTCTTTGTCGACCACGCATCTGTTTGTGTGTCACACAGCCGTTATTTACTCCTGAGAATTTTTATATATCGCAGGGTTAAAAAATACAAATCACAATGTCATTTTTTTTCTAATATCGTTCAGCCCTAGTTATGATGCTCAACAGCGCAGCCCACTCAGAGTTTTTTCCGTGGACTTTTCTGCCTGTGAGCGCCTCCTTCACATTGTAAAAATTAGCAGCCAACTATTAGTCAAACAAGGATTCCTAATTAGTGGGAACATATTTTATATTGCCTCTGATTATGCTCTACTCTACTCCCTGTCAGCTGCAAATAATTCTGATCATTTGCTGGTGCATTGTTACACTAGTTTAATTATATGATGATGATGATGGAGTCCATTTCTGTAGCTGACTCACTCTTCCATTATTCTCTTTTAACTACATCCCAAATACCTGCCACTGTGCTCCCATTTTGTCAATGAAACCCATTTTAAGTGTATTTTTTGCTTGTCTAGGGCCTCTTTAAAAACTCCGATTATAAAGCCCCCGAATGGTATGGTAATTGTTCCTGGAACAAATAAAATTAAAAATAACAAGAACGAGAGAGAGAGAGAGAGAGAGAGCGAGCGAGCGAGCGGAGGGTGTAAATCTGAAGCTTTTCTTGTATACTTTTGTGATTATTCAATATAAATAAAACCACTCACAAGATAATATAAAAATGACTCAATTATCTAAAAGCCTTGCAGGCTTCAAGTCCTGCTCTGTTCACGTTCTTTTTTTTTTTTTTCAAACACACACACATATTCAAGTTACTTTTGGAAAATGATACCAGCTCAGATTGTTTCTTTACACGTCTTGTGGGAATGGGTTTCTTTGTAATTTTCATTTTCGGAGGTTTTATAAATTGTTGCGTTATATTTTTTTTACCCTACATTTGTTTCTGTGCCAGTTATGACAGAAATATGCTCCTGTGTAACTGTTTTAAACTGTTACAGCTGAGGTTTGGTTTTTATTCTGTGAGAATGTCTGTAAAACCAAACTGGAACTTGTAGTTAAACAAATCATGAGTTATTTATATATTAGGCACACTGGACTATAAGGTGCATTAAGCAAAGTTAAACGGTCACAATCATTTGTTGAGTTGTAACATAGAACAAAACGCACTCTGATTTTGTTAAATCAAACTTAAAAAAAGTCCAAATTATGAGATAAAAAGTCAAAATCGTGAGTTTAAAAAGTCAAAATTCTGCAATAAAAAGGCCAAATCATGCAATAAAATGTCGAAATCATGACATAAAAAGTTAAAATTTAGATAAAAAGTCAAAATCGTGATTTAAAAAGTCAAAATCATGACATAAAAAGTCAAAATTCTGCAATAAAAAGGGGAAATCATGAGATAAAAATTCAAAATCATGAGATTAAGTGCATTTTATAATCTGGAAAATACATTTGTTTTATTTCATTTTTTTACGGATTAATCACTATCCGGCACTTCATCATCTCATTATTATAATTATCATTATATTTTTAACCATCAACATTCCATCTTCCCACAGCCACCTCTGTGCAGACAGATATTAGCAAAATGAGTTTCACTTTTTTTTTTTGCCACCTAAATTCACAACATACTTTCACGACCCAAAACCAATGCATTATCAGCATTCTTCAAAGATGGAAATATAAACAACGAAGCCATATCTTTTAGTCTTATCTCTCGACACCTCAGATAATCACAGTTCCATAATAATCACCACAGCCCTAGTGCAACTGGGCGACTAAGAAAACAATCACGTTATCTGTCAATCTTTAAAATCTATTTTCACACTGTATCTTTGATTCTTTATTTACCCAACAGCAAACTATTCTTTTTCATATGCAGGGGGAAAACGTGCGGCTTTTGCTGCAATTATAACAATGCCGGTGGCCCAAAAATAAGAAAGTGACAGAAAATAACTTAATCCTCAAAAGAAAAAGGATAAGTCCGATGCTTTAAGTGGCCTTAGACTGGAGGGGGGAGGGGGGGGTTTAAGCCACCAGAGCTATTCAGAGGGTTACCTTTTACTGTCCTCAGCCCTGGAGTATACTCACTATAAATCTGCTATTTAAAATGTAACACCCCCACTGTATCCCTCTTCATGCCACCTTAAAGAGGTTTAATACTTGTCTGCACTTGCTGTTTTTAAAGACTATGGCTTGCATGTGCTGTCACGCCGTGCACTGTTAAGGGACTGAGCTTTGGAAAACCAGTCCAAAAGATGGGTCCAGGTCCAAGGCTTGACAGATATATGCTAGTTAAATGTGATTTAATAATAAGTATTCAGAGAATGCCTAATCTGGCCCCTATTTTGTGTCAACTTCTAGTTTCTATGACAACCTGTTCTTGAATTAGAGCCAATAATGTGATTTTGACCTTTGTGCTAAATGTGACCTTTTGCAATATTGATAATTTTGTTATATGTATATATGCGTCAGTGCGTGTAATATTATGATAATTTATCCAGTATTGATTAAGTTATAGCGTGATGAGAATTGAAGAAATCTTCATTCTGCATTGTTTTGTCCCAATCTGAACGTTCTGTGACCCTCTGTTCATGAGTTATAACCCATAATATGATTTTGACCTTTTAGGTAATTGGGACCTTGACCTTTGACCTTTACTCAAATGGATCATTGCATCTGTATGCCCATGTAATTTCATGGTGATATCTCAAGTATTCATTGAGTTATAGCATGATATGTCTCTATGGACACACACACACACACACACGTTTGTTACTGTAGGGTCAAATCCTCCAGCAGGTGGTTCTGACCATTAGCCTGGTTCTACAGAAGGACGTGGGTCCCCGGGTGCCACCCATGGTTGCCCACTGCTCCTTCCCCTATGGCATCAAGGATGGGTTAAATGCGGAGGACACATTTTGTTGGACAGTGGAAATGACAAATAAAGTACTTTACTTTTACAGTGATTACAATAATCTCTCCCACACAGACATTATTTGATTGGTCTGGTCCTTTTCAGATCATATTGGGCTGAATGTGACCCCTGACCTTTAATGGTTTCTGACACCACTGGTGATGGGGGCTCCTTTACAATGTGCTTTGATGACAGTGGAATGAACAACAAAAAAAAATGAGGCAACAGCTTCTGGCCCAGATTTCACACAAAAAAAAAAACATATAAAGTACAATTAAAATGTTATATTTTGTGCCAAACGCACGCCTGTTGAAACGGTTAGTTTCATCTGCACGTTTCTACGCCACATGCTATCATTCGTTGAAGGGACAAGCTGTGATATTGGAATGAAACATCCTTCTTTTCCCTGCATGATGAAAAGCCCACACCTCCTCCACCGCCACCCCCCCTCCCCCGCTTGCCCGCCCCCCCCCTTTTTTCGTCTTTTTCTGTATTGTACTTTTGTAATTGGAGGTGCCATAATGAAATCAATTCAGTGGTGATAACAGATTTCACATCATGTTACCCCATTCCTTTTGGAAGAGGCCGCCACGTGAAGACGTCTAAAAATACTCCTACTTTCATGCATCATCAATATCTTCATTATATGAAAGATGGGCGTCAGGTTGTATTTGCTGTTTTCCTTTAATGCCACTTGACAGGGTAGCATCTTGCCTGTGTCCGTGACACGCTGCTTTTTGTCTACTCTGTAATTCCACTTTTGCAGACACGCCGACTGCAGTTTTATTCTACACACTGAAGCAAGTCGTGACAAAGCTTAGAAGTGAATAGAAGGGCATTGTCAAAATTATAACGGCAAAGCAGAGATGCACATTTTCTGTTGCATTATCCTCTTTTTTTTCCTCTTTTTTTTGTTTGTCTAATCCTGTATCAACAGACACTTGACACTGACACCACATGGTTTTGGGCAGGTGCAGAAAAACATATGATCCATGATCATAGGCAACATTTATTTATTATATTATTTGGGTGCACATTGGTGGCTGGAATAAGAACAGTCCATTCTTCAACCCTGTAACAAATACGCATCCCCATAACAGTGTTTTTTGTTATGGGGTTGAAGATTTAGCTAAAAAAAAAAAAAAAAAAAAGCCATAGAACCAAATCTAGCCAAAAGTTACATAAAGTGAAACCAGACTACTACGGTAGTAAATTAGATATGCAGCCGCTAGGGCAGGTGTAGCGTGGCTAGGCTAATTTGTTGCAGTTACACAGTTGTTGTTGTTTTTTTGTTTGTTTTCATGTAACTAAATGAAAAAAAAAACATTTACAAAGAGACACAGTTTGACTTGTGTGTATTTCTAGGTTATTTTATGAGGATGAATTGGTCTGAATGTGGATCCTCAACTAAAATAATTCATATATTATATATTAGTGTCATTTTTACATTTTACTAATTCATCCAAAGGACCAAACTGGACCCTTTGACGGGCCAAATTTGGTCCCCGGTCCTTACGTTTGACTACCCCTGGCCTGAATTATTAAATTGTTGCCTGAACATTTTCTGAATGAATCCAAAGTATGGACTATTTTCTATCCTTGTGCTGTTTGTGTGTACAAAAAAAAACAACAACAACTCGACAACTTCAAATAATTTAACACTTCAGAGAGTGCACCCCCCCACCCACCGGAAAAGCAAATGTTGATCCCTTTCATTATAAATGTAACTGGTCATGTGTTTATAATTCAACAGCAGAAGAAGATGCAGTTCTGCATTTTGATGCAAGTCTCACCTAATTATTTGGAGGGGGGAGGGGGGGCTAATACAATTGATTTATTTTTCTTTCTTACTCATTTCTGGTCTTTAGGCAGTGTTATCATTTTCCCTTGGTACACACTACAAAGTGAATTCCAACTGTGCTCTGGGACACAGTGGTGAGACACAGGGACGTCCACAGGCTAAGGCCTTAAGCCACTCTGTGATGCTAACTGCTGCTCCACTATCCACTGACTTTAACACTGGTCTAATTACTAGCAGCTACACAACAGGAGTCCTCTGTCTACTGTACTTGATGTGAGGAAAACAATAATAGATGTGCAGGAAAATAACATTTTATTTTATTTACTGTTTAGCTTTAATTAATCTTGAGATTACTGTAGTCACCGTGTGTGTGTGTGTGTGTGTGTGTGTGTGTGTGTGTGTGTGTGTGTGTGTGTGTGTGTGTGTGTCCGCAGAGACATATCATGCTATAACTCAATGAATACTTGACATATCACCATGAAATTACAGGGGCATACACATATACCTAATGTACATCAGATGCAATGATCCATTTGACTGAAGGTCAAAGGTCAAAATCACATCGGTTATAACTCAAGAACAGAGGGTCACAGAACATTTCAGATTGGTACCAAACGATGTGGAGTGAAGATTTCTACAAGTCTCATTCTCTTGGTGTTATCACCCATAACCAATAGTTTTTTTTAGATCTCTGGAGGTCGAAGGTGACATGTCACAAATTAACTTGTGTAACACTGTTTGTGTCAAACATAGACATATCATTCTATAACTTAATCAATACTGGATATATTATCATAATATTACACACATTGACGCATATATACAAAAAGATGACATTATCAATATTGCAAAAGGCCAAAGGTCAAGGTCGCATTTCGCAGGAAGGTCAAAATCACATTATTGGTTCTGATTCCAGAGCAGGTTGTAATAGAAAGCTTGGTAGAAAATAGGTACGACATTAGTGATTATCTGAATACTAGTTAGCATTGCATTACTGTTGTTACACACCCTGTATGACATTTGAATGAGTCATGTTTGATGTTTATTTTCAGCCTGTTCTAACATGTTGGATTTGTCTCACCTATGCTCAGAAAAGTTTGAGTATTGTCTACTTAAATAAAGTGTGACAATTAAAATTGAATAGATTGTAAGTATTTAAACTTTGATTAAAAACCATTGATTTTGTTAAGTAAATTTCAACATAACGATTAAATAGAAAATACTGTATTTTCTGCACTATAAGGTGCGCTGGATTATAAAATGTACTGTAAAGCAATATCTTATTTTTTTTTTATTTCATATATAAGGCACATTGGACTATAAGGCACATTAAGTGAAGGTAAACAGTCACAATAACTCCCAACCTTGTTGAGTTGTAACATGGAACGAAACACACTTATTCTGCTAAATCAAACTTTAAAATAATCCAAATTATGAGATTAAAAAAATCCAAATTATGAGATAAAACATTAAAATTCCAAGTCACTAAGAACAGCCAGAATTAATCCATATATAAGGCGCTCTGGATTATAGGACGCACTGCTGTTTTTGGAGAAAAATAAAGTCTTAAAATGCACCTTATAATGAAATTATTAGTTGAATTATTTTGGATTTACTCCAGATTTAGCAAATGTTGAGTAAATCCAGATGAATTTTAGTGGGGAAAACTGTCCAATACTTCAGATATACCAAATATTTGCAAAAAGAAATAATTGACTTTACATTACTAAGATTGAATTAATTCATATTCCTAAATATCTGCGTGACATTTATTTATTTATAGATTGTTGACTTCACTGATAAAATATAATTCATTTCTACTCAGTGATTTTCAGCTGATATTATTCAAATAAAAATGAGTAAAATGCAATTGATAAATAATTAAAATGTCATTAACTCAACATAACAATGAAACAAACTGCACAAAGTGGGGTTTTTTTTCATGTCGAGTTTAATATAATGTATTTTCTTAATATTAATTAAGCTCAGTCACACTTTTTGGAGTGTACGTTCCTTTCCTTTTCCCCTCTTTTCTGTCTGCTCTCATCTCCACTGCTCCATCTGTGCCCTCTATATGAAAGGGAATAGCTGAGCAGGCCTGACAAAGGGCGGCACAGAGGAGGCAGAGGTGCTGAGGGAAGCTGAGCACTGCTGGAAGGGATTTCTATCTGTTTGTGAGTGCGTCTGTGAGTGTGTGTGTGTGTGTGTGTGTCAGCAACTCATTCTTCTATCCTGGTGGGGTCTTAAATATGAATTCACATTGACCCGTGGGGACTTAGGTAGCCAATGGGACAAAAAAAAATGAGATCCTAAGGGGTAAAACCTGCTGTTTGAGAGTGGAGAGTTGGTTTTGGGGTTAGGGGTACAAGTACTTTTAAGGGTTAGGGAATGCATTAAACCATAGAAGTGTGTGAATACAATATGTATTCATTTTAATATATTTCCATAGCAATAACATATAGCGTATTTTCTGCACGATAAGGCACACTGGACTATAAGGCGCACTGTCATTTTGAGGTTTTTCATATATAAGGGGCATTAAGTGAAGGCAAAACTATGAGATAAGAAGTCAAAAATATGATAAAAAGTCAAAATAATGACATAAAATGTCCAAATTATGAGGTGAAAAGTCAAAATTTATGAGATAAAGTCAAAATTCCGAATCACTAAATACTACCAGCATTATAATCCATACATAAAGTGCTCTGGATTATAAAGCACACTGCCTTATAGTCCACAAAATACAGTACTGTATTTGACTAATCATGGGGCAGACCTATTTAAATACTGTATATATGAAGAAAAGAGCATGAAAAAAGAAAAAAAAATCAGGTTGTGTTAAATCACCTTTACATGTGTGTTATAACTGCTGAGGTCTGCAAAAATAAAGTAGGACATATATTCCCATGTCCTCCCTAAAGCCCTTAAATAACCTTTCTTTACTTAAGCTATCACATCATCTGCAACCACACTGAGTCCCCCTGTAATATTTTTCACGCCCTGAATTAATTTCATTGGTCAAATAATGAAGAAACAACTTGTTGTGTTTTTCGTTGTCTTATTTTTGGTGTTATTTTGATAAACCAAAACTCTTCGCGTGCTGCCTTCCGAGCAAATTTATGGGATGAGAAGTCAAAATTCTGAAAATGATGAGATAAAAAGACAAAATGATGAGATAAAAAGACAAAATGATGAGATGAAAAGACAAAATGATGAGATAAAAAGACAAAATGATGAGATAAAAAGACAAAATGATGAGATAAAAAGACAAAATGATGAGATAATAGTAGATAGAATTACCACATATATTCCCATGTCCTCCTAAAGCCCTTCAATAACCTTTCTTTATTTAAGTTGTCACATCATCTGCAACCACACTGAGTCCCCTGTAATATTTTTTTACGCCCCCATTGATCAAATAATGAAGAAACGACTTGTGATTTTCATTGTCTTATTTTTGGTTTCATTTTTGAAAAACCAATGATACACAGATTAAACAAATGTAAAATAATTTGATCCACGATACGTTTCTAGTTCATATTGTCCTGATGTCTAAAAACAGATCAGCGCTGTGCAGACCTGGTCCCGTCTCCTCACGTCTGTCTGACCGAACCCGCCTGGCTCTTCGCATGCTGCCCTCTGAGCTGGGCCTGCCGTTGCTGTGGCAACAACAACAGCATAGTAGCTGGCGTGGCTCCGTTCGGCAGCTCGGCCTCATTATGCTGCTTCTGGCTTTGATGTGGTTTGTGAGGCTCTACCTGCATTACTGCAGCCAGTGGCTCTACCTCCAGGCCATAGCAGTTCCTGTCAACAAGTGAGTTTGCTTCCTTTGATATCACCCTGCACACACACACACACACACACACACACATGGATACAGATGCAAAGGGAACTACATAGACACTTTTTTGGTCCATGCATTGATGCTGACATAGATTGCTGAGGCACACAGCCAAAGTCCAGATGTAGTTACACTAGTTGGATGTGAAAACATACAAGCTGGTGTGTACATACAAAACACCTCTGGAATGAAATGGCAAATACACTGTAAGCCCGGCCGGATATGTAGAGATTAAAAAGAAAAAATGAGGTTAAGGGATTACACTTAAATTGTTTGAGTAATGATCAACTGATTAATTAGTTTTAAGTTTCTCATGATTTGTATTTATCTCATCATTTAGACGTTTTATCACATAATTTTTACTTTTTATCTCATGATTTTGACTTTTTATGGTATGATTTTGACGTTTTATTGTATAATTTTTACTTTTTATAACATAATTTTGACTTTTTGTCGCATGATTGTGAGTTTGCATCCTTTAGTATCACCATACACACACACACACACACACACACACACACACACACACACACACACACACACACACACAAACACACACACACGGACACAGATGTAAGGGGAACTACAGAGACACATTTTTCATCCATGCATTGATGCTGACGTAGTTTGCTGAGGTACACAGCCAAAGTCCAGATGTAGTTCCACTAGTTGGATGTGAAAACATACAAGCTGGTGTGTACGTACAAAACACCTCTGGAATCTTACCCCTATTTGTCAACAAATTATTAGATTTTGGTGATGATCTGTAAGATATTCTGGATCACTTTGAAATGTATTACCTCTGCCAAGGAGGTCTGTCTGTCTGTCTGTCTGTCTGTCTGTCTGTCTGTCTGTCTGTTAGCAAGATAAGTCAAAAAGTTATTGGCGAATTTTGATGAAACTTTCAGGATGTGTTGGGAGTGTCATAAGGAGCAAATGATTAGATTAGATGATGATTAGATTTGGGAGGGGCTTATGGATGGATTTTGATGAAATGTTCAGGGTAGGTTGGTCATGGGGAGATCTGGAAATGATTAGATTCTGGCGGTGATCTGGTGGGGGGTGGGGGGGGTTGTTCTAGTTCTCCATTTACTGCAATGTAAAATTTCAAAGTGATCCAGAATCCAGGACCATCACCAAAATCTAATCCTTTGTTCCTTGTGACACCCTCAACGGTGTCTGTCCATAACTATTTGAGTTGTTTTGCTAACTGACAGACAGACAGACAGACAGACAGGTAGAAACATCACCTCCTTGGTGGACCTCTCTTCATTCGGAGGTGGGGTCTGCCGTGGTGGAGGTTAGTACTTTTGTAGTTTAAGGATACTTCAATAATCATCTACATTTGAAGTTCTGGAAACTTGTATTTTTGAACTTTCATCAACTTCAAATAATTGAGGCATTAGTTAATTTTCTGCTAACTTATTCAGGTTTACAGTGTGGGTTAACAGTGGAGAGTGAGTTAGGGAGCAGAGGAGTGAGTGTGGGGTGTTTTTGGTGTGTGCTTTGGGTAATGTACACACCCAAATCATCTGTTTGGAATCCCCCATTAACATTTTAACAAGACTCTCTCAATATTAGCAGACCAGTGCTGGGGGAGTTTGTTGATTTCACCACACTGCTTTAAGTCCCAAAAGGCTACATTACTTGGAAGGAATTTATTGTTATTATTTGGTACACAGCATTGATAAACAGCAATAAGACACCACACAACTGTTAAATCACATCTCCATGGCATATGGTGCTGATTTAATTCATTACAATAAAAAAGAGCTGGCTGCAAACATGCATACAAGCAGCTTTTTATGACTATAACACAGGGGTGCAAACATCACACATTAAATCATGGAAAGTGATGGAGCAGGGGGTGTCAAACTCATGTTAGTTCAGGTCCACATTCAACCCAATATGATATGAAAAGGACCAGAGCAGTCAAATAATAACAGTGAAAAGAGTCAATAATGTAATAATAATGTTTGCCTTAACATGTGAATGACATCAACATGAAAAACAAACGACATTTGAACCATTTTCTGCCTCAGTCTATGAGTTCGTCATTTGCACATGTGCAGAACAACTGACTTTTCAATTACAAATACACAAAACATTTAGTAACAGGCAGAATGTTTGTAAAATGACACTTCTCTTCAGATAGTTCAGCTGCTTCATATTTGTTCAAGTATTTACCGTATTTTCTAGACTATAAGGTGCATTTAAAAGACTTTAATTTTCTCCAAAAACTACAGTGTGCCTTATATATGGATTACCGTAATTCTGGTTGCGCTTAGTGACTTGGAATTCAGATTTTTTTTATCTCAGAATTTTGACTTTTTATCTCAGAATTTAGATTTTTTTTTTTTTAATATCAGAATTTTGACTTTTTCAAAGTTTTATTCAACACAATAAGAGTGTGTTTTATTCCATTTTTGGCAAATACACTCATTAATTTTTGAACAAAGGTGAGAGTTCTAGTCTAGTGCGACTTATAGTTCAGAAAATATGGTATTCAGGTTTTTGTACAATGATGGTTTGTTAATATAAACCTTTTAACATTAAACATTTTAACATTAAAATCTTCAGTTTTCATCATAGAATAGAATAGAACTTGTCATTTCATTTAGCAGGATCTCATCAGCACATATCATAAAAGACAATGTAATAGACATATGTCAGCAGGGGTAAAAACATACCATGGATAAATAAAATAAATACAATTATTTTATTTTTATAAAATGATTAATAGGTAATTATGACCATATTTTACTCCTCTGACTCAATGTAGATCTAATTATTCTGTCTGTAGAACCTGAATTAAAACATTTTATACCATTAGTATCTTCATTGGTATTCATCCTAGGGGCCAGATTTGGCCCCCGGGCCTTATGTTTGACACCTGTATGATAGAGGAAGGAGGCAGAATGGTGGGGGAAAAAAAGTGGTTGAATGGGGGGGGGGGGGGGGGGTCGAACCCAGTGAGGCTGGTAGGAGGTGAAAAAAAACAAATGTGAAACGGAGGGGGTCAGCGTTGGATGACAACTTCCACATGTCCCAATGTGCTGCTACCCCTCCCAGCATTTCTCTCTCCATGCTCTGGTCAGAGCTGGTGCTGCCCAGTGAGCGAGGGCGAGCGAGAGACCAAGACTGACAGTTAGAACGTGTAGTAGGTGACAACGCTCCCTCTATGTTTCTGTCTCAGCCTGTGTTTTCTTCTGCATCTCTATCTTCTACCGTCTCCTGGACCAGAACCCACCCAGACTGAACACCAGAGCAGCACAGACCCTGCACACAACATTCACTTGTTCCTTCATTAGTTTTTACTTTACCCCCCTAATGAAACTGAAATATATGGCAATGTATTGAAAAATATAAGGCATGATGCCAGGTATAATGTACTGCCCACGCGTTACTATCAGAAAAATATTCCCCGACGGGGCCGAACAACACCCAACTGAGCCGGCCGTGGCTCAGTTGGTAGAGCGGGTCGTCCAATGATCGAAGGGTTGGCGGTTCGCGTCCCACCTCTGGCTGTCGAAGTGTCCTTGGGCAAGACACTGAACCTTAAGTTGCTCCCAGTAGGGTCAGGCAGCAGCCGTCTACTGGTGTATGAGTGTGTGTGTGAATGTAAAACGAAACAACAAGTGGTGAATAAAATGAGCTGTATAAGTCCAGTCCATTTACCATTATATTCACAAATATATTCCCATATATGGAAAAGTAGTGGATATATTATCCAATATATTGTAATATATGATTTGATAATATATTGATAAATATAAAACATATATTGCCCTATATTTTTTGCAGATAGTTTTATAAAATTCTCAGTATATTCACTATTGTGACCCTTTCGGGGGCTGTTTTAGGCCCCCAGGCCACATGTTTGACAGCCCTGCTTTAGAATGTCTATATGTTCAGACAAAACAGAACGTAGCACCGCTGAAAAGCCAGATATTTTATGACCCTTTTGCCACATATGATGTTAGTCCTTGAGGTTTAACTGTGTAATAATTTAATTTACAGGTAATTCACGTCGGTAATCTTTTGGTTTTGTTTTTTTTTATTTTTGAACATTTCTTCAGACAAAACACCAAATGAGCCTCTTCTGTCGGCTTAATGGACGGAATCTCTGAGATGCTGGACCTTCAGAGCAAATCAGATGGGAATTAATGAACAAAAACTGGGGCCCCTCCCCTGCCCCCCTCCCACCACTGGCTTTACCTCCTCCTGACTGATGGGAAGATTAAGAAACTCATGAGGCTTGCTGTAAATGGAGAAACCAAACTTGTGATAAGGAGGCTTTACAAACTTAAGATATGTAACTGTGTAGGTGTTAATGGTGCTAGTTTTAGCACCTGTCACTTTGATTTCTGAACATGTTTTAGTGATTTAATATATTTACAAACTCATTTGTTATTTATCAATAGTTTTGGGGCAGCTCAAAAGAGTTAAATATGCAATATTTATTTAGCATGTCCAACTAATTATAGATAACCCTATTGTCCACACTATACGGTGCACTTAAAAAACTTACATTTTCTCCAAAAACCACAGTGCACCTTATAATCCAGAGCGCCTTATATATGGATTAATTCTGGTTATGCTTAGTGACTTGGAATTTAGACTTTTTAATCTCATAAGTGCATCTTATATCTGGAAAAACTAAATTAGCGCGGAAGCTAATTAGCTTCAGAATGTTAGTCTGGCTTCTTATATATTTAATATATTTATATTAACCTACTGTTGTCATGCACTCTCTACTGTGCATTTTTAAATGTTAGTACCTTTTAAACATATTAGTAGTTTATTTATGGGGTTTTTTACCTAGTACTTGAAATGTTTGTCTCGTTTGTGTGTTTTTGCATTGCTGGAATCTCGTTGTACATGGTGTATGATGACAATAATGATCATTCTATTCTATTCTATTGAAGCTAAAGCTAATTAGCTTCAGAATGTTAGTCTTTCTCCTTTTGCTGCTAAAGCTAATTAGCTTTGCCAAGGGTATAAGGCTTTACCATAATGTGTATGAGGCTCTACTTGGTTTTCTACTGACTTTATAATGAGTTTTGATTAAACTACATTTCCATAACATTTATTTATCATTTCTTCTCCTATTATTTATATTATTGGACTGGTTCAGCCCACTTTGGATCATATTGGGCTGTATGTGGACCCTGGATGTAAATGAGTTTTTGACACCCCTGCTGTAGATTCATAAAGACATATTGACACATGCACATCACCATTAGTGTCCCCTTCGTCTCCCTCCAGATTCCAGTTCCATGCGCACACGGTGGACCTCATATACCAGAGTTCTTTGCTCCACACCCGCGAGGAGCTGGCTATGGTGGTGGTGGGTCCCCTGACCTTGAACGCAGTAACGTTCCTGCTGGTTCTGATCAGATGGGGCTGTCAACAGATATTTGGCTCACTCCCTTCCTTCACGTCAAAGTTTATCATGGCTCAGGGAGTGTGGACAGTCCTCGACCCCCCTGGCAGTCTTTGCTGTGGACGCCGTCCTCGGGGTAAGTCACTTAAAAATAACTTGGACACTTGTGCACTTTAAATAGGAGTTCACTTTATCTTGGCAAAGTGACTTTAGATTACAAAAAAAAAAGGGAGGGGAGAGGGTGAGAAAGAAAATGTGCAAGGTTAGATGGGTGTCTTTTTTTTTTTTTGGCACTGGGTTGAATTTTGTCAGTACAGGAAACTGAAATGATGTCCAGTGTTCACACTCTACAACGTACAATATCTTCATCAAATATTCATATGTCGATGCTTTAAACTGGGTTGTTGGTTCTGACTGAATCACTTCAATAAAAAATACTGTTGCCCATAAATTTGGAATAAACAATAATGTGATTTATTCTTGATAAAGTGTGAATATTTATTTAGATCATTACTAGAGCTGCATAATATACTGTTTGAGTATCGACATCGCAATCTACGTGTTCGCAATAGTCACATCGCAATTTTAATTTTTTAAATTTTTTATAATTTACTGTATTTTTCAGACTAGAAGGCACACTGGATTATAAGGCGCATTATCAACAACATATACAAAGCACATTAGGCGCATGAGGTGAAGTCAAAATCATGAGACAAAAAGTTAAATCCATGACGTAAAAAGTCAAAATTATGAGATAAAAAGTCAAAATTATGAGATAAAAAAATCTAAATTATCAGATAAAAAGTCAAAATTTGAAGTCATTAAACACAACCATAATTAATCAATATTTTTTCATGTATTATTATTTTATTTTATTTGTCTCATTCATTCATTTATTTAATATTTTTTAATGAATATTAATTTAATTATTCATTTAATTATTCATTTAATTTAATAATTTCACCTACAGGAAGGATGACACTGAAACATGTTTTTTTAACCAACCACTAATCTGTTTGACCGTTTGTTTTGTCACCACACAGCTGTTATTTTTCATTTCGCAATATATATGGCAGGGTTAAAAAAAACAAAATTAAAAATCGCAATGTCAGTTTTTTCTAATATCGTGAGCATTTCTGCTGATGTGTGTGTGTGTGTGTAACATTTAATTTGCTGGTTCCACAGCGTCTCACCTACAGCCCAGAAACACCAGTGGGTGACGCTGCCAAACTCTACTGGCACTTCTACCGGGCTGACCAATCAGGTGCAGCGGGGGTAATCATCACTCTGTTCCTTTATGCCGTCCTCACCCTTCTGTCCGTCACCATCCTGTTCATTTACCTGCTCAGGTAAGACACACACTGGTGTTGAACTCAAGTGTCTAAAAACAACACTACTTGAACAATTATACAGAGTTTTTTTCCTGCTGATTATATATTTACATTGTTCCCAAAACCTGAAGATATTTAAATGTACACTGAAAAAAGTAAAACATTGAATCAACTTAAAAATTGTTCTTCAATTTTGACTTTTTGTGTCATCATTTTTACTTTTATCTTCGACGTTTTATGGTCACACATAAAAAAAACAAATTCAAATGCATATGCACTTATTTCAATGTAATTTAATTAGATTCACTCAACTTGATGTTTTTGTGTTTGACCTGTTGAAGAAGAATTTTTAAGTTGATTCAATGTTTTACTTTTGTCAGTGTAGTTTTATTAGGGGGTTGGGCTTTTGTGATTTGTATTATTATTAGTTTGTCTGGACTGGACTAATTTTCAGCAAAGTTGCAAAGTGGACAGGAATAGATCCCATAAAATTTTAGTGAATGTAGGTCAAAGGTCACAGTCACCAAAACATGTTTTCACAATGATCAGAGATCGAGCAAATAAGCAATTACCTTTTCATTCCTATATACTCAGTTCAGCATGTAGCTTCCTTTTTGCTCTCACTGTTGATGTGCACTGACATCAGAACCTTGAGGAGGTCAAGGGTCACAATAAAGGTCCAAATTGAATTATGGATATAACTTTTGAAGTACTTGTTTTACAGACTTCCAATCAGCAACAGAATGCTGGTCTTTCAATTCTGCATCTTGCCTGCATAGATTCTGACCTATTGTCAACCTAAGAGGTCAAAGGTCACTGGGTCAATACCGATATTTATATAAATGTAAAGAGTATAAAGTACAGATATTTATGAACAAATGTAGGAAGTAAAAGTAAAAAGTTGGCAAAAAAATAAATACCCAAGTAAAGTACTGATTCCTAAAAAGTACAGTAATGAAGTACTTTTTACTTTTACCGGCCTCCAAATGTCAAACACACGTTAAGAAATAACTCTAAACCTTCTCCCCCTGCGGCATTGTGCGTCCATCTCTATCCGCAATTTCTTTCCTTCCTGTGTCCAGAAAAGCACAAAACAACTCAAAATGAAAACAAATGTTGATTTAATCCATTTTGATTTTATAGTCGCAAGGAATTACTTATGCACTTATGCATCAACCTCACACGACTACACACCAGCGCTCTCTCTCTCTCTCTCTCTCTCTCTCTCTCTCTCTCTCTCTCTCTCTCTCTCTCTCTCTCTCTGTCTCTCTCTCTCTCTCTCTCTCTCTCTCTCTCTGTCTCTCTCTCTCTCTCTTTCTCTCTCTCTCTTTCTCTCTCTCTCTCTCTCACACACACACATGAACGAGTAGCCACACACGAAAGCAGAAGTCTTTTTTTTTTTTTTTTTTTACATACCATACTCAGCAATCGGTTGGAAAATTGAAAGCGTTTCTAATTCAAAAGTTAGATGTGTTTTGATTCAGCGTGAACATGTAACCCCCTTACATTATCCGATTAGGCTGAATGTTTTGCATGGTTGGTATCACTGCAGGTTTCATACATATTGAAATGGACTGCGTATACATGCTGGTGAACACACATACTCTATCTGAACGCACTGTGTGTTCCACTCATGTCTTGCAGATTGAGGTCAGCCATGCTGAAGAATTTTTGTTGCTTGGTCTGTATTGTGATTTACCACCTCAGTTTAGCAGTTCTAATGCGGAGCCTCTATCTGTATCATTGGTGCTCAATCTTGGTCCTCCAGAGCTACTATCCTGCATGTTTCAGATGTATCCCCCCTTCCAACACACCTGATTCAAATGATAAACCTGTCATCAAGCTCTGCAGGAGCCTGATAATGACCGTCAGGCGTGTTAGAAGAGGGATACATCTGAAACATACAGGATAGTAGCTCTGGACGACCAGGATTCAGCACCCCTGATCTATTTGCCTTATTCCCCTGGCAGCCATTTTTGCGCTTGAGGGGTACGGAAGTTAAACAGAAGTACACAGTTCCATACGTTGTCAACCAATCTGCCCGTCATGCCAGAGGTAACGATCGATATTGTTGTTCCATAGGCTGTCTTGCTGAAATTCAACAGAAACTGGGTTGAAGGCTACATAAAGTTTAAGTAGGCTAATGGCACCGCTAGCATATCATCAGTACTGATACCCATCGACATGCTAACCACAAAATGGATTTAGCATAATGTTCAAATAGCATATAGAATGTAGTGTTCATTAATATTTTCTTATTTCATCGTGACATTAGGTTGATTAGATGGCTGTTAGGGCTATTTATCATCGATGCTAGTCTGGTAAGCTAAGCTTAATGTGTTAGCTAATGCATTATCTTACTGTGAAATAAGGACCAGGATCCCGCTTTATGTTTTTGATCCTTTCACAGGAAGTGTCTTATCTTTGGGGAAACAATGGAAGGTCTGTTCATGGTATGATTTTTTTTCCTCTTTGATGATGTACATTTCGGGACACAGCACTGAGGCGCCATAGCAACAAGTGTACCCTTCAACGTCTTTTGAACGTTTAGGTGAATATGTAACAGAGTTATGCTTCCACTTGCCTTCATACTTCATTGTATGGACGGTCACTGGTTTACGAGTTGTTCCTTAGGGGCGGCTATGGCTTAGTTGGTAGAGCGGTTCGTCCAGTAACTTTAAAGATGGTGGTTCGAATCCCACTCTGTCCTCGTTGAACTGTTGTGTCCTTGGGCAAGACACTTTACCCTCCTGCCTTCAGTGTCGCTCACATGAATGTTCGGTGGTGGTCAAAGGGACTGTCGGCACAAAATGGCTGCCACACTTCTGTCAGTCTGCTCCAGGACAACTGTGGCTATGTATGCAGTTTACCACCACCAGAGGGAGAATGTGAGAGTGAATGAATAATGGATCACTAATGTGAAGCGCTTTGAGTGTCCAAAAAAAGCACTATATGAATCCAATCCATTATTATTATCATTATAATTCCTTCAGGCTGATGGAACCACAACAACCAGATAGATGCTAGTTTAGTCTGTTTTTTGTCGTTCTGTGTACGTCACATTGTTCCTTCCTCTGATTGGTCATAGCCTCGGCCTGTTACATGCAGAGCAGTTCCCACCCGTACACTTAAGCTCAGTCTATGGATCGTCTCCAGACTATGAATTGATATCAGAGTCGGGCTTGACAGACTAAGACCAGGCTAAGGTCCTCGAGGCCGCATGTTTGACACCTGTGATCTATAACCTCAATGGAGCTGTTAAAAGCTTCCTCAAAGGTGGGCGCCAGCATGGGATAAGACAAAACATGCGTGTAACTGGTAAATTTTAGTGCCACTCTTTGAAAAGTAAAGAGTCTTAAGCATTTAACTGACTCTGAAGAACACTGCTACTTTTAATTTAATAGGACATCTTTTTTTTTTTTTTTTTTTTTTTTTTTTTACAGAATGAAAGTAAAAATGCAGAAGGGCGGGTGATAAATTACTGAATAATGTAACTCAGTATTCATTCAAGGTGTGTTCTCCCACCCTCATATAAAACCAAATTCCATTAACGGCTCAAAATGTAAGAAAACCCTTATTGAATTAATCAGTTTGAGATTGGCGGCCGAGGAGAGGGTGCCATCTAATTTCAGTAAGCGGGACGCTTATCGGGCTTCAGCTAAATGGACAATATTAAAACAGCAGCCGGGAATAATGATTTCTGCCACTCAACCGCCACACGGGTTTGTATTGAATGTAGGCCATGAGGCTGAAGCAAGGCTGATAATTTTATGGGTTACAGTTTCCTATTGGCTGCAAGGAAGGGGCTCTGACACAGAGCGTGACCTATTTCTAAAAAAAATGCCTCAGGCTATATGTATAGATAGAATGGACTGTTATCCTTTTTTTAATTACATTTTAGTCAGCCTTTATTCACTGGCTTCAAAAATACATATCAGTGATGTGTTTTACACCTCTGTCCTCTGTGAAATTTTACAGACACAGTGATGTAACTTTGATTGTGACACTGTTACATTAAAATCATTGCATAGTTCAGGAAAAAATTAATGCATTAGCATATTATATATGTTTAATTGCTATTGTTTTGGACATATTTGGGAGGTTTGTGGGTAACTGAGTGGTTATTTACAACAGAAGTTTTCACAAGTATGTTTTTTTTTTTTAAATACAATATAAAGGGTCCATTATCCAATCATATATTGATCACCTTTTTTAGTGACTAGCTATTCCATCTGTCAATACACATCTATCGTATAAGATTAGAAGTTGAATGCAGTAGTTTTCTCCTTCACAGAAAATCAAAATATTGTGTAAACGTTTAGGAAATTATTAGTATTTAATCTTGATTAATCACATAAATGCAATAGGCAACTCACAATTAATCACTGTTTAATCGCACATTTTTTGTCATTGAAATGTATTGTAATACTCTGATCAAGGTAGAAAAAGGAATAGGCTTGGTTTTTTTTTTTTTTTTATTAAAAACAAAAAGTAGTGTTACAGACAGTAACATCTGCCATAATAAAATATGATAAATGGGATGATGATGATAATAATAATAATAATAATAATAATAAAGGTTCAAAATTAGCCCTTGAAAGTAGGCTGATACAAAATATTTTTGCCTTCTTTAACATAAAGCAGTACTGTAGTGTAAAATATGTATTTGTAAAATGAGAAAATGATTGGGAACTTTAATCATGATTAACCGCAATTTAAAAAAAAAAAGTTGATTGTGATTAACTTGATTGTGACAGCCCTAGAAATGATGTTAAATTACTAAAGGTTTATGTTTATGTGATGCAACAGAATACTCTGCCCTCCTACATACCATCCAGTGTCATTGTGGGATGAATATTTAGTTAAAAATATGTTCCATAAGGTGGGAAATGCCTCCACTAAAGAGATACAGATAAGAGCTTTGTCATGTAGGTCACACCCCAGATTCTTATATTCAGGGTACTTCCAACGATACGGAAATGAGGTTCTTTTAAAGCACACAGATGCAAAGATGGTGGAATCATCCAAGAGACAGAGACACAGCATAAATGAATGAGCAGCGCATTTCAAGTGTAGGATGAAAATGAATGCATGCTATTCCTGTGTCTGAGGTCAAGATTCTACAAACATCTCTCTCCCAAGAGCGATAGGGAATGATGCTGAGTTCAAAGCTCCATACCCGCTTCTTGTATAAAACCCTGTCTCCTTGATGTTGGTTTTATTTGAGAGTTGATTACCCTCTGACAGGCTAGAATCTCTGTGGAAGGGCACAAGGTCTGGCGTTTTTGATGGTCAGCCAAGGCATTTGTTTACAGACATGGTGATTCTTTTTTTTTTTGGTGGGGGGGGCTGACTGGCTGCATGTACCCTTGTATGGCAAAAGAAAAATAAGACTTTGGTGATGTGTGCGCTCATCCGCAGATATGAATCAATATGCCTTGTGCTGTGCTTGAATGTGTTCTTGTGACTCAGACCCATGTCTCCACAGACACATCTGCAACCAGCACGTCCATTGTGTCTGCCATCTTTGAAGCTCAGCATTAAAAACTGAAGACTATCCCAGGCAGGACCAGACTCCCACACATTAACAGATGTACAAACTACGCAGACACAAGCCAAACACAGACGTAGCTACAGTCAGCTTGTGTTAGCAAAGTGCTTCCCACTCACATGCCAATTTGTTTGATTCCCTTTGCTCTTTTTGTTTGTAATGGAATTGATTTGTTTGACTTTCATAGAGTGTTATAGTGTGAATACATTTTGTAAAATCAATAACAGTTGCATAATTTCTTTAGCATATGGGTATAATCTGTGATCCAAGACCACCCGAACAAGGACGACACGCTGTTTGACACACAAGTAGATAAGGGTGGAATAATGATGTTGACACTGGTGGGGACAGATGTTTCCAGATGTTAACTATACTTTATTTTAGTTTTTTATATATATATATATATATATATATATATATGTATTGCATTATATATTTATAGTTATCATCACAGACTAACATTTACAAATAGTCTCGTCTCATTTTTCTCACATAATAAACCCCACCAATGACAAGCTGTCTTTGAGAGGTAGAACTGAGGAGGAGGGAAAGTTAACCTTTTGTTTCCTGAATGTCATGTAATTGCTCATTCAAAATCGGCATGGACATTTTAGAAACCTCCAAATATATGTATAGACACGTCCATATTTTACAGCCATATAAGTCGTACAATGCTACTTATATTTGCTGTTTTCATCTCAGAAGTATCTTCCCACTTCTTCTCTTACATCATACCCTTCAGATTCCACAATGATGGACGCATGTTGGACATCTTTCAGCGACTCACAGCCAGTGAAGGGACTTACTTTGTGCCTCAAGACATGGAGCTGTCCAATCAGGAGCTGAGTTATATTGTCAAGAAGGCAGAGCAGTGGAGGGGCTTCAATGGAGAGAGGCGAAAGGTAAGTGACTTCACTCCACTCCTGATGTCCCTCTAGACAATAGTGTTCTCTTTTTTTCTGTTTAATTGGCCTAATGGCTGTTTTCTTAATGTGAGAGCGAACCAAAAGGTCAGTCGTACTGTTAGACTGATCATGTAGAAAGAACAGTTGTTGTCTGGAATGGAAGCTCATGGGATTTGTGAAACAGTGTAAGTGGGTAAAATGATGAAGTAGATGTTCCTGATTTGATTTAGTTTATTTTGGTCAATTAGAAGCAAAAGGAAACGGTATGTTAAAGCAACAAAATTTGAGCTACAAGTAACAGAAAAAACACAGAGCATTTAGGGCTCTGAACAGGGCCGTAGCACCAAATTCTGGGCTCGTATACAAGAAGTTCTGCACTTGTTCAGTTTGAACAAGAGCATAATACCATTATATATGGTTTTATGCCCCTCATTATTATAATTATTATTATTATTATTATTATTATTACTCTTTTGATATTTTTAAGGCCATTTGCCAACTTTGTAAATTGTAAATACAGTGGTACCTCTACTTATGAAAGACCCAGCTAATGAATATGGTCCACGAGTAGTGCTGTCGCACACCTAGACGACACACATGTCGCACACACCCCAGGAAGATCACGAAAAACTGTCCCTAAAATCGTCCCTAATCTACACCCACCAAACATCTGTCAACAAACACAGCTGAAGGTGAAAGTGATAATTAAAACAAACACAATGGTATGAAAATGACCCACATGTCTGGTTCATTTGAATGGTTTAATGTTCAGTCAGTGAAAACACATTTACCCACTGACACTAATACATTTGTTTTATTTTTAACACATATTTCATACAAAATTGGTAATTTTTTATATTTTTAAAGGCTTTAGGGGTAGTATTCAACCAGACCTTTTACATGTAAAATGTGACTATTCATGAAAAATTCACATTACCAAACCACTTCTGGAATGAATTAATTTCGTAAATAGAATTACCACTGTAGTTGGGTAATGGTTTTCCATCCATATCTTTAACTATCAATTCACTTCTTTCTCCTGCATCTTTATTTGCCAGTTCATATCCTATTAAATCTGTTTGGTTCTTTGTTTATATCTCTGGCCATAGTTCTGGATCATTTTCTAAGGGTTCTACTGTGTTTAAATGAATAATGGGAAAAAAATGGGGAAACGGATGTTTTTTCTATTATTCATTTAAACACAAAAAGAAAAACTGAAAAACTGCATCACTATCTGTGTTTTTCATTTTAGTTTTGGAAACAAATCATGAACAAACAAGTTGTTTTTTGGTTTTATTTTGAAAAACAAATGATCCACTGATTGAACCGGCAACCCTTCAGTTATTGGTCGACCCGCTCTAACACCACAGTAACAGTTATTACTACTATAGCACAACCATCATAGTAACAACATTCAATTCCATCATATTAACAATGATATTAAGTTGAAAAGGATGCATAAAACACAGTCATTTTATATCATTAAATTTCTTTAGTTACATTTGACAAAGCTGAGAATTCATCTCAGAGGTCTTTACTTTCATTCTAATTAGTACAAGATAATTACCAAAACAGAAACTCGGCTAGTGGGGTGCCTGATTAGTCTGTGGAAACCAATTTCCGAAGATATTTCATTAAAGAAAGACCGCTCAATCAACACACGTGCACAACTCACGTGCACGTTCTGATGCCATACCCGGGCCTTCGCTTTTTTCCAGTGTACGGACAACTTGGTGTCAGGGAGTGCAGGATTCCAGTTTGCATAAATGTATGCCCCTATGAAATTACTGTCGCTGGGGAGAGGCTGTCGCATGTTTGACAGCCAGGCGTAGGTCGATGGCGATGACACAGGGAGGGGCAGTGCATTAGTACCCAGCCTACACCCGTTCTAAAGTCTCTGCATAATGATTGAAAATGTGACTTGTTGAGATAAGGGAAATGGAACGCAGCGATCAAACTGCAGCCCCTTTAATTTAGTCTGTACAATTTGTTAGTGGCACACATCGCTCGATGTTCTCCATGTTCATTAACTTCCCCTGCTCTTTGCCTGCACGAGTTCATGTGGCTCTGGTGGGATAAAAATGAAACCAGTAGATTGACTTCCCTGGTAGAAGATCAGATGGTTTGGAAGAAATTAGAATATTATTGGATTGTGTTTTACAAAGAAATAAGAAAAACACATGTGAAAAAAAAAAAAGAACCTCAAACTCGTTTAGAATAATTGAAAGAATCCACACATTTTAACCCTTTGATGCATGAATTATGAGAACGGTGGTTAAGATATTTTTTTCCTAAGTGTTTTTATTCTTCTTTAGAGATGAAAAAGGACGTTTATTTCATACATACAATAACATATCATGCTATAACTCAATGAATACTTGAAATATCACCATATACATATACATAATGTGCATCAGATGCACTGATCCATTTGAGTAAAGGTCAAAGGTCAAGGTTACAATGAACTAAAAGATCAAAATCCCATTATCAGTTATAACTCAAGAACGGAGGGTGACAGAACTTTCAGATTGGTACCAAGCGATGCAGAATAAAGATTTCTCATAATTGGTGTTATTACCTACGACCAATAGTTTTTGAGATCTCTGGAGGTCAAAGGTGACATGTCGCAAAATTAACTTGTGTAACAGTTTGTGTGTCAGACAGACATATCACGCTATAACTTAATCAACACTGGATATATTATCATAGTATTACACGCACTGACGCATATATACATATAACAAAATTATTATGTGGAGTGAACTGATGATGTAGGTGAGTGTTGAAGGGGTGTCCCAATTCATAGGGGTTGATTTTCAAACCATACCCCTTATAGCTCCATTTGAAGGAGTAAGGGGTGAAATAGGATTCAGCTTCAGTGAAAATTGACCTTTGACCTTTATTTTGGAGTACTGTCATTTATGAATGACTTTGTCCCATTTGGGTGTACAGTATATTTTCATGAATTCTTAATGTAAAAAAAAAAATTGGTAAAAGAACAATGGCTTATTTGATTTGAAAATTAGAACATTTAGTTTCAGAATGATTCCAAAATCCTAAAAATATTCATGTTAGTTATGAATTCTGAAAAGTTGATGAACATAAGGTTGAATGGACGACTACAAATGAAATGTGTTTTAAGAGGCGACAGTTAAGTGTCATTAATTTCTAAGTGAAATCGTTATTGTTTGTTTTTCTTTTACTTTTTAATTGTTTTAAAGAAGGATTTGTAGATTTCTTCATACGAGCGCCCTATCCCTACCCCTAGGCTATGGGTTGAATAGGGAATCAGCCAAAGAGATCATATCTGTTTGACTCCAAACGGTTGTAAAATACATATATAACATTACAGTTTAAATCATGACATTTGCTCTGTGTTAAATTACAAATGAAAGGCAGTTTTTTTTGTGTTTAAACACCTGTCTTATAAACTTTAATGAACTGCAGCCCCTGGATCGGAGAGGTGCTGCACGACCTCTAACGACGTGGTGATGGACCTGTTTATTGGAAGAAAATTGAACCTCCCAAATGTTTGCAGACTTTGGAAGAAATTACACCCCTAAAGTTTGTGATTAAGAAAATGCTTCATTTAGCTGCTGATGGCCTCTTGCTGCGGTGGTACAGGCTAAATCATCCTTGCATTAGCGCATATCTCTCCCACCACAGCAACAATTACAGCATACTTCATATTGTTCCTAATTTGGTGTTATTAAACTGATGAAATGCTAACACCGTTAACACTTTCCCTGGCATGATGAAAATTTAGGGTTATTGCATTTTATGATTTTTTACATTATTCAAGCGGGCCATTTTTCATCAAAATAAGATGGGCTTTGCCATTATTTCATAATTATTGTAACAATTTCTCCTGTGAAAAGGGTCACTTTCCAAACTCAGCAAAGACATATCCCTATTAGACTAATTTGCCTACATGCAAATTTTTGTCATTTTTCCCTCATTAAGTATTTATCATAGACAGGAAAAAAATATATTCATGAAGGCGAGCAAAGGAGCAGCCCGACAGAGCTGAAACTAATATTTTGCAACTCTAATGATTTTTTGCATCCTTAATTGGATAGAATAAGGTTGATATGATTAGGTCAGGATGTAGTGTTTTTCATTAAAAATACATTTCAGAAACTGTATTCCAAATGTGCCCTTGCAATTAAATAATGAATCTGACGCATTCCTTATTACGGACCCAATTAATATCAGAGGCAAGGGCGTAATTTTAATAACAGTGGGCCACGAGGCCTTCATTAGCTGAGTGAAAGAAAGGAGGGATGAGGAGAAAGAAAACAAGGCTTTCTCAGGAACAGCAGCAGTCTAATATTGAGCCAATTTGAGTAAGTTATTGAACAGTATACTGTTAAAAAGGATCAACATCTCAGACATGGGGCACACAGGTGATAATAACTTTCGTCATGTTGTATGTCAGTCGGTACATAGGGCAACTGAAAATGCAATACTGAGAAAATCACAAGTGAAATTCTTTTCAGGTAAATGTGAGGAGGCTGTAACAAATACACCCAATGGGGATGTTGCACAGGTGGCTCATAATGTGCTTAGATGTGTCCAAAAAACTCTAATAAGCACCGGTTATTAGATATCTGCTAGTCGTTTCATTTGTGCTGAGGTAATGTGCATGACATATGGCACCTCAGAATTTATAACAAGCTCTGCTATTGTTCAGTCCACACATTTACACCTGCATAGACTGAGGCTCAATCCCATTTCTAGTTCTCACCCCTACTCCTTAGCCCAATGACCGGGTTGGCGGTTCACATCCTGGCTCTGGCTGTCCACGTGTCAAAGTGTCCTTGGGCAAAGACACTGAACCCTCTCTCAGTAAATGGTAAATGGACTGCATTTATATAGTGCTTTTCCACCTTCATGGTGCTCAAAGCTCTTTACATTAGCCTCTCATTCACCCATTCACACACACACCAGTAGGTTTCTAAGGTCTACGGTCAGTCCTACTGGGGGCCTAAGTCAGGGTTCAGTGTCATGTGGACAGCCAGAGCCGGGACACGAACCGCCAACCTCTCGGTCATTGGGCGACCCACTCTACCAACTGAGCCACAGCCGCCTCTGACAGATAGACAGTAGGACTGACAGAACCTTAGAAACCTACTGGTGTATGAGTGTGTGTGAATGGGTGAATGTGAGGCTAATGTAAAGCTATATGGTATATACGTGCAGTCCATTTACCATTTACACTCGCCTACATCATCAGTTCACTCCACCAGTTGTTTCGTAACCAAAAACGACGGCTTTTACCTGAAGTAAACAAACATGTCTGCTGCTGTAGTTGTCGTTCTCCTGGACTATGAAGATATTTTTTATACTCGTATCTGTGTCCAATCAGAGAAGTGCTATGCATTGTTAAATGTTAAGAATATTTTACCTCAGTTTACCTTAATTACAATGAATATCACAATTATAAACATACAAAACATTTATTAAGAGGCAGAATACTGCTAAAAAATAAATAAAAATTTTAACCTTTCAGATTGTTTGATTTGTTGAGGGGTTTTTTTGTAAAAAGAATATAGTTTATTAATACAGTATAAACATTTTCATCCAATGTTAGTTTGTTTGTTTTTTTACACTAAAACAAAGATCAAATCTGCAGTTTTAATTATTTTAAGTTATTATTATTATCATATTTTACTGCACTGTGGTGAAGGGTGTCCCATTATGTTTGAGGGTGAGTCGAAGTGCTAAAAATGACTTTAAAAAACTTTCTTTTCATACTGAGTGGGGATGAGACACCAGAATACTGTGTGAACCTGGCAAATAAAAAGTGACTTGACAGCTATGACTTATGCTAAACAATGTGACAGGACTGACAGTAATTACAGGACTGAACATTTAGATAAACACCAATAGAAGCTGGACTGGTTTTTGATGTTTCTGTCACATCATCATTAACTTTATGTTTCCACTGTGAATCACAACCATTAACAACAGAATAAGTAGGACATTGTTTGTCATTTTATCCGAGACGTACAATAACTTGTAATTAAGCTTCAGGGAATAAAATTAAACTAATAGACAAACCTGGGTGGATGCGCTCAGGGCGACAAAGCTTTTCCCTGTACTCCTTCTTTTGTTTAACAGGTGAAAATGAATTATTAAACCCAACGTAAGAGGCAGCATGACGACATTTTCACACACTGTAACATCTGTAACTGTACATCAAAGAAAGTCGCGCTTGACATTATAAATTCTTAATTGTCTTTTAAATGTTTTTATGTCTCTTATCTTAATTGTCTTTTAATGCATTTTAATAATGTTTTTCATTTCAACTTTCTTATGTTTTATGCAAAGCACCTTGAATTGTCTTGTACACGAACTGTGCTATACAAGTACATTTGCCTTGCCGAGTCGATAGCGTGTGACAAGTTTTTTGTTTGTTCGTTTTTTCGCCAAAGTGTGTCCCAATCTGGAGAACAAGATTAGACGTCTCCCTTCATTTTCGAGGGATGACTCATTTTTGCAGTCTACTCCAGATGAAGTAGAAGGACTAGTAATGGGACACAGCCTTAGACGTACATATGTATTCTCCATTTACTACAATGTCAAATTTCAAAGTGATCCAGAATCCTCTTCCGGACCACCACCAAAATATAATAATTTGTTCCTTATGACACTCCCAACAACATCCTGAACATTTTCTCAAAATCCATCAATAACTACAATACAGACAAACTCAAGGGAAAACAGAACCTTCTTTCACTGAGGGTGGGTAATCAATATCAGCAAAATTAAAAATCTGATAAAAAAAAAAAAAATGATATTGCTCAAAAGACAAAACTGTAAACATCATTCCTAGAAAGAATAATAATTATAATAATGTATAATAAACAGGCAGATATTGTCATGTATTGGTGGTGTATGTGTTTGGGGGGGAGGTGGTTGTGTAGAATCATGTCTTATTACTGTTTATACCCAGGAACTGTAAAGGGCAAATCAGGTGAAACCAAATGAAAGATGCTTGTAATCAATTAGACTAAAAAGTTTCTAAATGAGCTATATGCTGTAACTTGTAAGTCAGAAAAAAACCAGAGACTGACACTCAATCTCCCTCCAGCACTCAAACAATAAAAGAAGAATCCACATTCAATAACCAACCTGCAAATGGCCTATTATTATCAAACTTGTAATTTTCACAAGGCGGTCATAAAACATAATCTATTTTTTACTTTCTCACCAATTAACTTTATATTATAGATTTCTCCATGCCATATGATTATTTGAGTTGCTTGGAGGTTTAAATATTACTCTGGGGTTAAGATGTCAGCAGTACTAGTGCAGCTTTACCGGCTTAAACTAAATGTGAGGACCGACAGTATCTACCTGTGTGCTCTTTAATTTGATCTCAGGAAGGAAGGAAAAAGAATGAGCTTCCGTCAGAGGCCATTACCTTCAAGTGTTGTGGATAACAGCTGAGGAAGTGGGTGTAAGGGTGTTAGGGTGGTAGTTCACCCATCAATTATACCAATTTTCATAATTGGAATTATTTAAAACTCCGTCTGCACGGAAACCAACCAACGTACGTTCTTAACGGATTGGCCTTTTGTCCAAATGGGACCGGTGTCATGGATACCCCTAAATGATCTCTTTGGAAAATGGGTCCCAGAGTAGGAAGTTCTGGATACAGTGGTGTTTCCGCACCCATCTGGACAAGTAAATGTGTGTTGACACCCACGTCATAACCACATGACCAGAAAAAACAGCAGCCTTGTACCCGTAGCATTTATTCTTGGCCTCAGTGGTGAATGGGTTAGGGAGGGGTGTCAAACTTATTTGAGTTCAGGGGCCACATAGAGCCCAATATAATAATAATAATAATAATAATAATAATAATAATAATAATAATAATAATAATAATAATAATAATAATAATAATAATAATAATAATAATAATAATAATAATAATTATAATAATAAACTTTATTGTCATTGCACAATATGATATGAAGTGGGCCAGACCAGTAAAATAATAAGTGACCGAAGTAAAATCATATCATAAAACTGTTTATATCTTCTATATCTTTGTCTTTAATTGAATATATTTTGTTTCAGTTTATCATTTACACGTGTCCATTACAACGTATATTACAATAACAAACATTTAGTAACTGGCAGTAAAATGACATTTATTTCTCTTCAGACATTTGAGGTTGTTCTTATTTATTGTAAAAGGATAGTTTGTAATTGTCAATATTTTCATGTAATTGAACTTTTTTATATTAAAACAAAGAACATTATCAGTTTTAATTATTTATTGGTTATCATGCTGATATTTTACTGGTCTGATCCACTATATGTTGAACCTGAACTAAAGTGTTTTTGACACTGTCTTCAGTGTCATTATTGCATTTCACAAATTGATCCCTCGGGCCACATTAGATGCTTTGGTGGGCCCCGGGCCTTATGTTTGACACCTATGGGTTAGGGTTAGGGTGGTATGGTACGGAGTGTGGCGTCGGTAGAAAAAGGATGTGGGTGCATGTGCACTATTTCTATTGTTCTCTTGTATCCAGTGGGACTGGCCCACAGCGCTCATAGTGGTGTGTCATGTGAATTGCATCGTTTTCAGCAAGCATTTCGCCCCCATGCTGACGCAGATTTTTTACTGAAACAGTTCCATTGTTACGTCATATCTTTTTGACACTGTTTCAAAACCTGTATCGAACTCATCTGGACGTAGCCTAAGACTTTGTCCCTCTTCACATTTACACAGTCGTCATACCTTTCATACCTGCTGTTGTTTCATACATACAGAAACACTTTGGATTCTTTATTTAAATGCTATCTTAACAATTGAGACATATTTCTGAATGACAATGCTAATGAGCTCAGTAATAACAGGACTGAGATGAAAACATGTGGGTTATGTCTGTAGTGTAAGGTGAAAAATATGCTGAATGTGTAGTAATGCTATTCCAAAGGCGGTGTCTGTTTTGTATCCTTGTTTGATGGGCTGTAAAAATAGATTCTACATTATTTATAAATGTATAAATGATACTTACAAAAAATAACACAAGCCTCTACAGTATAACCAATCATATTGTACCATAAATTTGTCGCCTAAAATCCAGTCTAACCAGTAATCAATTATCAATTTATCAATGGTTTTTTTACATTCATGAAAAAAAATATAAAAATATATACCCTAAAGGGACAAAGTCATGTATATATGACAGTATCCCAAAATAAAGGTCAAAGGTCAATTTTGTAAAGTGAGCATATGAGATTTATTTTAGGCCTTAATACACTTCATATCTTTTTTTTTCTCCAATTAATTTCCTTAATAAGTCCCTCACAATGCTGTTGGTGTCATAACTTAGTGAAGGATTGACCAGGATTTGCTCAGATTTTTTTTCCACGTGGTACCGTCATGTCACTGCTGCAGATGAAAAAACACATCCCTGTCTTTCTATGATTAACATCCAGACTGAGGTTATCATTACCACTCCGGTCTACGCTGATTGACTGTCAACAGGTTTGGCTCCCCACCATCACCCACACGGCTGTTGTAAAGCACCTTGGGTGTTCCCAAACGTGCCCGCTGGTAACCCATTACCTAGACATACGGAGACAAACGGCGCAAAGGTACGCAAATGTTGATGCAATCAGGTTGCGAAAACATCTCCAGGGCCACTACACAAGCCCCCCCCCACACCACCACCACCCCTTTTCCTCTCTCCCCCCTTCCCTGTTTCTTTTAACTCTCTCTCTCTTTCTTTCTCTCTCCTTCAATTATCACAATGTCACCACCACCACCACTGGGAAAGTTTCCTTTTGGTGACTTAACAGCCAAAGAGCATTGCAGCAGGGTGCTCTACTCTGTCACTGTCAACGCTGTGGCTCTGACAAAACAGTTTGCATACCTGCTTAAGTATTACAGAAATTAACACCTCCCTTCCAGGTACAGTAATCAAGGGGGTGACGGGAGACAATTAATTAGGTCCATCTGCATCACTGCCTTTACATAATTAATGGGGCTCATTACTGAAATACTAGTATGAGCGTGCTAGCACTCTGTCTAGCTCAGAGCAGGATGGCATTGAAAACACCAGGCACACAATGGTTTTGGGTTTTTTTGTCATATTTTGTACAAATTGTCCTCATCTTCCTTGAGTCATTTACAGAACCAGCTGTTCTAATCTGTCGGTACATGTCAAATTTTAATCAACTTTTTGGACTGGGGTTAACATGCATGCTAAACTACCCTGAAACCACCTGAAATGAACAGCTTTCTGCATATATATAATTTTTGAAATAAATAAATACATTTAATAAGCACAAATAAATAAAAGACAAACAAAGGAAAATAAGAAAAATAAAGTCAATGACAAAATAAGACATTAAACTAAATTAAAAAAATATAAATACATCTATAAAAAGACATAAAAAATAAATAAATAAAAGTAATTGCCGGACCTGCCATGTAACTATTGCGATGTCGATGCTCAAACACCATATTGTTTAGGTTTAGACAATAGTACAGTAAAGTGAGTATGAGGTCACCTGAGAAACAAAGCTGAGCTCAACAGAAATAAGTAGAAGCGCTGGAAAGAAAGGAAGACATAGTGGGCAGTCAGCCGTGACAAAGGTACACAGGAACCGCTGTCACAGAACAATAGAACCCTCAGCTCCAGGACAGGAACCCATAACAGCAACACAGGAACAGCAGGAGATGGGGGCAGAAGCTGAGTGCTTTAGTGGCAGAAGAGGGGTCGTCTGAGTCAGAGGGCAAATGTGTTCTATGGTGTGTGAGGTCACCAGGGCGCTGCCACCCCCAGCCTCAATAAGGTGACATTTATACAGAGACGATGAAAACTGAAGACACAGAAGTGGTGTCTGGTCTTCTGTTTTCCATCTGCGTTTAGATGAGTTTTTTCAGGAAGAAATCCTTGTTTATAGATGCAACAGTAGGTGAAATGTGATTGGATAGTCCTGCCAGGCCGCTAGGTGGTACTGTGGTGGTGTTGTGTGTATGTGGCGCTGGTAGAAAAAGGATGTGGGCGCATGGGCACTACTTTATTGTTCTCTTGTATCCAGTGGGACTGGCTTACAGTGCTCATAGTGGTGTGTCATGTGAATTGCATCTTTTTCAGCAAGAGTTTCGTCCCCATGCTGATGCAGATTTTTTACTGACACATTTCCATTTTTACATAATATCTTTTTGACACGGTTTCAAAACTAAACCCGTATCGAACTCGTCTGGACGTAACCTAAAACTACGTTCGCACAGCAGGTCAGATTTTTGGGTGAAATCAGATTTTTTTGTGTGTGTACATGGTCATATGACACATTAAATGCAACTTTTCTCAATCTTGAGTGTGAACAGAATGTGTCTCTGAGGTGACTGCACATGTGGAAGAGGCTCTGACGTAATGACCAATGAGGAAATCTGGAATAATACATGACATAGGCTAAGACGCTAGTGATTGTTGTTTATACACAAGGTGAGTTGTTTTTCCTTGCACACACAAACAAAGGCAAATGTTTGTGTTTTCAAAAATACCCAGGTATGTATGTGTTAACAGGCCCTAAAAGGTGTGGTCAGTTTGTGTGTTTGTGTGTGTGCAGTTACGTAGATACTTGCGTGCGGTCATAAGCTTTGCTGTATGTGCATAAATGCCCTGATGAGCCACATTTTGTAATGAACGTCCAAAATGTAATAATTTTCTTATTTCATTTTGTTATGAACTGCCTCAATGCATCGAAAATGTCCATCAAACAAAACAAAAATCTGGAATTTACAGCGTATTAATGCAACCCTTGAATAATGCACTGAAAATAATTGCTAACAGTGATATTATTTATAGGCCTAGCTGTTTACCAAAATGTGAAAGTAAAATAAAATACAATTAACAAACAAGTAAAATATGCTTTAGAATTGTTATTGCATAATGAACCATGTTACGACTTTTTTTTTTTCAAGAAAATAAAAAAATAGTTGCTCGTGCATTTTGTAATTATCTTCTCAATATGTAATAATGTGTTTGGTAAAATTTATTATGAAATGCATTGGGATAGTTTATTACAAAATGTGAAAAAAACTAATTACATTTTGGACGTTTATGACAAAATGCTGCTCAACATGCCCACCTCTTCACATACATACAGTACAGTGTGCATATACAGTATCTATAGTGTGAATACAGGCACACATGAAAGTGTGCATGCTAAGCTTTCTGTGTCCCTGTGCACGTCACATTAGAGTGGCTTCTTCAATTACAGCGGATGGGGGATTTTTTTCCTGTCTTTTTTTTTTTTTTTTTTTTGTGGACAGCGCTGAAGGCCCCAATAGCCTGAGGCGATAGCAGGCAGGCAGGCAAGGACAGGAGCGATGTAGCAGCAAGCACAGCATCCACAGTCACAGCATTAGGAAGCTCAATATGAGATATGACTGCAAAGGCTACATGCCTGTGTTCCTGAAAAGGTCACAGACTTTGCTGGGCATTAATGTGTGAAAGCAGTGTACGGACCTTAAAAAAAGACTGGGGGAAAAAAGCTAAAAGATGAAGCTCAAACACATTTACACTTAGTTTCACACGTAGTCGATTGTATGGAAGCGTTCGGTAGCACACAGTACGAGCAAACATCCAGTGTTTTCTAATGTGTTACAATACTGCAAAATGCTTAAATGTGTCATGATGATAATAATGCTGAATACCACAGTCCTGTTTGATGGTTTTAACTAAGGGTGCACGATATGAAGAAAAAATGACATGACAATTTTTCATTTTTTTTTTATATTGGCCAACATTGAGATGATTGTAATCACCTTGTGTATATGTGTGTGTGTCAGCAGAGACATATTATGCTATAACTCAATGAATACTTGACATAGCACCATGCAATTACATGGGCATATACATATAGCTAATGCGCAGCTGGTGTCGGTGGTTGCCAGAGGAGGTGGTCACAAGGGATAGCGCAGGCCTTTGACACTTCTTGCAGTTTTAATTTGAATAATAATAATGGATTGGATTCATTTGGTGATTTTTTTTTGGCCACTCAAAGTGCTTCACATTAGTGACTCGTGATTATTCATTCACTCTCACATTCTCCCTCTGGTGGTGGTAAACTACATATGTATCCACAGTTGTCCTGGGGCAGACTGACTGAAGTGTGGCAGCCATTTTACGCCTACATCCCCTCTGACCACCACCAAACATTCATACACCAGTGTGAGTGACAGGCAAAGAGGGTCAAGTGTCATGCCCAAGGACAGAGTGGGATTCAAACCGCCAACCCTTCGTTTATTGGAGGACTTGCTCTACCAACTTCCGCCTTTTATATTTGTTTTGCTGTTATTTGACTTACTCTCATCTCCAATGATACTCGAATAGTGACTTTTGTTTCTTTTTAAAGGAAGGCTAATGTTCCAGCAGTACTGAGAAAAAATAAAAAGGACTTAGTGTTCTGGTATGAACTCATTGGTGTGAACAGTTTAATTACAGGGAGTGTCAGCCCCATTGCTTAATGTGTCCCTCACAATTAATCCAGAAGGAGGATGTCATTATCTACCAATGACTGGGCCTGGGCAGAGTTTTCAGTCGGAGGAAAAGGAGGGTGAGAATGAGAGTTTAAAAGGAGGAAGTGCCTGTGCAGAGCTGCACAGTAGGGTCAATATACTCCAGGATTTAGATAAAGAATATATTGTATTCTCAAAAAAATTCTAGAAATGTATATCTTATTAATCCATCAGTGAAGGAAGAGCTTTTTGACTTTTTGATGATTCATACGAAGCATCTCCCGTCAGCTGTCAAAACATCTCCATCTGGAGGAGCCTAAATTGACTCCAGGTTTTCACCGCCTTTAAAAAGTTTTTTTTTTTCTTTCTGACTCTCGTCATCCTCAACGTCCTCTCATTCCTCCTCCGTCAAGCCAAGTCCTCAGGAGTCCTGGCGTATTCCCTGGCCCTAGAATAATGTGAAACAGAAGACATCAAATTGGACTTTTTAAGACTGAGAAAATGTTTCTGTGTACACAAAATAAAAAATTAGCACAACTCATCTTAACCCTGTCCCAGTGGTTTCATGGCCATGGTACCTGAATAGATAGGTTTCAGTCACATGACTATGATGATGTCACAATTTCAGCCGGAGTGCAGGAAGTAACTATGGAGACTGTCGCTACGGAGGAAACCAGTGAAGGGAGTAATAATAATAATAATAATGGATTAGATTTATATAGCACTTTTTTGGCCACTCAAAGTACTTCACATTATTGACTCATTATTCATTCGCTCTCACATGCGCCCTCTGGTGGTGGTAAAGTACATATGTATCCACAGTTGTCCTGGGACAGACTGACACAAGCGTGGCAGCCACTTTACACCTACAGCCTCTCTGACCACCACCAAACATTCATACACCAGTGTGAGAGACACTGAAGGCAGGAGGGTGAAGTGTCTTTGTGCAAGGACACAACGGACTGACTAGTACAGAGCGGGATTCGAACCACCAACCCTTCAGTTACTGGACGACCTGCTCGACCAACTGAGCCATGGCTGCCCTCAAAGTGTTTATTGTATGGATTTAGATCCAGTATTGAAACAGAAATACATACAGTTAGTTAAATAATGTATTGGACGTGACCCGTATCTTATGAAAATTAATGAGTTTTCGACAGAATCCGAAAATTTGCCAACAATCGAGGCTGTCGAAGGCCGCATCATGGCTGAGCTGTTAGCGCTCTTGCCTCACAGCAAGAAGACCCGGGTTTGATTCCTGGTCCATGCAGGCCTTTGTGTGTGGAGTTTGAATGTTTCTCTCCCCATGTCTGGATGGGTTTCCTCCACATGCTCCAGTTTCCCCCATCACCCAAAAACATGTTTGTACTCATACTCATCGTCTTCTGCTTTATCCGGGTCACACCAGCTTCAGTAAAGCAGCCCAGACTTCCCTCACCCCAGGTACCTTAGCCAGCTCCTCCTGTCAGGGTCAAATCCTCCAGCCAGTTCTAATTGTTCTACCTTTCCTTATTGTATGTGATAAAACAAAAAACATTTCTTAAAAAGGACCTAGGGTACACAAGGTTGTGTTGTGGATACTTTTTTTTTTTTTTTTACCATATATAGTTTGAGTAATTCTAGTTTTATTTACTTGATTTAGTTTGGACAAGGGAACTCATTGTGTAAAGACTGAAAGGGACAAAAAGGATGTATAATCCCCTCTAATGTATGTGTCTGAACAGCCTTAATAAACAGAAAATTACAACAAAAATGTTTTAAAAAATCCTCCAGCTCCAAAGTCTCGTCTGTGTTTGGTTTTAACAACCATCAGTGTTGAGTTAATTATGTCAGTAAGAGACCCAGTTAGAAGCAGCTTCTTTTTTTTTTTTACGTACACAGTCCACGTTGTAACGCATCCACAAACATTCATAAACACCCTCTGACTCTAGCGAGGTTTTACAGCTTGAACTTGACAGATCTGATCCTTTGTGACTGTCTGTTGTTAGTCACTTCTTTTCCCTTCTCCTCCTTCCTTTCCTTTAAAGAGTTTGACCTTGGCTGGTTCCTGCGGCCCGGAGGGGATGAAGAAGGTCTGGTGATTGTGACAGGTGTCGCGTCTTAACAGCCCCACATGACATCCCGAGGAGAGATAGACATTTGGAGGGTTTTTTTTTTTTTCCATAAGGGTTTCACTCATAACCTTAAAGAGACAGAGTGTGTGTGTGTGTGTGTGTGTGTGTGTGTGTGTGTGTGTGTGTGCGCGTGCACAAGTACAGTATCTATGCTAGTGAACACGTGTGTGCGTCTTACCACTGATCCTCTCCTCTCATTTCGGTTATTGGCTTGGATACTTATCACCTCCAGCCTCCAAGGCCTGATTAGGTTGAAGCTACTCCAAAGTCAAATTTTGGATATCAAAGGCAATGCTCAACTTTGGCATCTGTCTGCAGCATCTTAATATGAAGCCTGGTCTGCTGAAGTGTTGAGTTTTTGAGTATGATGGCTTAAAATATGAGTTGCGTGCACTTCAAGTAAGAGGAAAAAAATACAAATGTTTTTTCCCAACACATGAGGATTAACCTGGAGAAGTAAGTGCACTAATTTGGTGGAAAGTACAGGTAGTATAATTAGTAGAGTCTGTAAAAAATTGCAGGTAAATGTTCTCTAGAACAAACCCTGGATGAGTAATCTCTTTAAGGCCCACCGTGAGTCAGATATGGTCTGGAAGTAAAAGATGGGCTGCTATCTGAGTTGTTTATTTCCTGCAAAGAAGATTAGTAACAGTGAATTATGCAGATCGCATTTTCTTGAGATAAGAGTTTGGAAATCTGTTTTATTTTTATTTTTTTGTCGTGTTTTCGGTGTGGCTCTGCCTTTGTTTTTAACCTTAAATAGGTTAATAGATTGAAGATGAGTTGCAGGTGTGTGGTGAGGACTGGTTCCTAGCAGTGAGCTGGGGACATATAAGGAGAACGCACAATGACCAAGAGGTTGGCGGTTTGCGTCCCGGCTCTGGCTGTCCACATGTCGAAGTGTCCTTGGGCAAGACACTGAACCCTGGCTTAGGCCCCCAGTAGGACTTACCATAGACCTTAGAAACCTACGGGTGTATGAGTGTGTGTGTGAATGGGTGAATGAGAGGCTAATGTAAAGCGCTTTGAGCACCATGAAGGTGGAAAAGCGCTATATAAATGCAGTCCATTTACCATTTACATTCGTTCCAGAACGTCTTCTCTCTTTACATCTCCCTTTGTTGACCAGTTGGTGTAATTAGCTCATCCGGACATAGTCACGTTGAGATATTGTCATCGCACTTTGTCCGTCAGCGTCCATTGTCGTCCACAATTCACTAAAGTCTCTTCTCCTCCCTCAATTCTCAACGGATTTCAATTCTGATTGATTCATTAGATAGATCTAAGCATTAGACACTAACCTTATCGCTTTGTTTGTTGAAATTTAAAATGGTAAACAACTTATTTACAACTTACAAACACTAAAATCCCTTCTCTTCCCTCAGATTTAAATTCTGATTGATTCATTAGAAAGTAATTGCCCTAATATTAGCTTGTACCAACAACCTCCTGCAGCCAAAAGGCCCAGAAATAACAAAAAAAAAAAAATTGAATAAAATTTGGTGTGCTAATGCTCTAGGACAGGCTAATGCACTCTTCGGGTGTTGGAGGCTGACAATTTCAAGATGGCCGAATTTTGTCTGGCCCATTACATTTAACCAGGTGGACGGATTGCCACCAAATTCAGTGTGCTCAGGCTGTAGGTCAGGCACATGCAGTCATTCTTTTATATTTTCTATTTAATATATAAGTTTATGAATGGGTGGATGGGAGTAATAATAATAATGGATTAGATTTCTATAGCGCTTTTCAAGGCACCCAAAGCACTTTACATTATTGATCCATTATTCATTCACTCTCACATGTTCCCTCTGGTGGTGGTAAACTACATATGTAGTCACAGTTGCCCTGGGGCAGACTGACTTCGTGCCTACGGCCCCTCTGACCACCACCGAACATTCATACGCATTCATACACCAGTGACACTGGAGGCAAGGAGGGTAAAGTGTCTTGCCCAAGGACACAACAGACTGACTAGGACAGAGCGGGAATCGAACCGCCAACCCTTCGGTCAATGAACGACCCGCTCTCCCAACTGAGCCATGGCCGTCGTGGAAATGATTTGTGACTGTGGAAGCATCGCGTTTCAGGGATACACCTTTATCAGTCGGAGACACCTGCATACAGTAGGCCTAGTTTAGTGTTTGAAAGTTTGTAAAAGATGGGTAGGAATCTTTTCTTTTTGACAGTTTTCTCCTGTTTTTTTCATTTAGATTAGATTAGATTAGATGGAACTTTATTGATCCCTCAGGAAGACTCTGTCAGGAATATTCTGGAACAGGCTGCCCACCACAGGCGCCAAACCAGAATTCCATGGAAATTCAGAAACCGAATTGAAGCACATACAGTAAAACGTACTCAGACAGCAGACACTGTAGACACAGAACACGTTTAGAAGGTTAAGTAAGATTTGTGCATTTTGGCTTTTGGAAATAAGTAAGTTTTTTTATTTGATACCCCTTCCTTTCTTATTTTAGAATTTTTAAGTTTCCATTCTAAATAAATCCTTGCAACTTAATCACTGGTCATGTGTTTTTTCGATTTCTGTTAATTTGTAAAGAGACGTGAAGGAAAGAAGTCTCACTTGATCTTTGCATATTGGCAACCCCCGAGGCAGAGCACAACGATGATGTCTTAAAATATGAGTTGTGTTTTCACCAACACATAAGGATTAACCTGGAGAAGGAAGTGCACGAATTTGGTTGAAAGTACAGGTAGTGTAATTAGTACAGCCTGTAAAAATGTCTAGAACAAACCCTGGAAAAGTAATCTCCTTAAGGCCCACCGTGAGTCAGATATGGTCTGGAAGTAAAAGATGGGGCTGCTATCGGAGTTGTTTACTATAGGCTGGGAGTAGGCTTTATTTTCTGCAAAGAAGATTAGTAACAGTGAATTATGCATATCTTATTTTCTGGATTATCTCAGGCACTCAGAGATACTATCTCACTGGATAATCTCTTTTAAAGTCGTTCAGTTTATTCTGACTGTAAATATAGTCATTGTTGTTTTGTTTTGTTTTTTTTTCACTCGAAGTCCAATTTGGTTTGTGCTAGTTTTAGTTTCGTAGCGTGTGTTATGGCACTTTACCGTGATTACTCAGGTTGAAATATTTATAGACAGCGATCTTTGTTTTATAGGCTCAGTAATGAGCAGAGGGTGGACTGAAGCCACTGTAGCGTACGAGGCATTTTGTCACTGTGTGTGCATTTGTGCATATGGGTGTGTTCCTGCATGCAAATACGAATGGGTGGCCTGTCTTGTCCAGTGGTGCATTTAACCAGACATAGACCTTTGCTTCAGCCAAATCAGGCCCAACGCAGACAGTGTGCATCCATGCCATTTTCAAGCTGCTCCAATTATATCTGCTGACCGTCTACATATTGGCCAAATTTACAATAATAGCATATCTATTTCCATCCTAATGGTTGACATTGCTTGGCTTATCCATGCATGTATGTCGGTGCTCTTTTATGCTTTCTGGTTTCAGTTCCTTGTCATGTGCACTGTTGTGTAGCCTGTCTTGGCCTTGTATGTGTTTCATGAACCCAGCATGTGTGCATCTGTGTCTGTTTGTATGTGTGCATTAATATCTCTATAATTCAGTATTTGTGCAGTTTAACACTAGAGGTAAAAAGGTTGAGCACACGCACTCAAAATGGCATATTGTCAGAATCCAGTAGGGCTGTGTTACAACCCAAAACTGTAATAACTGCCAATAATGTAATAATTTGGGCCCATTTGAAATGTAATGAAGCCAATGACGTAATAACGTTTTGTAAACGTAGGTCTCATACATTTTGACTTTTTATCTGATAATTTTGACTTTTTAATCTCGTGAATTTGACTTCACTTAATGCGCCTTATAATCCAGTGTGCCTTGTATGTGGGGAAAAAAACCTCTAAAATAAACCATTAATTGGCAGTGCACCTTATAGTCCAGGAACAGGAAGAGAGTTCCCATCAGCCGAGACAAAACAAAACAAGATGTCCGTACCATTAAAGAGAAGCTACTTCAGCAAAAATCATATTAAATGGTACAAACACAGTCTGTGACTGTCATAAAAGTGCAGCAGGGTGCTTAAAACAAACCCCAGTCACAGACATTATTAAATATTTGATATTTTGTTGCATGTTTAATTGAAAATTGAGTAATAAAAGTTGTAAACACAGTTTAAAAAAAAAAAAAAAAAAGTGGAATATCTCAAACGATGCAAAAAATGTGACTTTCAACTCATTAAATTTACAACAAATGCACTAAAGTAATGTGTTTTATCATCTGGATGTTAAATGTCCTGTGTAGAAACGTCAGAACAACTGGCTATGGGTATTAATTTGTGTGTGTGTGTGTGTCCTTGTATTCCTATCTTTCTGGGGACATTGACGTCTTTACACAGTCACGCCATGGGGACCAAAATTTAGGTCCCCATGAGGGCTTAATCCTTGATGTCACACAGATGTATCTATTGTTTGTGCTACAGTCAAATAATTAACCTTTTTAGAATTTCATTGTATTTTTTTTTTACTTGTATTTAAATTTAGGTGTTAAGGTGTTTAATATAAATGTAGGTCCCCACTTGTGCATGTATGTACGTATGTAACAGTGTGTTAATGTTTGTGAGTGTGTGTGTGTGTGTGTGTATCAACCCAGTGTTCAGTAAACAGGCCTTGAACCTGGGCCAGCTCGATGGTGGAGTGGAAGGAGTGACCCTCTATAGCTTAGAGAGCCTCTGCACAGTACACACTCCTCTCCCCTCTCCTCCCCATCTCCCCCTCCCTCCCTCCCTCCCCCATTCCCTGCTGCCTAGCCCCAAGTGCCCGCAGGCGCTAGAGATGCACGCATGCGTTTCCTCGCTGTGTGAGGCTTTGTCTGTTTGTGAGTGAAGATGTACAGCGTGTGTGTGTGTGTGTGTGTGTGTGTGTTAGCATGTAGATGAGTGTTACTGTTTCGCTGTGTGTGCGTGGATGAGGATCTGTGGACAAAAGAAGCAACCGTGTCTACCTCTTCTCTCACTTGGCAATAATCACTGATTCTCCTCTCTGCTGCCTTTATCCTTTATCGTTGCCAACATTCCTATTGCCTTTTCTTGTGTTGCGTGTCTTTTGTTTGATAATACACAAAAAAAAGTCTGTGTCAATTGGTACAACTTCCAAAATAAGTACAATTTAGACTTCGCTAGTCTATTTATCTGACCACAAAGGTGTAATATTTCACAATAATGCATCTTTTTTGACTGTTTATGGAAGAAAAAAACTGAGAAGAAACTATTATTCACAGAATGTCTAATCTTGCCCCTATTTTGTACCAATCTCAAGTTTCTATGACAACCTGTTCTTGAATTAGAGCCAATAATGTGATTATTGTGTATTTTTGCAATATTGATAATTTCATTTTATGTATATATGCGTCAGTGTGTGTAAAATTCTGATAATATATCCAGTATTGATTAAGTTATAGTGTGATGTGTCAATGTTTGGCACACAAACAGTGTTACACAAGTTAATTTTGCGACATGTCACCTTTGACCTCCAGAGATCTCAAAAACTATTGGTCGTAGGTGATAACACCAATTATGAGAAATCTTTATTCTGCATCGTTTGGTACCAATCTGAAAGTTCTGTGACGCTCCTTTCTTGAGTTATAATTGATAATGTGATTTAGACCTTTTAGTGAATTGTGACCTTGACCTTTGACCTTTACTCAAATGAATCATTGCATCTGATGTGCATTAGCAATATGTATATGCTCATGTAATTTCATGGTGATATCTCAAGTATTCATTGAGTTAGATAATCTGCCCGCAACTTGGACCGCAAGAACTAGATTTGAAAAAGACGCACCTGACCCGCTTTTAAAAAAAATAAAAAATAGTCAATGGTCTTTATGAACATCGCATGACCTTTGACCTTACTCACATTCCATGTCATTGTAAGTTAATATGTTTATAAAATGTTTGTTCTACTTCATCATTCAAAAGTTATCAACGCTAACGCAGCATCTAAACCAGGCGTCGACAACCTGTAACACCCAAAGACACATTTGAACCCGGTTTCCACGGAAACAAAAACACTGGGAGCCGCTCATCATCTTTAAAAATCTCAGCCAATGTGTCCCAAACCTTAGTGTTTTTGTTTGGATGTTTCGGGAGCTTCCACTCTCCTAACTGACCACGATGGACGACACCTTCACCAACATTCACTGAATAAACTTTATTTATTAATAATAGAAACTTGTACCTAAATATTTAATGGGGTCAAACCACTTATCTGCGCTCCTTTTGGAAACTAATGGGTCACCCCGAGTTACCAACACATGCTGTGTTTGCTGTGTGGTGTGTCCCCTCCACGGGATGGATTTACCATCATTCATAGAAAACAGAGAAACCCGCGACTCAGAAAAAGTTTGTCCACTACATGTCACGAGGACTTTAGCGTCACCCATGTGGGGTGAAGCCTCTCCCCCATTGCAGTGAATCTGAAGAAGCATTAGCATGGAATGACTCCTTTAAATTACAATGATTTAAAAATTTATTTTAATATTTATCTCAAATGACAAACAACCCGACCAACTGCAACCCGACTATCTCACCTCATCATCTGAACCCGCTTTATCCTCACTAGGGTCACAGGGGTTACGGGGGTCTAATCCAGCTACAATGGGTGAAGGCGGGGTCAGAGGTCACCCTGTATGAGTCTCCAGTTCATCTCAGGACTGAACATATATAGACAAACACTCACTGTCACATTCACACCTATGGGTGATTTAGATTAACCGGTTAACTAGTTAACCAGTTAACCTATCAGTGCATGTGTTTGGATGGTGGGAGGAGCCAGAGTACCTGGAGAAAACCCACGCAGACACGAGGAGAACATGGAAACTCCACACAGAAAGGTCTGGTGTGGGAATAGAACCAACAACCTTCTGTCTGTGAGGCATGAATCTTAACCACTGCACCACTGTGACGTCATAACCCGAATATCATTAGAAATAGTTTTCAATGACCACAGATGACCGCTCACTTGGGGTCAGCCCACAGTCATTGGTGTTTATGTATATTTGTATAATCCATCCAACTAGTGTGACTCAGTTTTGTTTACTCTTAACCACATCATTAAATATTTTATTAGATAACGTTGGCTTAGAACCAGGTGACTTGGCACCTTTTAGAATATTTCAAAGCACCCACTGTACCCAAAATACTCCTGTAAACTCCTCCTGAGATCCAGGTTTAATAAAACATGATAGTACTAGCCTATAAAGCCCATCCCATACACACATTTAATTCCAAACCTTAGCACCTATCCCAGTTTTTCTCCTTCTTCTCACTCTTAACCCTTTAGCCTTATGTGTCAGCGCTGATGTGTTCTGAATGGATGGTTTAGTTTAAAATTTCAGAAAAATTCAATGGTTTTTTCTGTTATTTCACTGAGAATTTAGTTCATGAAAGTGATGTACAGGTGTTGAAAAGCAACGGATTTAGAAAAAGAAAAAGCACAAACTAAAACTACTGGAATCAAATTACAACACTAGTCATTTATTCCTTTTTTTTTTGCATTTCTTCGTGTTGTCATTTTGTGAATATTTATTAGTTTTTGTTGATGTTGTTGCTTATATTCGTTTAGTTTTTTTTTCTTTCATTATTTTTCTTCAATTACGTTCTGTTATTGTCTTACTTCGCTCATGTTACATATTATTTTGTTAGTTTAATATTCATTTTTGTTCATTATACTGATCGCTTTGGCAGGTTTTGTTCATTTTGTTGCTTATTTTTACTGTGGAATTTCTTAAGTCTCAGGAGTTAAAGGGTTAATCTATGCTTTTCCGGTTTAACTTCTCCTCTGCAACCATCCTTAATGCTCCCCTCTGTTGCAGCACAAGCAAATATTTAGCTCCATTCCCAATCCCTCCTCTTGCCCCATTCTCAGTGCCAGAAAACACCCACAGTCCCATTCCAAGCAGCAGGTCCACCACCACCACTACTATCCTCTTGTCTCTCAATTTAAGCATTACACCCCCTCCTCTCCAAAAAAAGCTCCAATGGCTTCGCTGTAGTCTCAGTCCCAAGCATAGTCCCAGCCACAGCCGGGGCTTCCATGTGCGACTGACACATAAATAACCAAGCCTGTCCGCCACCCAGGCAAATTCAAATGCACCTGTCAAAGTGATGAAGCACCCGCCCGCAGGGAAGCATTGTTTACATTTTCACTCCACTCTTCACAAAAGTGAGATTCTAATTATTTTTCCCACTGTAAATTAAAGCCAAGTAGGACAGAACTACAAACCAAACAGGACCATGGATGGCAGTGGCAGCAGAACCCCCCCCACCCACCCCCCTACCACCACCGGTCCTACTCCTATGTCTGGATTCCTCCAATGAGTATAGATAGGAAAAGGTTGGAGACAGTGTGTGGGCAGGACTGCACTTTTATACACTTTTAGATACTTATCCAAACACTTTTATGTCTTATGTGATACTTAAATACTTTATTTTATACTTGAATCTTTTGCCTTATTTATGGGAAGAGAGATGGCACAATCTTGTATTTTATTACAGTGACAATAAAGGCTATTCTATTCTAAAAAAAAAAAAAAAAAAAAAAAGCTGCAGCTGCATTTGTCTTTAAGGTGGGGGAAGATGGAGAGACAAGGAGGACACAAGTTCTGTAGCAAGTCCACTACTGTCACACTCATTAAATTTTTTTTAAAGTTTATTTTATTTTTACCCAGTTCTTATTCTGGTTGTTGTTGTTGTTGTTGTTATCATGATTGATATTGCCTTGTGAGGTTTTTTTTTTTTTTTTTTTTTTTTTTTTTTTACTTTTCTCCCCATCAACCCCCCCCCCCCCCCACCCCCCTCTCTCTCTCTCTCTCTCTCTCTCTGTCTCTCTCTTTTTCTCTCTCTCTCTCTTTCACCCCAACATTAAAATGTGTTTTAATCCAAACCCATAATAAAGTCAGCATTGAACCAAGCTGAGCCTCATAGTATGAAGTCTCCACATGGCAAAGCTAATTAGCTTTAGCATCAAAAGGAGCCAGACGAATATTCTACTGTTAAGGACAAATGACAGGACAGGTTTAAATTAAATAAAAGTAATAATAATAAAACAAAGAATATATATATAAAATACATAATACATAAAAAAAAATTGTTCATGCCCCAATGATAAAATACAATCAAGTATTTTATAGTGAGACTTATTCTGAGAGGCAAAATAAGCAAATAAATGAAGGCAGTTAGGACAGAACCCCCCCCCCCAAAAAAAAAAGTTCCTCCTCCTGTGTCTGAATTCCTTCAAAGAGTAATAATAGGAAAAGGTTGGAGACGGTGTGTGGGCAGTAAAGAAAAAAAAATACGGAAGGTCAGCTACATTTGTCTTTAAGGTGTGTGTGTGTGTGTGGGGGGGGGGGGGGGGTCGACAGAGATAAGGGGGACACGGAGCGTTCACACAAGCTCTGCAGCAAGTCCACTTCTGTCACACTCATTACAGACAAGGTCTAGAGGACTTCAATGAACTGGAATGCATTACCCCCCCCCCCCCACACACACACACACACACACACACATTTCATACATAATAATGTGCTAAAAATGTGCTGCATTATTTTTCATACCAATGGACAGTGAGAGAAAACGAAGGGGAGAGAATGATCCAAAGAAAGAGAGAGAGAGAGAGAAAGAGAGAGAGAGGGAATGGAAAAATTTAATTAGTCCACGGGAACATGCAAATGGAGGTAAAATTAGACAGAGGAAGGTAGACCTGGGGAAGTATAAGAGCATGAATGGTAATGATGGCTATCTAGTTTGGATCAATCATTAAGGGATGAGGGGGACTGGCAGGCCTGTTTGTGCCCCATGCCTGAGGCTTCTGTCCTGGACAGTCGCCAGCCCAGCTCAGCCTGTCTGTCCGTGGAGACTTCTCCTTCCTTCACTCATATTGGTAATATCTACTTATACGGCTGTGGTCAAAAGTTTACATACACTTGTAAGGACCATCATCCATACGTTTTAAGGAGCGGGACGAGACACTCGGCTCACAAAACGAGACACGAGATTGGGTTCACGAGATTGAGATGAGATTTTTTTTTTCAATTAAATTACAAATGATATGAATGGACAACAGACTTTTATTTAACTGAGTTGCACATGGATTTTATAACTCTGTAAGCGTGGAGCACGGCGGGCGTAAGGCCTATTGAGTCTGCTGTGATTGCAAGGGGAGTCTGCCCTTTGACCTCTAATTTGACCCCTGAACATGCAGGAAAACTCCCCAAATTTGGCGCACACTTCAGAAGTGTGAAAAATAGCGAGTATATATATAGTAAAAGTCGGTAAAGAAATGTGTCTACAGCGCCCCCTAGAATAGTGAAAATAGTTTGTATTAGGCCAGATCACACCCTAGCTGTGGAAACTACCACATATTGATTCTTTGAAAGATGAACAGAACAGTTTTGAAAGAATTTATTGGTGGCAACAGTTGGTTATGTCTCTTCTTCCAACCAGGTTTGGTCAGAGCTTCTGCTGCTATTGTCTACGTCCACGGTTCTCAAACTGGGGTCCGCGGACCCCTAGGGGGACGTGGCGCATGTCCAGGGGGTACGCGAAATTATTCACTTTTTTTTTTTTTTTTTTTGCTGTTTTATTTTGAAATGTGGAAGTTTTATTTTGTAGCGAGCGGGCGGAAGTAACAGCGCTGTTTGACGCCAGCTTGACTAAATTGAGACGGAGCGAGTCACAGGCTATTTTTAGCCACCCTGCAGCGAACATGGATCGATTTTTGTGTCCGCCAAGTTCCTCAAGAAGTGGTAAAAGAAATGACAATGAAAATGACAATGACAAAAACAAACGCCCTAACCCGAAAAAGAGAAAGTACATTGATAGTTATATTGAGTTTGACTTCATTGAGAACAATGATGGGAGACCAAAATTCCACCAAAAATCTCTGTCTGTCTGTCTGTCTGTCACACACACACACACACACGGTTTTGTGTGTCTTTTGTTCCGTTTATTATTTTAAAATTATTTAAAATTGTTGTTTCTGAAGTGCTCATTTATATTATAATACCTGAAAATGTGGCTGGTTTGCACAAAAGCACTATTAAAAAAGGTTATCATTGTTTCATAATAATCATTGTTGAAGTGGGTTTTTTTTTTTTATAATTTTCAGGATAAAAGGATGAGGGGGGACATGGAAAAATTTCACCCCTCCAAGGGGGACCTGGGCCAAAAAAGTTTGAGAACCCCTGATCTACGTTACATGGTGCTTTAATGTGATTGGTTGAAGTCGTACGTCATCCAAAATGACAAGCACCTGGTTTCTCCAATTAGGGCCAATGATTTTGATTGACAGCTCCGCCTTAACAATGGTGCTTTCCAAGATGGAAACATCCATACATCTGGAGTCAGTCAGGTTAGGACAAACACATTAACTTACAAACAATGACATGGAATTTTAAGGTCAAAGGTCATATGATGTTCAGATATGTGAGTAAGGTCATGTGATGTTCATAAAGACCATTGACAACGTTTTAAAAATGTGGGTCGGGTGCGTCCTTTTCAAATATATATCTTGCGGTCTGAGTTGCAGGTGGGTCAGTTGTGGTAACGTTTATATATCGACCCACGGCTAGACATGTTAATTGTGAATAATCATTTACATAGGACACAGGTTTATTCTGCTCTCGTTAATTGGTCTTTAAGAGCTGGGGACACAGAGGGTTCTGATTGGACAGAACACCGACGTAATGTTTTGCCGTCTACCGGAAGAAAACGGCTTGTTGTGCTTTAAGAGCTGTTACCGGCGTATTTATGTAGATCAATATGAACTTTAAAAGAATATTATAATAATATAATTATAATACAATTATTGTTAACTCTAGACGGCCATGACACTATGTTCTTCACTAGTGTATGTAAACTTTTGACCAGGACTGTATAAATATCACACATTGAATTAAACACACCAGCTGGTTTCACATTAATTTCTACATAGAATTAAATGTTAGGACTGGTGTGTGTGTGTGTGTGTGTGTGTGTGCGTGTGTGCGTGTGTGTGTGTGTGCGTGTGTGCGTGTGTGTGTGTGTGTGTGTGTGTGTGTGTGTGTGTGTGTGTGCGTGCGTGTGTGTGACATACACACACCCCATATGGCACTGTTTTTAAAATGGTGGCTTAAACAAAACATGAGTCGACCTGCAGTGTTTTTCTGATTTGCTCCCCAGGCTTGTGATTAGTCCCCACTTTGACACAATGTTTGGAAATTTTTGGCATCAGTAGAAAATGGTAGTTTTCTACAAGGTCAAGAAGGGGTCAAGTTTGGGAACTGTTCTCACTGTCAGCAAGGGACATGCCGACTGCAGTTGCAACTGAAATGTCTTTTTATATATATATATATATATATATGTATATATATAAATAATGGTCAACTCTAGACACTGTGTTTATATCCAACGTGTCACAAAGTGCAGAAAAAAAGGTCAGCCAGTGATATTTGTGACACTCAAGGACATGTGAGGCAAATATAAAATACAGTGTACCTCCTTCCCAGACATAGAGCTATTACCAGACCTGTCTGTCACTATGACCAGGGTTACTATTTAATTCCACAAACTGTCTGCCCTCTTTTTTTAGCTGTTAGTTGCAAGTTTAAATCTTAAATTAGTTATGAATATGGGTCACTTTTTTTTTAAATATAACACACAAGAACATCCCTTTTAGAATGTGGTGAACTGGTTTTTTGCTGCCGGTTCTTTTTCCATCATAATTCTGACTTTTTATCTCATAATTTTTACTTTATTTTCATAATTTAGATTTTTTTTTATCTCATAATTTTTACTTTATTTTCATAATTTTGATTTTTTTTATCTCATAATTTTTACTTTATTTTCATAATTTTTATTTTTTTTATCTCATAATTTTTACTTTATTTTCATAATTTTTATTTTTTTTATCTCATAATTTTTACTTTATTTTCATAATTTTTATTTTTTTTATCTCATAATTTTTACTTTATTTTCATAATTTTGATTTTTTTTTTATCTCATAATTGTGACTTTTTCCTCAAAATTCTGACTTTTCTTTTATAGTTCTTACTTTTTATCTCATACTTTTGACTTTAATCTCATAATTCTGACTCATAATTATGCTTTTTTTAAAATCTCCTATTATGGGTCACTTTTTAAAAATATAACACATGACAACATCCCTTTTAGAATGTGGTGCATTGATGTGCACTGACGCCTTTTTTTATTTTTTTTTTTTTGCCTTCAAACTAACAAAACAGACAAGTGTCATCATGTCAGTGGCAGCAAATTTAAAATTCATCTGGTGACACATTTTATATTTATACACTGATTACAGTACAAGTCACAGTATCTTTTTTATTTTTTAATAAAAGAAAACCTTTCCTCCACAGGCAGCTGTATTTAAGTAGTGATTGCTTTTATTTTACATTCATATGTGTTATGGTAAGATTTGGAAGGTGTGAAATTGCATCTTTTTCCCCAAAAAAAGACAGACAAGACTATATTTGTGAACCACAGAGCCATGTCTGCAGCTGTGCCATCCCCACTTCCTGTGCCCCTGTCTCACCCCCCACTCCCCCCACACCCCTCTCTGCCATTCCCCCCCTTGTGCATTTGCGGTAATGTCTACAAATCCTGAAATTTATGTCCCTGCTGGAAAACATGGTTTGCCGTTTATAGTCCTCCTCTAAAAGAAATAAGGCCCGTCTCTCCTGATGCAAGTCAAGGGACTGATGCAGACTCTATCAGATTTCTAAATACAGACCCCAACAATAAATCCTGACTTGATTGGGCTTGAATTGGGTTAGCTCACTTGAATGCTATCTGCTTAACCCACAGCTGGCCTGTCTGCTCCATGCAGGCATTGAACCTAAATCAGTCACTTAGTGCTATCAAATGGAACAATGGTGGAGTGGAGAGAGCACTCAAGCTAGGGCTAGAAGCCAGGCTAGCACCATAACGCAACACAACAGACCAGAACAGAGTAGTGTAGAGCAGACAGGCCCTCTAATGCTCTTTCCTTTTTGTGTGTGTGTGTCTTTGCAGTGATACATCCTGAGAGCCATGATGCATTGCATGAAATGGCATCACCCAAAACCAAATACACAAACACCTTTTCAGGCTTTTGTCTTGTCTTGTCAAGTGGATTTCACGTGCTAATTAGCGTAGGATGATGGCATGGCTAACATCAAAAAAATCTATTTTCATGCAAGCCAAAATACATACACAGAGGAATTTAAGCAGGTGTGTTTAACCAAAGTGACTGAGAGTATGAAAAGAGGAATCCATGGTGGGTCTATCAACACTCTACAGCTTGGGTTTTGTTTTTTCTTCAGAGGTGGAAGTAACTACGTACAAAGATTTACTTTACTTAAGTATAGTTTTTAGGTAGCTGTCTGTACTTCACTTGAGTATTTATTTTTCTGGCAACTTTTTTTTACTTTTACTGCTGATATTTTTGTATAAATATGTGTACTTTATACTCTTTACAATTATATAAATATATGTACTTTATACTCTTTACATTTATATAAATATATGTACTTTATACTCTTTACATTTATATAAATATCTGTACTTTATACTCTTTACATTTATATAAATATATGTACTTTATACTCTTTACATTTATATAAATATATGTACTTTATACTCTTTACATTTATATAAATATGTGTACTTTATACTCTTTACATTTATATAAATATATGCACTTTATACTCTTTACATTTATATAAATATGTGTACTTTATACTCTTTACATTTATATAAATATATGTACTTTATACTCTTTACATTTATATAAATATATGCACTTTATACTCTTTACATTTATATAAATATATGTACTTTATACTCTTTACATTTATATAAATATATGTACTTTATACTCTTTACATTTATATAAATATATGTACTTTATACTCTTTACATTTATATAAATATATGTACTTTATACTCTTTACATTTATATAAATATATGTACTTTATACTCTTTACATTCTCAGAATAGACTCATTACTTTTTCCAAACTAGACAAATGTGACAGTATGAAAAGTAAGTCTTAAATCTGAAAATCAGAAATTGTGACTTGCTATATCATAATTCTGACTTTTTATCTCATAATTATCCATTTCTTAACTCATAATTAGGACTTTTTTCTCATAATTTTGGCTTTAATGTCATAATTTTGACTTTTTGTCTTATGATTCTGACTTTTCATCTGATAATTTTTACTTTTTATCTCATAATTGTGACTTTTTACTCTTATAATTTTGACTTTAATCTCATTATTCTCACTTTTATTCTTATTATTCTGACTTGATTTCATAATTTTGACTTTTTATCTCACTAATTATATTTTTTATGTCATAAGTATGTAATAAGTCATAATTTATGATTTGTGAATTTTTCCTAAATGTCCTGTCCGTACCCATTAAACTGAGTACCATGACCCAATAAAATACATCAACTACACAGTAACTCACATTTGAAGGCTTTATTTTTGGATATTTTTTCTAAAATTTTCAGTTTTTTCCTGCGTAAATAATAATTATTTCATCCATAGCAAAAAAAAATAATAATCCTTTCTTACTTTTTACCAGTTGAGAAGTTGTACTTTTTTACTTTTACTTCATTAAAGCAGTTGAATCAATACTTCTACTTTTACCAGAGTATTTTTTTCTGCACAAGTATGTGTACTTCTACTTAAGTACAGAATGGGAGTACTTTGACCACCTCTGATTTTTTTTTATTTTTCAAATCCCGGTCACACTTCCTGTGCTTCCACACCTGGCCAGCAGAGCCGTTTGGGATGTTTTCTCACTCACTGTTTTTTCCCACATTCGTGACTGAAGATGTTTATGAATTCTTACTGTATCATAACTTGAACTGAGACCCATATTATACAGAAAGACCTTGGCTTTTATGCGTACTCCCGCTTGTTTCCTCAAAAGGAAAGAGAAAAAAAAGCAGCGACTCAACATACACACACTATCCAAACAGACTGATTGCTGCCTTGCAGAGGTGCTGATTACTCAAGGAATTCAGGTAATCAGTTTCCCCCAGTGTGAGCTGAGGCCACGCTGGAGGCCAGGCGCTGCTCAGGCCATTTCACTAATGAGCGTCTGAATTAGCACTGAAAAGATGCATCCACGGTTCCTTCTAACGCACATGAACAGACATACACACACAAACACATACACACACACACACATACACAGACACACTCATGCACACACACACATGCACACACAAACACACGCACACACACACATACACACACAAAGACATGCACACACACAAACACATACATAGACACACTCATGCGCACACACACACATACACACACATACACAGACACACTCATGCACACACACACACACACAGACACACACACAAACACACACACATACACAGACACACTCATGCACACACACAGATACACACAGTGGTGGACTTTCAATTAGACAAACCCAGGCAACTGCCTAGGGCCCCCATCAAACCCCCCCCCCCCCCCAATCTGACCTCTCTCTCTCTCTCTCTCTCTCTCTCTCTCTCTCTCTCTCTCTCTCTCTCTCTCTCTCTCTCTCTCTCTCTCTTTTAAAGCTATAACAGGTGTCCAGTATGGATAATCATTTACTGTATATATGTGTGTGTGTTTCTAGAATAAAAACCCCATGTCTATATTTTGCCCAGGGCCCCAAAATTTCTACATCTGCCCCTGCATGCACATACAGTACATACAGTACATACATAGATACAGTACATACAGTACATATGTACATATAGTACATATGTACATACAGTACATACATACATACATACATAGATAGATACAGTACATACAGTACATATGTACATATAGTACATATGTACATACAGTACATATGTACATACATACATACATATGTACAGTACATACATACATGCAGTACATACATACAGTACATATATACAGTACATACAGTACATATATACAGTACATACAGTACATATATACAGTACATACAGTACATATATACAGTACATACAGTACATATATACAGTACATACAGTACATATATACAGTACATACAGTACATATATACAGTACATACAGTACATATATACAGTACATACATACATACATACATAGATACAGTACATACATTAATACAGTACATGCATACATGCAGTACATACATAGATACAGTACATACAGTACATACAGTACATATATACAGTACATACAGTACATATATACAGTACATACATACATACACCTTTCTTACCTTTTCTTGGTTAGTCCTCTTTCTCTTTGCACTCGTGACTCTTTGACATTTTGACAATGAGGTTCTTTCTCCTCATAGGTTGTCTGGTTTCGCAGCTTATGCAACGTCTCTAATTACGAGCGGGGTAATGACTCCCACTGTTTTCGCGGCGAAGTGCCTAGAGTTGTGTTTGGCTAACCGTTTTTAAGTGTGGGGTGACATCGATACACTACCAAATTAAACCTCTCCTTCAGCTTGACCCTGCCACTCACGGCCTGCTGAATGAGTTTGCCTTTTTCCTTTTTCTGTATTTTTAGACGATTCATAATTACGCAGCCAATTAGGGGGTCACCTTGAGTTTTAAAAACTACTTTCAAAACTTCCTCCACTTGGAGACTCTGACTGTGTGTGGTTCAGTGTGTACAGGGTGTCCCATACGTCTCCATACATAGGAGACATAATACATTCTATATATATATATATATATATATATAATTATTTTTTTACATTTTTTTTTCCCCCCATAAGTGTTTCTTTATATTTCAGATAACCTGAAAGAAGCCATTTGAATAAAGAGCAGCACATTGAAATGAAGCATAAAACATATTACGGTATTTTTTGCACTTTTAAAAGACTTACATTTTCTCCAAAAGTGACAGTGCGATTTATTATCAAGAGCACCTTATATGTGGGTTAATTCTGGTCGTGTTTAGTAAGTTGGAATTCTGACTTTATCTCTTGATTTTGACTCTTTATGGTCACACACATAAAAAAATATATAGTTTAGTGAACCAGATTGAACTGCATAGAGTTAGGGTTATTTTAATTTAATTTGATGTTTTTATGTGTTACCTATTGAAGAAGAATTTTTAAATTAATTGTTTAACTTTTTCCAGTGTAAGACAGGTGATTTATGTGATAATTAACAACATCTAAAACATGAATTTGGGATTAATGGTTTAGGTCAAATTCTCCAAATATCTATAAAATCAAATAATCATTTCCGAGCATAATGCATTTGATCAGCAGACATGCAAGGCTCACCAGCAGACACTATCTAAGGCAGAGCTTCTATGATCTTCACACATGGATGACTTCGAGTTACATGACCTATATAACACGTTACACGCTCTGCTTGCTCCCCCCACCTCACCCTAATACAGAAGGGCAGCGTATTACAGGTGTGTACCCCCCCCCCCCCCCATACACACACAGCTCAGATTCATAAACAAGGATGCCACCAGGATTATACATAATATATGCATCACTGCAAACACAACCTGTCTTTACCTGCCACACATGCAGCCCCAGAGGACTGATCCACTACCACCAATTATCATAATGATCACACTACACTAGTAACAACACTAACACCAGTAACACTACTAACACTACTAACACCAGTAACACTACTAACACCAGTAACACTACTAACACCACTAACACTACTAACACCACTAACACTACTAACACCACTAACACCACTAACACTACTAACACCACTAACACTACTAACACCACTAACACTACTAACACTACTAACACTACTAACACTACTAACACCACTAACACTACTAACACCACTAACACTACTAACACCACTAACACTACTAACACCACTAACACTACTAACACTACTAACACCAGTAACACCACTAACACTACTAACACTACTAACACCACTAACACTACTAACACCAGTAACACCACTAACACCAGTAACACCACTAACACTACTAACACCAGTAACACTACTAACACCAGTAACACTACTAACACCACTAACACTACTAACACCAGTAACACCACTAACACTACTAACACCACTAACACCAGTAACACCACTAACACTACTAACACCACTAACACCAGTAACACTACTAACACCAGTAACACTACTAACACCACTAACACTACTAACACCAGTAACACCAGTAACACTACTAACACCAGTAACACCACTAACACTACTAACACCAGTAACCCCAGTAACACTACTAACACTACTAACACCACTAACACCAGTAACACTACTAACACCAGTAACACTACTAACACCAGTAACACTACTAACACCACTAACACCAGTAACACCACTAACACCAGTAACACTACTAACACCAGTAACACTACTAACACCACTAACACCAGTAACACCACTAACACCAGTAACACTACTAACACTACTAACACTACTAACACCACTAACACTACTAACACCACTAACACCAGTAACACTACTAACACCAGTAACACTACTAACACCACTAACACTACTAACACTACTAACACCACTAACACTACTAACACCACTAACACTACTAACACCACTAACACCAGTAACACTACTAACACCAGTAACACTACTAACACCAGTAACATTTGTATTAATTCATTTTTAATTAACTTATTATTTTTTTGTCTTTTATTTATTTATTTAAATGTAATTTATTTTAACTTAGTCTTAATTATTCATTTAATTTCATTATTTCAGCGACAAGAACAATGACACTGAAACATACGAGTTGTTTTTACTACTGATGATTTTTATACATAATAAACTGCAGCCTTAGTTGCAGGAGATGAAGTTGTCTTTTGTTGATAGTGTTTTCAGTGTCTTGGTCCTGTTTGTTCATAGGTGGCTGTTTATGACTATATCTGGACAGAAGAGGACCCTTTAGTGTCTGCTGCAGCACCCAGAGATGGACAGTTGAGGGAGGGTGCCACTCTACCCCAGGGTGAGATCAGCACCCATGTGGCTGTTCATACTCTGTACTTAAGTGGACTCAAACAAAGATACAGGCAGTTCTACCGACAAGCAGATGGAGCCATCATCGAGGTGAGAGACATGCATGCAACATGTCATTTTACTTTACCTGTAGACCAGAGGTGTCAAACATGCGGCCCGGGGGCCAAATCCGGCCCGGCTCAGGGTCCAGTCCGGCCCTTGGGATGAATTTATGAAATGCAAAAATTACACTAAGATATACATTAGTTTGGTTCATGGTTCACATTCAGACCAATTCAATCTCATAATAAACTATAAATATTCACAAGTTAAAAAAATATATATCCTTGTACATTTTTTTTTAATTTAGTGACATTAAAAGAAAGTATAATTTCACAGAAAAATCGCAATAATCAGAACAAATACGAAAAATTGGAAATGTCTTAAGAGGGTAATGTAATAATATTCCACCTATAATTAAATATTTAGTGTATCTGTAGATCCACTGTGATCTGTAGGTTAGAATATACAGATGTAAATGATGAACTAAAGACTAAATATTTGTTTTCATAATGAAATTTTACTTTTTTTGCTCTAAAACAGAGAAAAGGCTTTGGAGTTGACATTATTTATGTATTGGGTTTTTTGCTTGTTTTTTAACTGGTTCGGCCCACTTCAGGTCAAATTTAGCTGAATGTGGCCCCCGAACTGAAATGAGTTTGACACCCCTGCTGTAGACACTCTGTCTGTCTGTCTGTCTGTCTTTATCTTTACACAAAAACTACTGGATCAATTTCCATGACATTTATTCGGAAAGGTACAAGGTGAAGACATCCCATTCAATGTTGGTGAATGTAGGTCAAAGGTCACAGTCACTAAAAATGTGTTCTCACAATGTTGATAGGACAAATCAGGTAAAATGTGTGCAAGGGGGGCGGGGGTTTGTTGTACACTAGTTTAATTTCTTACACTGCAAATAAAACACTCCTAGTTTCAGTCCATGAAACAGACCTACTTGGTATGATAGGGTCATTTTTTACAGAAAAGGAACAGAGGCAGAGTTTACATAGAAATAAATGACCATATCATGAGATAAAAAGTCCTACAATACAAGACTACAATACGACTTCACACTTGGTAGTATATTTATATATATACTTACACACACACGCACGTTAGTTCCAACCTCTGACAAGACAGGTGGGTCAGAAACAGACTAATTCACAGATTGCTCCCTAATTAAAAGTGGTGCTTTGTGACAACTGCTGCAGTAGCAAGAATTCATTCCTTTCCTCAATCATCTTGTCAGTTCCCCAAGAGCAACCTGGATTATTGCAACAAAATTAATATTTTGAAGTTTGAATGTCAGAGGAATGAGGGGGGGGTTTATACGCGCTAACAATTAGCTCTGAGGCTCTGTTGCGTTCTAATGGTTCTCCGTCATAATTTGAGTGATGGTGAGTTTATGTGAGTAAATACACAGCATGGTATATTTATTACTGGTGTCGGACTGTCTGTGTGTGTGTCTGTGTGTGTGTGTGTGTGTGTGTGTGTGTGTGTTGCCTCTAGACCTGTGCATAGCAGATGAGACATCTGGGGGGAGTCGTTCATAGTCAAACAAAGCACATACACAGTGACTCCACACAGGTCTTTTCTCATATGACAAGAAAAAACAAACCTATCTATAGCGGTTAAATCTATGTATCATTTGTTTTTCAAAATAAAACCAAAAATAAGACGACAAAACAACAAGTCGTTTCTTCATTATTTGTTTCCAAAACCAAAATAAAAAAAAATGGGTAAATGATGCATTTTTTTCAGTTTTCCTTTTTGTGTTTAATAAATTAATAATGGGAAAAACGGATAACGGCTGTTTTCCGTTTTATCCAATTTTGACCTGAAGCAAGTTGAGTAAACCGGGAATATGACCTTTGACCCCCAGTGACAAAGATCGAAACTTTGTGTCTTGAAAGAGACTTTAAAAAAGACAAATGAATAAAAAAAAAAAATAATGAAAAATTTAAATAATTGCAGGACCTGCAATGAGACTATAGTCAAATGTCGATGCTTAAACAATATATTGTGCAGCTGTGAAACATAACTTCACATTCTGGTTAATAATAATAATAATAGTTAATTATCTGCCTTATAATAATTAATGTGTCAGTGAACGTCAGCTGTTCTTGTCTTTGATAATCACGTGCACACTCTCACTGTTTCTCTTTTACTTTCTGCTACTATCACTTGCTCTCTTTTCTCACACACCGTGTCCCTTGGGTGTAACTGTCTGTTCCTCGCAACTGAACATGCGGGGACCTCCCTCAGTAAGAGATGCCAATGGCGTCCTCTTTCACCCGCTGGTAGTGGGGAGTGATAAGAACGATGCACCATGCCATTCCCCTTCGCCTCGCAGCACGGACCTCCACTTCACATATTCAAAACTAAATCTACCCTGAATATATATACACATATATATATATATATATACATATATATATATATATATATATATATATATATATATATATATATATATATATATATATATATATATATATATATATATATATATACTGGGTTTATGTATAGAGGAAAAGATCCAGGAACCACCAAAGGGCATCCCCTGCACTCTGAGAGAACACTTGAGCTGATTTTATTAGTGCTTTATATAATTCTCCAAGTGATATAGACACTGCGACAGGGTGCTACTGTGTACAAACTGGCCTTAAGATGTAAGGTGACAGCTCCTCAGAGGGAAATAACAGCAGTGCAGGCACTTGGAGAAAAATTAAATAGATAAAAAATATAGAATGACATAGAAAAAGACTGTAGTGGATGCAGTGACCACAGTAATGCAGCCAAGTTCTCAGATTTATGACATTTTAAAGCAATTTTATGGCTTTCCCTGCATATGGCTTATTACTGTATTCACTTATCTGAATAAAACCCTGTTTTATGATGATGTGGTTACACTGTTATGTTACAGCACTAAATACTACCCGTCATGTAGCCTGTTTGAACAATAAAGATTCATGGAATTTGTTATTATGTCAATGAAGTGCATACCAACCCAGGCGTATTCTCTGTTACTACTTTTAAATGGTTTATATAATATAGTTTATATAATATTTTGACATTGTCACCTTGAAAAACACATTATATTACATGTGTATTTTTTTCCTCTAATGTTTTATCTGCATTGTTTTAATTGATTGCGCAATATATTGTTTGAGCATCGTCATCGCACCAGTCACATGACAGGTCCTGTTAATGTAGGAGACGAATGAGCTCAACATTTTCTCATTTCAATAGAACCTGACACACACTGACCACATTACAATCATTCTGAAGAAGTTTAGACTGAATTACTGTGGTAACAAGACTGAAAAATGAGCAACCAACAAGAGAAAATCACCCAAAACCAACAAGAGAAAATTATTAATTTATTTATTTAATTTTTTTAAAATTATTAATTTTATTTAATTATTTCAGCTACAGAAGGATGACACTGGAACCTATGTTCTGTGTCGACCACTAATCTGTTTGACCTTTTGCATCGTCGCCACACAGCTGTTATTTTATCATATCACAATATAATTGTATTTTCCAGACTATAAGGCGCACTTAAGACTTTAATTGCCTTGTAATCCAGAGCACCTTAGATATGGATTAATTCTGGTTATGCTTAGTGACTTGGAATTGTGACTTTTTATCTCATAATTTTGGTGTTTTATCTTAGAAATTTGACTTTTCTCTAATGATTTTGACTTCACTTAATGCGCCTTATATATGAAAAACCCTCGAAAATAAACCATTCGTTGACAGTCCGTCTTATAGTGCAGAAAATACGGTATGTAACAGGGTTAAAACCAAATTACAATGTCAGTTTTTTTCTAATATCCTGCAGCCCTAACATTGTATAGTTATATTTTCATGTTTTAACAGTCGTATGGATGACATTTGTCAAAGGAGGCCAACAGTGACAAAAATACAGATCTATTATTTGACCATTTCCATTCTCAGCCCCAGTTAGATAAATTAAAGGACTAATCCTGCTACTTAAGAAGTCTGTTTCCATTTACTGAGGAAATATTGACGGATGGCTCATTTCCTTTAAAGAGCTGTGTTTTCGCAGGCAGTGTCCTCGACGCCAATGCCCCGGAGGACCCAGCTCCTCCCTTAGACTAACATGACCACAGCTCCAGGGGCCGGTAGCTTTGCATAATACCGACACATTTACACCCAAAATTTGTCTAAACGAACACCTTAAAAAGCTGGTCCTGGAAGAAATGCCCTGAGCTGTAGACTGAACAGAGAGGTGTGTCTGTTTGATTTTCTATAAAGTATGAGACTGAGCAAGTCATGTGAAACTAAATATTTCTGTTGTTTATTCAAACATTATTGAGCCAGTTCTGTTGAAGTCCCCCCCCCCCCCCCCCTTTTTTTTTTTTTTTCTTTCTGTGTTGCATCGTTGGCAAAATACGAGACTGTAGAGAAAGGAGTGAACTTGAAGTTGTACTAGAAGTTATAGTGAAATATCACAATAATGAAAGGTTGTTTTTTTCTTCTTTTCTCACTATAAAATACTTTATTGCAGTCATGATTTAGGCATGAAATTTATTTATTTATTTATTTATGACCCTCCAGCACACAACCAGTCGGACATTGTACAGCTAATTACATTAATGCGTTATAACGTATTTACCTTATATGAGTCAAAATGATCGAATTTGAAGTTTATGCATAAAATCCCAGTAAAATGTCTCCTGAAGTTGTTGTTAAATTCCTACCGTAAGTTCTTCAAATCATGCCTTTTAGGAAGAACAGCAACTGACTCTGACGATAATTAAGTCTAAAACAAAGAAAAATTGACTCAAAACATGACTTTCCATTGGCTCCAGTGTTTTAGAAAAATACATATGGACAACTTTACTGAAAATTTTATTATTGCTAGATTTTTTACACTCTGCCTGTTACTAGTGTATCGGTAAGTTGTGTAAAAGTGTGTTTTGTTCTTAAGAGTTCACAGCCCGAAACCCCCACATACTCTGGCCTTCAGTCCCCCACCCCACAGTTTCAGGTAATGGACACATTTGCATCGTACATGATGCTAATAAAGTCGATGCTAATATTTAGTATTTAGCTAGCAGCCATCACCTTGTGGCTCTCCTCTGAGCTTTCTAATAGATCTAAAAAAAAACATGGGCATTCAAGTGTTAACCCTGCCTGGGTGACGTAGTGGACGGGCTTTTTCTCAGTTGCTTGTTTTTCTCTGTTGTTTTCTATGAATTTGAAAAACAGCCAGTGGAGGTGACAGTGGACGGACGTTTCGGCCTAGGACGTTCCAGACTGCACTTTTTTCAGAGTAGGACTTTTCGGACAAATCATAATTTCCAAAACAAACACCATACATTTATGTTTGTTTGCATATAACTTTATTATTCACTTAAACACATATTAAAAATTTATATAATATACTCAAATTAACCCTTTAAACTTCCAAGGGTCCACATATAGGCCAGAAGTAGTCGCTCAAAAATATTAATTAAACCACCCAAACCTGTCCCAAATGTCACATGACCTAATGTAGTTTAACACAGATTCTCACACATCAGAAGATATAAACCACTGTCAGATCAAATATCCACAGCAGCTACAATCAGACATTTGTTCAAAATAAAAATGTCAAACAGCTGATCTGAACCTTTATGTCTCATAATTATCCACAGAGGAACCATATTCTAACACAGTCATAGTCCAACAAAAACATCCAAAACACACTAAAAATTGTCCATATGGAGTCTAAAACATCAACAAATATCCACAAATGTTTTATCTATTGCATCGTTTAACAGGACCTGCCTCTAATATCCCAGTTTTCATCTAAATATTTTCATTTCTCAAACACATACTGCATTCAATTTACTTTATGAACAAATTTAGGTAAAATTGAGTGTAAGTTTAAAGTGTTAAAGTATCAAAATTATATAAAGTATATAACCTCACTAGTGTTGCGCGGGCTACCCACTGGCCAGCGGATATCCGCGGGTGACCCGCGAGTCGGGCGGGCTGGGTCGCAGTATTAATACATATTGCGGATGCGGGTGGAGCGGGTCAGGGACGATCAATACCCGCTGAGGTGTGTGTGTGTGTGTGTGTGTGCGCGTGCTCGGCTCGCGCATGTGCAAGCCCGTCAGTTCCTGTTTTGAATGCTTTTTTATCCCAACTTTTTGTTATTTGTTATTAGCGCCAAATCTCCCTGAACACTCAGAGATAAGAGTGAAAATGTGGGACTTGATCAGGGAGAAGATTAAAACAGGCGATGCGAAGGTTGTACGGAAACGTTGTATGTGTTGGCTTTATAGAGTGATGATGTGGGTGGAGTCTATTTTATGTGCTGGAGTGCATATTGAGACGTTAGAAAGGAGGCAAAAATTATGCTTCATGACTTTTAACATTAGAAGCACAAGGTAAAGATGCTGCGAATGTACTATGTGAGTTTAGAGACAAATTTAAGCTCGTGGGTTGATAGCGGGCGGGTTGGGTTTATCGATACGTGACATCATGCGGGTTGGGCGGGGCGGGCCTAGCCACGTCTTGGGTTTGGGCGGGGCAGATTTCTGTAAAACCCCCTAACCGCGCATCACTAAACCTCACATTATTTGAAAGAGTCCATAAAAAATGTACAAACGTATACAATACACTCCTAATGTTAGGGTTATAAGAAAATAGGATTTGTTCGAAAAGTGCAACTCTGCATAAAGTGCAGTCTGAAACATCCTGTATTTGGAGGGGACACACCACGCAGCAAACGCAGCATGTGTTGGTAACTCAGGGTGACCCATCAGATTCCAAAAGTGGAAAAGTGGTTTTCAGCAGAATGACACTTTTAACATTTTTTGAGCGACTACTTCTGGCCTATACGTGGACCATTGGAAGTTTAAAGGGTTAAATATGTATGTACCCCCCAATCATCTAAAAAAAATAGAGCTCCAGATTATCGGTTTATTGATTTATTTTTTATTTTTGGTTGCTTCAAATTGAGGACAAATCGCCACTACACCAAACAACAACAACAACAATAACGAAATAATGAAGTCTTTATTGACTTGCATATTGAATTGTGTTTAAAGAATGTTAATATTAATGATCCATCATATGCTCTGTCTCCTTCAGTGTTCAGTTGGAACCCCCCCAGGCTGCTGCTGCTGCTGCTGTTAGTGTGTCTGTACTTATTGACCATGTTGAAAGAGTCTTATAGCTGAATCACAACAATACAAAAAAAGTTAAAGTAACGTTCCCATCAGTGTGCTCCAATAAAAGCCATTAAAGGTAAAGTGAGGTGTAGCTTTTCAAACACTCATTACCTATAAACAGATGTTCCACAGCTGCCAACTCACAAAAAAACGACTGCTGACAACAACTGTTAGGGCCGAAATTATGCAGGGAAAGGCATCTATATAACCTAGGACCTTCAGAGAGGGCCTCATAACCACTCTGTCTGAAGAAACAAGATGGCTGATGAAGAAATTAATGCAGGCAAAGTCATTATCTTCCCTCCTAAAACCACAGTGGGTTTATGTCCCCCTGTGTCGTTTTTTCTCCCGGGCTAGCATTTAACTGTCGATGGACTTATAAAAAGATAGGACAAGCCAACTGTGCTCCTTTTGTCTCCTTCCCTCCATATGGGAGGCAGCAGCATATGCAAGAACTGGCTCAGCTTCTGTAAAACTTCCATTAAAGATGCACAACTAAGGCTCTGCCAGCTTGAATATTACCTCTCTCCGCAAATTATTTATGGCTCGGAAAAAGCGCTGATGATGAGCATCTCCTGCGACTTGTATAAATAAAAACACTTTTCTCTGCAATTTCAGCTCTATTTTATTTTTTTCTTTCTTTTTTTTTTTTTTTGGCAATGTGCTTAACCATTTGTAGAAACAAAAGGTATGCAGTTTATTCTCACACTGAGTAACTTTATATAGGATTTGATGGTCTAAACTTTAAACCGCAGGTGTCAAACATAAAGCCCGGGCCCAAATCCAGCCCGCAAAAAAAGGTCCAATATGGCCCGTAGATATTAAAATGATTTTAAGTCAGGTTCTACGTACAGAATAATTAGATCTCAAATGGGTCACAGCAGTAAAATATGATTATAATTACCTATTAGTAATCTGCGAGTGACATATAACATATGTGTATGTATGTGTATATATATATATATATAAATCATGTGTAGATACTTGAACAGAAAGAAGCACAATATTTTTCTAATCCTGCCTCTACCTTAATTTACAAAATGTCCAAGTTTTTCACACCTGAGCATAAACTCACCAAATATATCAATCTATATATGTTATTTAAATGTACAAATGCATCCACAACAGCAATATACTATAACTATAAACATTCATTCACACCTTTACTAGCACAGAACGACCTTTAACATTCATAACTCATAGACTATTCTGATCAGATAAGAGTGTGTGTATATGTGGATATGTGTATATATATATATGCACACATATGAATAAAAACTATCCTTCATTCATCAGGGACACCTTATGGACATGATATACCATCAGATGTCTCATTCAGGACTCTTTGTCTTGAGTCTCCATGAGTCAGCCTTTCGTCCTTTCTGCACATGATGACTCTTTACCAGACCAATATTGACCTAATTTAGCATGCAGAGAATATGAAGAACTTAACCTTTCCAAAAACACCTTGCAGCAACATTAATTGACAAACCGCATCAGTCCCCCCCCCCCCCCTCTTTTGTAATTACTCTGCCGTACGTTTGATTGCCGCTGCGGAGCTGAGGACCCACGCTTCATTTGCCGTGAGGTCATCGTCAGCCCTCAGAAATATGAATATGATTTATACAGGAAGTGAGTGCACTCTGTATAATGTGTATCCTCTACGTGTGTGTGTGTGTGTGTGTGTGTGTGTGTGTGTGTGTGTGTGTGTGTGTGTGTGTGTGCGTGTGCGTGTGCGTGTGCGTGTGCGTGTGCGTGTGCATGTACTGTCTTTTCTGCAAGTGATGTGTGTGACTACAAGAGACACAGAGAGAGAGAGAGAGAGGGAGGGGAATGTCCTTGGCTTAGTACTGTATGTTGCATGAGGAGATTAATGCCTCCCTGGCAGCCATATCTGCTTAGCAGGAGGACTTCTCCAAAGTACACTGCATGTAATTATCTGGCAAGTTTATACTAGTTTTAGATAAAGAAGCACTCTTTGGCACATTTTTCAAGTTTGCTCAATTGCTTCTCTATCTGTGTAATTTGCAGTTTGCAACTTCAGAAAAAAAAATGCCAGCATATGTTTAAATAGTTACTTAATGTTACTGGTTTTAAATATAAGAGCAGGGAGTGTAAGTTATTAGACAGTTATTAACAGATATGAACTGTTTCAAGGTTTAGCATCTACAGCCTGATGACTGAAAACACTGTTGTGCTAAAGGTCAAAGGTCAACCTGTGGATAGTCTCATGTTTACGTGTGTACATTAAACTGACTGAAGTCACACTGCAACATATCGGATACGTATCAGATTTAACGCCACATATTTAAGTGACAGGGGTCGCATTTGGGTTCAGACTGTCTTTAACAGGCCAGATAAAGGTCAAAGGTCACATACAGACTGTCTTTAACAGGCCAGATAAAGGTCAAAGGTCACATACAGACTGTCTTTAACAGGCCAGATAAAGGTCAAAGGTCACATACAGACTGTCTTTAACAGGTCAGGTAAAGGTCAAAGGTCACATACAGACTGTCTTTAACAGGTCAGGTAAAGGTCAAAGGTCACATACAGACTGTCTTTAACAGGTCAGGTAAAGGTCAAAGGTCACATACAGACTGTCTTTAACAGGTCAGATAAAGGTCAAATGGCAGTAACATTTACTTTCAGTCTGAACTTAGTTCCATATCAGTCGGTTCTAGGGCATGAACAACTTCAGTTTTTTTCAAGTCAACTCATCCATCAATAAAGTTGAAATCCAGTCGACAGGTTGTGATGACGTCATCACATTGCCAGGAATAACACGGGCACACGTCTGTCCAGCAATGAGCAACTTGTATTAAAGTTCACTGTAATGTAACAATGTCCACTGACAAGACACAACATTTTAACCACAACAAAACAAAGGCTAACGTTAGCAAAGAGTTTTCTGTTAAATTTAACTGAACAACATCAGTAGGTGAACATATGTCCACCTTTGGTCTGGACCCACGGCTCTAAAACTGGACGGTCCACTGTTACACGCCCTTTTTATATTAATTGCAAATAGTTTAAGTCAGCGGCCACCAACATGAAGACCATACTGTCCACATCATGTTTGGAAAAAAAGAGAGTGCTGCTGCTCATATCACTCAGGTTAGCTAGCTGATGCTGCTCATATCACTCAGGTTAGCTAGCTGATGCTGCTCATATCACTCAGGTTAGCTAGCTGATGCTGCTCATATCACTCAGGTTAGCTAGCTGATGCTGCTCATATCACTCAGGTTAGCTAGCGGATGCTGCTCATATCACTCAGGTTAGCTAGCGGATGCTGCTCATATCACTCAGGTTAGCTAGCTGATGCTGCTCATATCACTCAGGTTAGCTAGCTGATGCTGCTCATATCACTGTCAGACCCACCACCCCCTGTTTTACCTGTAGCAGCCATGTCTCCTCTGGTTTAGGTCTGAGTGTGTTTACGCACCGAGAGAAAGAATAACATGCGACTGGTTGACTCCTCCAAATTTAAAGGTTTGGTTCAGTATTTTTCACATGAATGTGATTTTCATCAGCGTCTCTACTCTGATGCACCCAAAATGCCTTACCCCCAACAGTGTTTCTTGGGGTCAACCACAAAAAACGTGTTTCTTCTCAAAACAGTATGTGTTGGGGTGAGTGATTTTCTCTCAATAGCAATCAATGTGCTAGCGTTGTCACTGCTAACAGCTGTGCACCTTAGCAAACTACTTTCATCAGTTGTTGGTCAGTGTTAGCGGCTGATACGTGCAGGTGCACAGCTGTTAGCAGTGACAACACTAGCGCATTGATCGCTATTGAGAGAAAAAAAAACCTGCCGGGACTACTTACGCTTTGACCAAACCTGGACCAGAACTGGGCTCACAGGACACTGTCGGGGGGTAAGTGACTGTGGGTGCACACTGATGACAAACACATTCATCTGAAAAATACTGAACTGTCCCTTTAAGTCGGCTTGTCGATGTTTCTGTTAATGTTCTCATCAGTTGATATCATGATCTGAACTAACATGTTTACCTGTAAATCAATTGGTAGTTGTTATTAAACTATAATTAGACTAACGGTCTCTACTCAAACAAAAACTGCAGTAAGAATGTTTTATTACATAGTGTTCTGATATTGAATTTTAAATAAACGTTTCTTTGCTTCAAAGCTTAATCACATGTTTTCCAGCTGAGTGGACATTTTTGTAACTCCATAAAAAAAATAGGTTCATTAAAAAAGAATTCAATCACACTGGGGTTTTTTTCTTTTTTTCATTCTTAAAGAGGAATAAAACACTTGAGTAACATTATCATAATGTATGCACCAAAGGGTTAACACATCATTAATTTTATTTAATTTATGTTACACAGTTGAATGTATTTCCTCATAAATACATAGTAAAGATGCATGATTTACCATTTTATCTTAGATCACAGTAGTTAGGTTTAGCATGTATTGCATACTCCTAAATATAAGTAGGCCAACTCAGAGTTGTGAGACCTATTTCCCCTCTGGGACCAGAAGTAGTTTGCCATATAAAGTCTCCATTTCTGCTTCTGCTCCAAGTTCATTCCAGCAGGACAGAGGCAGAGACTATGCATGACAACACTACTCACAGGCCTCAAGGAAAATTGCAGTTCTCCTGCCAATCTCAGTCACTGTCATCCAAGTTTAACCTGTACTTTGTAAATGCTTGATACATAAAAGGCCTGGGGGTCTCCTGAAACAGTTTGTCATTGTTGTACTGTTCAGTTATTGGTAAGTTTCTGAACATGTTTCCTGGCTGCGTGCTACTGGGGGTATTTGGGGGAGGCCATGGCTCAGTTAGAGCGGGTCATCCATTAACCGACGGGTTGGCAGTTCAACACTGTCTCACTCCCAGCGCGTCAAAATCAAAGGCGTTAGTTTCTGATGCACAAGGTCTTGGAGCGCAGTGGATTTCTAACCCGTCCGCGGCAATATGAGACGCTTGGGTTTGAAACAGGGTTAGGGCTCTGAGCGTCAAAATGGCTGCCACGCTTCTGTCAGTCTGCCCCAGGGCAACTGAGGATACATATGTAGTTTACCACCACCAGAGGGAGAATGTGAGAGTGAATGAATAATGGATTAATAATGTAAAGTGAGTGCTTTGAAAAGTGCTATAGAAATGTAATCCATTATTATTATTATTATTATTACTGACACTAATGTGTTTGGGGTTTTGCTGAAGGTGATGGGTGACATGGAGGCGGTGGACGACGCCACCAGGATGGGACCCTCAGGTCAGGCCTCGGCAAAACAGAAGGAGGACAAGGAAGGCACAAGTGTTACCCACCAGCTACGAAAACGGAAGAAACTTTTTGGACGTAAGTGCTGTTTTATAATACAATATCTGTTTTTTATATATATATATATATATATATATATATATATATATATATATATATATATATATATATATATATATATATATATATATATATATATATATATATATATATATATATATATATATATATATATATATATATATATATATATATATATATATATATATATAAACTTTATTTATAAAAAACGCAGTATTTTATTTTTTTTTACATTTGAACATAGAACAAACAAACCCTCCCTCTCCCTGCCCTTATGACACCGAGATTACATTATATGACAATACATTGAATAATGCATTATATTCAAAAGATATTCCCATATCCTCCTGAGACCCACCAAATTATGTTTGTCCTCTGTAGTGGACAAGACTGTCACAGCTTTATTGAAGACAAAAGCTGCCCTATATATTTACACATAGTTTTATTGAAACTCAATTTATTTCAACATCTATTGTGAAGTGTATTACTAAATATAAATTACATATATTTATTACATTTATTATATATATATATATATATATATATATATATATATATATATATATATATTGTATAATTATGTGTATTACTAAACACTGTATGTATTAACATATATTGAGACATATATTGTCAAATATGTCTCAATATATGGAAAGTAGCTATTCCTTATTCTGTATTTTTAAATATAGTGTAATATATTGATGCAATATATTTTCCTGTATATTATATACATATATTTTTTATCAGTTTCAAGCAGTAATATATTGTTAGTCAGTATATGGAATAATATATTTTAGTTTAATAAGGGTAAACCCACAGTCTTCATATACAATAATGTTGTAACTTCTTAATAAAAAGATGAAAATGTTCAGTGCAGTTTATACTATTTAAACTATTATACAAGTGAATTCACAGAATTTCCATATTCATTTATGCCTATTTCTTGCCCCCTCCCCAGGGTCTCATCGTGTAGAGCCATTCGGAAGTGGTTGTTACTCCAGTTTTGCACTACAAGATCTCAGCCAATGACAACAAAGCAAACTCAAAGATATGTCAGTTTAACTTGAAGTTCTCTATAAAGTGCTTGTTATGTTGTGTAAAAACAATGTGGAAAATAGTTTAGTGTTTTATGTACATGTTGATTCTGTCATTATCTACAAAACTGTTATTTCTGGACTAACAATGCATGTGGACACAGTGTATTTACACAGTAAATAATATTGAAAAGAATGTACTTATAACTGTAAAAGTTTGAAGCCAAATATTGACTCATCTTAAAACACGGAACAAAATGTGGTGCTATTATATTACCGTATTTTCCGCACTATAAGGTGCATTGTAAATGTATGGTTTAATTTTTAAATTTTATTTTTTTCCATATATAAAGGACTATAAGGCGTATTAAGCAAAGCTGAACAGTCACAATAACTCCTAACCTTGTTGAGTTGTAGCGCAGAAGAAAACCAAACTCCAAATTATGAGCTAAAAAGTCCAAATAATGAGATAAATTATCACAATTTTGAGACAAAAAGTCCAAATGATGAGATAAAGGTCACGAAGCACAACCAGAATTAATCTGCGTCTAAGCCGCACTGTCGTTTTTGGAGAAACCAAAAGTCTTTTCAGAGCGTCTTATAGTCTGGAAAAACACTTTAGTTATGTTCATGCACACGACTTCTTATCTAATAAACCATGTTCAGCAACACTTGTAATGAATGCGGCTCGTTAGGTGTTCAGCGCTTCCCCAACACGATGAAAAATGAAGATTCTAAAAGTCACTAATCAGAAAACGAGTGATAAAATATCAATATTGGCCTCACATTAAGCAGGATAATATTCAGGCCAGCTTGATTTGTATTGAATATGTGTCTGCTAGCCGGTGCTCAGTGTAATGAAGTGGCTCACAAATCAGGACATAATGGCCGCCTACTTACACATATTGCTTAATTAAAGGTTGTGAGCTTATTAGCATGTGTCTCTGCACAGGGCGCAGGGAGACGGGGACCGGTACTGATGTGGATGAGGGCCAGGCTTTAAAGGTTTTTATAGATAGCTAACCTATCATACTAAACCCATATCCCCCAACCCCCTACCCCCCACCCTTAAAATCGGATCTTAATAACCTGTCATTTTCATTGATGATGATTCTCCTTTATGGGCAGCCATTACAGATCAACTTCTGGGTCTTGTTTGATGGTGATAGTAGCTATTCACACTGGTCATTAACAGGAACACACCTTACTTTGGCCTTGAAGTCGCTCTTCATCTCCGTGTTTAAAACCATCACGGTCACGGCCCTGGGGTGTGGACTGCAGTACCACTGCCAGTCGACACAGAAATACACAAATATATTTCAATATTACATTTTCAAATATATTTTCTGAGGCGGAGAGATCAATCAAATCAATGAGCATGTCCCCACTGAGAAAAATGACTGTTTTATTGAATATAAAACAAATAAAACTGACCAATAACCACTGTTTTTCTGCTAATATAATTATTCATCTGTTTACTTTAACCTTAATATAATAAATATGAAAAAGACCCTCACATTTATTTTATAAAATAACACTATATAATCTTCAGCTCCTACTTTTGTTCAACCCTGTAACAGGATCACAAAACAAATCATGCCTTTTAAAAAAATAATGGTTCAGTCCAACTTCCTAAGCACCCAGGAAGTGACATCACTGAAGTATTTTTCCCACTAACTGTAAAGACAGGTGAGTATTATACTTTCTTACCCATATTTCATGTTTTTTCTTGTCATATTGACATTTTCAAACTCAACATTTCAACCCTGTTACAAACATAAATTATATTTACTATCATTTGGGAAAAAACTAACAATTGTCTTGGAAAAGTTTATTAATTCTTGTTTTCTAATGCTCCATACCATAGCTCAGGGATGATTAATCCTTGTCGTCGAGAGCTACTATTCTGCCTGTTTTAAATGTATCCCTCTACAAACACACCTGATTCAAATGTTAAACCCGTCATCCAGTTCTGCAGAAGAATGATACTGACCGTCAGGTGTGTTCGAAGAGGAACACATCTAAAACGTTCAGGGTACTAGTTCTCAACGGCCAGGCTTGAGCACCCCTGTCCTAGCTAATGTGGATCTAAGCTAAATATTCAACCTCATAATAAAAAAAAAAAAAAAAAAACTGTTATAGGGATGAGTCTTTGTCATGGGGTTGACAGTTCTTAAGGTAGCCTCTAATGTGTACCCAATTGATTTATAGGAATGATTACAAAAATTTAGATTTTTTACTTTATGTACTTATTTATGGATAGATAGATAGATAGATAGATAGATAGATAGATAGATAGATAGATAGATAGAATAACAATACTTAATAGTAATAATATGTATTTGTGGGAAAACAAATGGACAACACAAACAAAAATAAACCAAAATGAAAAGGACCTGATATGGATGCAAAATGAACAAAAATAAATATAGAATTATTAATTTAACCAGACAATGGTATTTGTTGTATTGTGGTTTATATTAAGGATCAAACCGGACGTGTTGTATCCTGTCCTTCTGTCTGTTTTTGACATGATCCAGAACCTATAGCGCTAATGTCCTCCAATTAGAGATCACTCCATTAAACGTGACAGTGCTACACCCCCAATTCAATCAACCTCCTAATGAACATTAAGCAGAGACGCTGCCTCCCAAAGATGACGGGAAGCTTTCAGACTCATAGTCCAGCGACGGAGAAAAGCAGTTGTTTAAATGGATATAAAAACACCAAATCTGACACATATATCTGTATATATCTATTTATACAGGGGTGAAAGTGAGCTGGAACAGCCCGGAAAAAAGAGTTCCGGTAAAAAAGGAGAAGGTAACTGTCAAAATCCCATATTAACGACCTGTGTCCCCACACAGGATGTGTTTTTAACACTGTTTGCACCAACTTTCAATACAAATCCTAGTTAAGCATCAAGATCACGAAGTGCCTTCAGCTAAAAAAAAAACAAACAAAAAACACAGAGAGAGACTGTTGGAAATAGTTGGAAATAGTTCAACTTTTAGAACACTGTGTTTGTCAATGTCACACTTGTTTTACTGACCAATCAAAAGCAAGGAGGGGGCGGGACAACCGCAGTCAACCACCTGTTCCCAGACCCAGGGGTAAAAGTGAAGGCATGGACAGATGTTGGGCTGCTCGGTCCGTTACTGGTTCTTTTGTTTATATAAAAGTAGTTTATGCTGATAATAAGGAAGCTGTTAATGTTTACACATAATGGATCTAACACGGAAGTGCTTGACATTTGTGTAACTTCGCAACAATACACGCTCACTCGAAGGAAATCGTTCTCAGAAAGCACCCGAGAGAAAATGTTTTTAGTGTCTCTGCTCTAAAAACACATCCTTGATCAGACCCCATGTGACCCCAGTGACCCCAGTGACCCTAGTGAGGGTTCAGATGACGAGACAAAATTATTAAAATATTCTTTAAATGCAGAGGGAAAAAAATAGAAAGCATTTTAAATGACACAAAATAAAGCAATAAATAAAACAGATGAACACAAAATAAATTATGATCAATTAAATATATATTTAATAAATATGTATTTAGAAACAAAAAAAAATGCTAAAATATTCAAATCATATGCAAAATATGAAAAAAAATATATATGTGTGTGTGTGTGTGCAGATAGACATATTTTATGTTTCTTGTAAGTGTGTGTAACTATACTGTATACAACTGAATTAATTCATTTATGACTGAATTTAACTGACTGCACAAAATTAAATTATGGTGCTATGATTTTGTAACTGAAAAAAAATACCACAAAAAACTAACAGTTAAAACTAATTTAAACTAACAGTTAAAACTAATTTAAACTAACAGTTAAAACATGTGATAATTTAATCAACTAAATGAAATACAAAACCATTTATCTGACAATAGTTTTTTAATGTCTCTTAGTAAATAAATTAAGTGGCTCCGTATCTAAATTATTTCAGAATATATAAATTTACAAGTTTAATCCAATTTGTTGATTTTATACCAAATGTAATTATTAGTTTGATCATTGGAACTTTTTCTCCAAACCTCACACTCTTTCCTCTTTTATCAAACTTTTCTTTTCCTTGGACAAGTTTGTCCAAATAGACTAAAAAAAAAAAAATAAAAATAAAAAGCATAAATATTTTACTAGTTCTGATGTTAATACTTTTATATAAATCCATACATTTCAACTAACGACTTTTTATTTTATTTTCCACTTCTTCTTTTCTCTTTCGTGTGATGTTCTCTGAAAGTATTATTACCACCTTTGCGATTCTTCATCATCATCATCATCATCATCATCATCATCATCACTATCAAAAACAAAAAAAAAGCAGCCCTTCGTACTATTTTATTTTCCGAGCTGGGGTTTTTTAGAAGATGTAAACTGGGGCAAAAGGTATTTCAATGGTTCAAATATTTGATTGTTAATGACAAACACCATTTCGCCACGATTTAAATTTCAAATTGATCCCTGGGAGCAATTATTTCTGGGGTAGAGAGAGAGAAAAAACAGTGCCGCTAGGTCTGTGCACTGCACACATTTGCTGATTTAAGTTAAAAGAAAAGCTTTTTGCAGAGCTATCATAAGGGAGCTGCAACTTTTTGAAGTAAGTGCCTTCATCTGCTTAGAGCTAACCCAAACCTGGGGATGTTGCTGGAGAGTGAGTGAGGGGGGGGGTGAAAATAAAACATAAAGAGAAAAAAAATAACACTTTGTCTAATTCTATATTTATGTAGCCTTCAGCTTGAGGTATTCACATAAAACAGTTTGTATTCAGAAGTGCTGCAGTGATCGTTATGCAGTCTAAGTAGAGATGGGCAACTCTTTAGGCACCGTTAGCGGCTCCCCATTCATTTGAATTAAAGTTAGCCAACTAAATAAAAAGGATTTCACATTCCCACTTTGGCAGCTTTGGTCTTCTTTCAAACCTTTTCTGATTGATTTAAGGGAAACATTATAGCGTGTCTTTGAACTTCACACATTGACTGTTTTTTTTTTTTTTTTGAACCGCTCCATGTTTTCACCCAAATATATAATGACATGATTTGTTTGATGTTGAAATGTATTATATCTTGTAAAGAAGAGACAAAGTTGGAATTTTCATGAATTTTACCCCAAAGAAAAACTATAATAATCAATCAGCGACGTGTGAAGACGTAGTTTTACAGTATATTCAACGTTAAAGGATGCCTACACCCAAACACTGGGAATTATTAAGGTTTCATATACATTTCCTATAGAATAGAACATAATATAAATGTAGAATTATATAAAAACTAAATGACATTAAAAAAAAGGTCATAGGTGAGATTAAAAAAAGCATAATTATGAGAAAGAGTTTAAATGATGAGTTAAAAATCACAATTTCTCTACAGTGATTTAACTATTCAATAAATATAAAGAGTATGAAGTACAAATATTTATATAAATATAAAGAGTATAAAGTACAAATATTTATATAAATATAAAGAGTATAAAGTACATATATTTATACACAAATGTAGGAAGTAAAAGTAAAAAGTTGCCTGAAAAATAAATACTCGAGTATATTTCAGATACTTAAAAAAATTTACTTAACTACAGTAAAGGAAGTACTTATACTGAGGGACTTCCACCTCTGTTCTCCACCAGCGTTCTAGTGCAGTAGAACCGTTCTCCACCAGTGTTCTAGTGCAGTAGAACCGTTCTCCACCAGTGTTCTAGTGCAGTAGAACCGTTCTAGGTAAAACTGTCAGGTTCTCTGACCCAGAACATGATTTCCTGGTGCTTAAGTCGTTGAAAACACACACGGTTCGGGGTGGACAAAGATGTCAACACCGTGACATATTTCTGTGACATCTGGAATGATCATGTGCCTTCCTGCACATATTTATTTATTTATTTTTCCTCTTCCAGAGTAGTGTCAGGGAGGCAGATGTCCTGCTCACAGAAAAAAATAATTTGTGGTGAAAAAGGGGGGGGGGGGATATATGAATATGCAAATGTTGTCACAGTGTGGAACCTTGTAATGAGTGGGAAACGTTGTATCCATCTTTCATTATGCAGAGGTCATTGCTTAATGCCAGGCAGCTGGGCCCAGCTTCTTCTGTCTGTGCCCCCCCCACAGCCCCCCCCACAACCGCCCCTGTCATCTCACAGCAACTTGAACCAAACTACAGCCTGGCATAAGAAATATAGAGGTCACACACACACACACACATACACACACACACATATACACATACACACACACACACACACACACACACACATACACACACACACATATACACATACACACACACACACACACACACACACACACATACACACACACACATATACACATACACACACACACACACACACACACACACACATATACACATACACGGACGCACACACACATACACACACACACATATACACATACACACACACACACACACACACACACATACACACACACACATATACACATACACACACACACACACACACACACACATACACACACACACATATACACATACACACACACATACACACACATATACACACACACATGCGCGGACGCAGGCAGGCACGCACACACACACATACACACACACATATACACACACACACGCATACACACATACACTCATTCACATGTCTCATGAGGACCAAGTTTGTAATGAAGTCAACATTGGATGTTGGATATATATATATATATATATATATATATATATATATATATATCCCAAGTCTGAATTAGACACCACCCAGGTTAGGGTGAGAGGAACATTTTTGTTTTTTGTTTTTTATTGTATATATATATATATATATATATATAATGTTAAAAATGTTCATTACAAAATTAAGAGGAAAAAAGGTTAAAAGCAAATTATGAATAAATTCAAATGATATTTTTTTCTTAATTAAATTAATAAATAGACGTAAAATATAAAATCTGAATATATTTTTGAAATAATAAAATGTATAATTACTTTTCTTTCTTTTTTTTAAAGATACATTTATTATTTAAAGTAAACACATCTTCAAACCTTTGAAGAATACATGTTTGGCTTCACACCTGTTTCTCTCATGCTTTATGGGGTCTTCTAGAAAAAATTCAATTAAATGACATTTCATTAAATTTTCAAATGTTTATTATATTAATATTATTACTATTGTTTTAATCAAACAAAAAAAAAGATGGTTACTTGAATACAAACTTGGTCCTTATGAGACCAGGAAATGATTGTGTGTGTGTGTGTGTGTGTGTGTATTCCTATCTTCATGGGGACATTGATATGTTAACAGTCACACCATGGTGTCCTCTGACACTATGGGGACCAAAATTCAGGTCCCCACTAGGGTTAAATATAAATGTAGGTCCCAACTAGTAAAATAGAAATGAGGTCAGCCTATAAATGCATTCTTTTTTTTTTTTTAACATTTAATTTAGTTTTCTAATTGTATTATTATTATTTTATATATAAAATATTTTTGCACTCACAAACCAATGGCTACTTGATTACAAACTTGGTCCTTATGAGACCAGGAAATGTGTGTGTGTGTGTGTGTGTGTGTGTGTGTGTGTGTGTGTGTGTGTGTGTGTGTGTGAGCGACCTGACATCCTCTCTTCTCTGAGTCGAGGGTTCAAAGGTCACCACTCCTCTTTTCCTGTGAATCCCCACAGTTGTTTGTCGTCGACGCTCAGACGCTGCTGTTCCGTCTCCTCTCGCAACAGCTTTCCTGAAATTTCCGCTGGCGTCTGCGCGACATTGAGCTATGAGGCTAATCATTAGGTAAAACCGTCTCCCTCTCTCTCATGCACTCTTCAAATAATCCTGGGTTTGAATGCTAAAAATGTAATGAACTTCACGGTTCATTGTGTCTGACATTGCTTAATTAATGGGTGCATTTAAAGTACATAGGCCCCGGTAATTGATTTATATGCATGATTTGCACATACAGCTGTTGGTTCCTGTAGGAGACTCATCACTCAAAAAGTGGCTGCGCTGATGATGGGCTGGTGAGGTAGTACCAGGATGTTCTGTTGCCCGTTCCAGCCTCAGGAAAACACATCCGTTTTAATACTAACACACTCAACAACTACCCAACATTTTTTTTTAGACACGCAATTAAATATCACATTTTCTTCTGTGACCAAAATGTGTTTTATTTTCCCTACGACAGGGGTCTCAAACATGTGACTCGTGGGGCCAAATGAGGGGTCTGCGTGGGACACAATTTCCAAGCCTGGCTTTCGTCGACCCTCGTGTGTTTGAGTTTAGCTTCGTTAGCTTCACATAAGGGTCGGGTAAACCACCGTAGACTTTCTGTTCTCTACGGACCAATCAGTTATGACGTAATGACGACTCTCGACACATTAGCTTTGAAAAACATGGCGGCTAACGTGGAGGAGACTGAAGTGGGGATTGATTCTGTAATTACTGTTGTGGAAACGACCGCATATTGACAGAACAGTTTAGAAAGAAGCTATCGATGCTAACGATGTTCTGTCTCTTCTACCAACCAGGTATGGTAAGAGCTTCTACTTCTATCATCTACGTCACATGCTGCTTCAATGTGATTGGTTGAAAAATGACAAACACCTGGTTTGTCCAGTCAGGGCCAATGATTTTGATTGACAGCCCCGCACTTAACAAACAGAAGCTAATGGTTGTTTCCCAGATGGAAGATGTGAGGAGCATCCAAACATCTGCAGTCATTCACGTTAATAATTTCCAGTCCTGGTCCCGCCCACAAGTCCTGCAGGATTCAGACGTGAGTTGAAATGTAGCGTACGAAGACCGCTTGCCCGGTGGCACCCTGGTCGTCCTTCAGCTCAGCTCATGGATGGTGTGAGGCCGATAATCTGACGGTCCAGGATTTAACGATGTTGTGATTTGCAACTTCAGTCAATGTTACGATTTTAACCAATAACTGCGACTTTCCCACAAAATGTGACCAATCATTTACGACGTCTTGAGCTGCTGTTTACCTTACAGTACGAAGAAACATGTGCAGCAGCAGTTCACATTTAATGACTAAAAGGATGCACTCGTACCAACAGGTGCATTTGGAAGAGTCGTGTTTCTGCTGTATTTTTTTTTTTCATCCAGATAATATTGAATTTTTCATATTTAAAGGTTGTTTTAATATCTGTGTCTTTGTTCTATTTTTGTCAGAAACGGTACAAGTAATAATGTTTTTTTTTTTGACTGGCTGAGACAATTTTATTATGTTTTATAACTTCATGTATCTTGTGAAGTCATATGACCTTTAACCTTTGAACCATTTGGAAAAAATATATATTTAGTCATTTTTGTGATCCTCATCATCTTTTTTTTTTTCTTCTCCGTAAAAAGTAGTTTTAAGGACCATATCACAATGACTTTGAACACATTTTCCAGTAACTTAATATTTGAAACATTACTTAATTTTGATTAAAAAAAAAAAGGAAAATCGCGACTATTTATAGCAACGTTCACTTCCTCCGCAACAAAAACCTAAAAAGCACGACAACTTTCATCACAATTTTTCAGAAAAGCTCATGCAACATTAGACATGTTAGGATGAAACGATCTCAAAAAAGGCCCACGAAGTCCTGGAGGGACTGGGTAGCAGCCCCCATCGCACCAGGGTCCGGTCTTCTCACAGTCTAGTTGTTTGGGACCAACAACAGCAGAGACCCATAGTCAACAAGTAGCCGACCTTAACGGAGTCCATCACAGTCCGTCCGGGGCATTCAGTCTTGGCGGGCTGCAGGGTCGGCTGCTCGGTGCTGGGAGGTTCCCCTCGTGGCACCTCCCCCCGTCTCATATATATATATATATATATATATATATATATATATATATATATATATATATATATATATATATATATATATATATATGAATCATTTTAGCTTTTATTTTAAACATGTTTTTATTTTGCAGGACTGCAGTTTTTTTCTTATAAATGACAACTTTCTTTGTTTAACTGCAAAAAATAACATGACATGATGAAAATATAGACATTTACAAACTATTCTGTAACAATAAAATATAAACAACCTGAAATGTCTGAAGAAAATTAGACACAATTTGAAGCATGTTCTTCTTCTGTTACTAAGAGTTTAGTATCTTTGTAGAACTGATCCATAATAAAACACATGGACTAATGATAAACTGAGGCAGAATATTGTTAAAATCAACCTTATTTTCCTCATGAAATGTACTTTTTTTTTTGCATTTGGATCATTTCTAAAAGTATTTGTAGATTATTCTGTTTTCATTTTACTGGTGCCGCCCATTGGAGGCGTCTGTATTAAATGGAGCCTTACATTAGGATATGTCTGATTCCTGGATCTTGTTAGTTTCAGACCAATGAAACGTCCTCACACCAACACAAGCTTTGTCTTTGGCTGTGTCTCACTGTCTGTCTCACTGTCTGTCTCCTTCCACATGGACAGCTGCACCTGTCAGGGTGGAGCTGGACATAAACAGGGATGTACCGAGGCTCTTTATGATACTGTCAACGAGGACATGTTTTTATGTGTGTTTTTAATGTGTCTTATCACTAGGGCTGTGAAAATAATAATAATAACAATAATAATAAACAATAATAACAATAACAATAATAATAATGATAATAATATAATAATAATAATAATAATAATAATAATAATAATAATAATAATAATGACTTTAAGGGTCACTGTTAATGAACGCGTTATTTTTGAGAGTTTGTCCACATACAAGGCGCACTGGACTATAAGGCACATGAAGTCAAAATGATGAGATTAAAAGTCACCTGACACATAAAGCCTTGCGCCCCCCGTGGTACGCAGCGAAGGCTTAATTAAAATGTTGTGACAAAACTAACAGTGTTCGATGGTTTACGGTCAGAATCCTGACACAGTTTAACTTCACTTCATTATGAGTATTTTTTACATGTACGTTCATTTGATCAGTGGTCTTCAGCTCTGGTCCTTAGGGTCCACTGTCCTGCATGTTTTAGATGTCACCCTGCTCCAACACACCTGAAGCTCTGCTGATGTGCTCTTGAGCAAGGCATTGAAGTGTCTTTTTTTTCTTTTTTTGTGATTTTGAATGTTAACAGTTAATATAATAAAGGTATTTGCTTTGGGGCGGCACAGTGGTGCACTGGTTAACACTTGTGCGTCACAGGTTGTTGGTTCTATTCCCACACCAGACCTTTCTGTGTGGAGTTTACCCATGTCTGCGTGGGTTTTCTCCAGTTTCCTCCCACCATCCAAATACATGCACTGATAGGTTAACTGGTTAACTAGTTAACTGGTTAATCTAAATCACCCATAGGTGTGAATGTGACAGTGATTGTTTGTCTATATATGTTCAGTCCTGAGATGAACTGGAGACTCATACAGGGTGACCTCTGACCCCACCTTCACCCACTATAGCTGGATTAGGCTTACAGTGACCCCTGTGACCCTAGTGAGGATAAAGCGGGTTCAGATGACGAGGGATGAGTAATAATTTTTAACAATAACTAAAATTATTTTAGTCGACTAAAATAATTAATTTGTATAGATAATTAATTTAAATAATTTTAGTGTTAGTCTACTTTCAGTTGGCCAAAATTCATAAAATTTCATGTTAGGAATTTTATGAATTTTGGCCAACTGAAAGTAGACCAACACTAAAAATATTTAGATGACTAAATTGTGACTAAAACTAAAGTTAAATTTTTGTCATGAGACTAAAACTAAATGAAAACTGTAAACAGTCTCAAAGGTCTTTGCTGTCCCTCACAACCGCCTCCCCACACGACGTCCGGGGCAAATTTGAGCCAAATCGGTGTTTATGCTCGATCTACAGGCATTTTAGCAAAGGTGATTTTGTAGGGGGCGCTGTAGAGCAAAATTACAATTTCTATTGATAAACTGGTGTCGGACCGAGAGATAGACGCCTGCGGGGGTACGCAGCGAAGGCTTAAATGAGATAAAAAGTCCAAATTATAAGTCACTAAACACAACCTGAACTAACCCATATATAAGGGTTTTAACCCATATATAAGGGTTTTAAGGCACAGTGTTGTTTTTAGGTTATGGTTATGGACAGTGATTTGTACATTTCGTATCTTTCCTTTGTCACATCTCCTGAAGCTTGACGGTATATTTAATATATATAATAATAATAATAATAATAATAATAATAATAATAATAATAATAATAATAATAATAATATTTAATGTTTACAGTTTGACTCATTTGTTCAGTTAAATAATAGACCTGGACCGAACCACTGTTCAAAGGTCCACTTTAGTTTGATGCTAAACTCCCACCTGTGTAATGTTCACATTTAGCCCTCATTGACTGTAGCTACACACACACACACACACACACAAACACACACACACAATCTGGTTATAATTATTGTTTTCTGTTGAGCTCTGGAGGTCGCTGGCCCCTAACCATTATTTGGTTTTGGACAGACCCTCTGTGGAGCTCAGATCAATCTCTCACCTAGAGAACATACTAGCATATTTCTATCACCAGCATATTGATTTTTCCATGAGCAGGTCCGTGTGTGTGTGTGTGTGTGTGTGTGTGTGTGTGTGTTCTCATGCACAGTGCATAGGGGATGCAGCCTGCAGCATGCACAAACACAAATACACAACTACTAGCATGAGTACCAAGCATACATAAGCTAACACACACACACACACACACAGTTTGTCATGTATTCATTGCTGTAGACACCCATAGGCATTTCAGTGTAAAATGCAGGCATCTGCATTTTTAGTGGCTTTAGATCTCACACACACACACACACACACACACACACACACACACACACACACACACACACACACGTTTCCATGTCTCATGAGGACCAAGTTTGTAATCATCACTTGTATGTAAAGTAGTGAGTGCAAACAAACCTTTTTTTCTTTTTTCCCCCTAAATCAATAAATAAATCTAAAAATTTTAAATGTATAATAAATAAATTAATAAAATAAAATTATATATATATGTATATACTTTTATTTTTTTTAAGTAAACCTTTCAAAAAATACTTGTTTTGCTGTGTACCCGTTTTCCCTAATGCTTTATGGGGACGTCCAGAAAAACAAAACAAAAAAAAACTCATTCATGTCGTTCTAGGGACAAATAATTTGCATAAATTTTCCACTTTTCTCACAGATTTGTATTTTATTAGTGGAGACCTACATTTATATACTGTGTAAACACATCACTGTCCCCATAAATATATAAATATGTACACACACACACACACACACACAGACGTATGCCTTGTTAAAGCAGACACCAAGTGAACCATGTCCTCTCTGGGACCAAGTGTCTCACTTTCTTTATTACATCCACTAATCAATACACACTGGTCTAGTGTTGAGGGCGGCCATCTTTCCTCTGTCACAGGGTGTCAAACTCATTTTAGTTTAGTTCCACGTTCAGCTCAATATGATCTGAAAAGTCAAATAGAAACAGTGAAAAGAGTCACATGACATTATGATAATGTTTACATCTATAAAGTTTCCCTCAAAATGTGAACAACATCAACAACTTGACATGTTTTAAGAAAAACAAACACATTTTTAATCTGATTTTTTCCCCATTTGCCTCAATTACAGCTTAAATTACAATTATAAATACACTAAATACTTAGTAACAGGAAGAATATTGTTATAATTACAGTTACTTCCAGTTGCTCTTTAGATTATTAAATGTTTTTTCTACATGATAGTTCATTTTCATGTACTTTTACAGTTTTTACACTAAAAAAAACCAAAAAACAAATCTGCTTTGATTTGAACCATTTTCTGCTTCAGTTTATCAGTTTGTCACATGTGCAGAACAACTGACATTTAAATGATAAATAAAGTAAACATTTAGTAACAGGCAGAATATTATATATATATATAAATGACACTTCTCTTCAGATAGTTCAGCTGCTTCATATTTATTCAGATTTTTGTCAAAGGATGTTTTTTAATATAAAGAATTTCATGTAATATGAGTTTGTTTTCATTATTTATTGTTAATTATGACTCAATGTAGATCTAATTATTCTGTATGTAGAAGCTGAATTAGGTGGGCTGGATTAGACCCCGGGCCTTATGTTTGACACCACTTCTCACCCCTTCATCCCCACATTACACATCTTTTTTTCATACTTTTTTCCATCATATTTACATGTATCCATCCATATTCCTTCAACATCACTCCATCCACCCATGTTTATTTTTGGTCCTTCATACAGGACAAAGAAAAAAGAACAGACGTACAGTACGAGGAAAAAGGAGTGATGAGGATTTGAAATGAAACAATGTGTTTGTGTGTGTGTGACAAAGATGGAGAGAGAGAGAGAGAGAGAGAGAGAGAGAGAGAGAGAGAGAGAGAGGCAGCATTATTGTCATCTATAACATGGCCGGACAGGGGAGGGTGATTTGGATTTAAATAATGTATTAGTTTTTCAGAGCACCATCCACAATGTCTCACAGTACTATGAAACATAATAACTTAAAGGTGTGTGTGTGTGTGTGTGTGTGTGTGTGTGTGTGTGTGTGTGTGTGTGTGTGTGTGTGTGTGTGTGAAACAGACAGAGACACATTGGTATGACATTGCGTGTCTTTTAGATGCAAATTACGTTGCATGTAAAATGGTTTGATGCAGACTGATCGGGTCGAATCGTATTCATGCTGTTGTTTAGTAATAAAAGGAAAGAGTGTTTTACAGTAGAGCTGCACGATGTCATGTGTTCTGAGCGGCGATGTCGCAATGTACGTGTTCGCAATAGTCACATGACCCGGTCCTGTTAATGTAGGAGACGAATGAGTTCAACGTTTTCTCATTTCAATAGAACCTGACACGCACTGAGCAGTTTGGACTGAGTTACTATGGCAACAAGACTGGAAAATAACTGACCAACAAGAGAAAATCACCCCAAAAACCAACAAGAGAAAATCACCCAAAAACCAACAAGAGAAAATCACCCAAAAAACCAACAAGAGAAAATCACCCAGTTCATCACATCAGTTATGAGGAATTATTTAATTTTCTTTATTTTCATTAAAACATTTGTGTTTTTTTTATTTGTATTTATTTTAAAAATATATTTTATTGGATTTTATTTTTTTTTTATTATTATTTATTTATTTTAAATGCCATTAATTTTCATCATTATTATTATTATTATTAATTTCATTTCATTTTTATTTGATTTTATATATTTTCATTTACGTTTTGAACTAATTTATTTTATGTTATTTTTGATGTATTTGTATTTATGTCTTTAATTGATTTTATTTTCTGTTTATTTTTAATTATTAATTTAATTTAAAATGTTTTATTTATTTTACAACATGTATGTATTTTATTTTAAAATGTTTATATTTATTTATGTATTTATTTGTATTCATTTTTAAAATAATTTATTCTATTTTTGAATTTATTTATTTTTAACTATTGATTTTATTTAATTATTTCAGCTACAAAAAGGATGAAACCAAAACGTATGTGAGGATGTTTATGTATATCGCAGCGTTAATTATTTTTTTCTGCAATATCGTTTTTTTCTAATATCGTTTTTTTCCAATATCGTACAACCCTACTTTTATTGTGAAAGGGTGTAGAGTGGAACTGGAGCTGTAGAGCTTTGAGACAAAAGAGGTGGTGGGGGGTAGAAAAGGGGGGGGGGGGTAAAAGATTGTGCTGGAATTTGTCAAAAGCCAATAATCACTGTGGTGCTGCAGAGCAGTATTATATCAGAGCGACCGAATCAATATCACATTACTTTGAGTATGGGAGTATATACAAGACTCATCAAATTGATTATTTTTGATGCTACAACGGCACTTTCATTTGCTGGAGCCTTCGACAACAACAACTACTGTTCAATTACTACGGCTGTGTGTGAATGGAAACAAAACAAAAAAGAAATACTACAAGACAAATGGATATTTATTTGACTAAAATAAAGCTTTGCCTGGAATAGAAATGAGGAATGGGACGTCACCGCTCTGGTTAAAAGATGACTGGTTTCATCGGACATTGAAATTTCATGAATATATTTTCCAAAGGCTCCGGAAAAACAGAATTCATCATCAAGTTTGTACAGGACGTAATGTCACTGCACAGATTAGTCAATTCCCTAATGTACTGTGTATGAACGGTGGTTTTGTTAAGTATAGTATGAGCTGCTCTGACTGTGTTCAAGAGTACTGTATATATATATATATATATATATATATATATATATATATATATATAATATACATTTAATTTATTTGTTTATTCAAACAGGAAAAACCAAATAAGTAAAACATCCAAAGTATTTAAGCACAAATTAAAATGACACGTCTTTAACATCCTCTTTAACTGTACCTTTAACTGTCTCAAACTCTCTGTCTTTCAGGGGACACATTCAGTCTGATCTGACTGACAGTGAAAATAATAGATTAATAACGTATAAATAATAACAATTTAAAAATGTTGTCTTTGTTTTAGTGTCGAGCGGATCGTCCAATGACTGAAGGGTTGGCGGTTTGCGTTCTGGCTCTGTCTGTCCACATGTCCAAGTGTCATTGGACAAAGACACTGAACCTTTAGTCTCCCAGTAGGACTGACAGAACCTTAGAACCTACTGGTGTATGAGTGTGTGTGAATGGGTGAATGTGAGGTTAATGTAAAGAGCTTTGAACCATGAAGGTGGAACAACTATAGAAGTGAAGAACATTTAGGCCCAAACGTCCACGTCTGAAACGTCCGTCCACCAGGGACAGGATGTCACAGGCTCTGAGGAATGCATGAGGGATGGGATGTCCCTCTTGGAAAGGGACAGTAAGGACAACAATGGGACACAGAGCAAGACACCAAACTCTGCAGAAAGAAGCAGAGGAGGAGGTTCGACAAAGACCGTCAGTGTCAGACGTCCTCACAGGCTGCATGCACTCACACTATGACACCTTTAAATAATATTTACATTATTTTTAACCAATTGTAAACTATATTTGTGATATTAAAATGAATGAAAAGAATCAAGGTTTATTTTCTACATTGTACTTTTTATTTTATCATTTTTTTCTTTAATTGCTCCATTTGTGTCTTACTTTCTTCATGTTACTCATTATTTTTGTCAGTTTATTATTATTTTTTTGTTCATGTTGTTGCTTATTTCAATTGTTTTTACTGTAGAACTGCTCCTGCATTATTACAGTCTTTCCATATATTTATGCAGAACTTTTATGGAGTTTTTTTTTTAATTAAACCAGATTTTCAGCAGCTTTTATTTCATCATTGATGTGTTTCCATAAGTTTCCACCTTCTGCAAACACAGACTTTTTAAAGTACAGAAGTTTTCAAATTAATATTTTTTCTCAGGTCGTACTGTCGTTGTCGTGTGCAGAACATTGTTTGAATGTTTGATGGTAGCATCTTCTTTTTAACTTTAAACATTAGTTGATTTGTTTAAAATTTGACAAAATCATTCAGCTTCTACATTCTGTAGCTTTTTATCAGTTACTGAGTTTTATGTCAGTCTGTCTCTTTATGTGTCATATTTGTTTATTTGTCCCTCATATTTGTTTATTTCTTCTTCATATTTGTTTATTTCTCCTTCATATTTGTTTATTTCTCCTTCATATTTGTTTATTTCTCCTTCATATTTGTTTATTTCTCCTTCATATTTGTTTATTTCTCCTTCATATTTGTTTATTTCTCCTTCATATTTGTTTATTTCTCCTTCATATTTGTTTATTTCTCCTTCATATGTGTTTATTTCTCCCTCATATGTGTTTATTTCTTGTTTATTTATTTGTGTTATTGTTTTGTCTCTGTCTGAAACTTTATTGTTGGTGTCAATGGGACAATCGTGGATAAATGAAGGATCCAGAATATATGTTTGTTTGTGTTCGTTGAGCCCTAATTATAAACTCCAGAAGTTTCTGAGTTTAACCTTTTACATAAGATCATTTTTATTATAAATTCTATTTGTATTTTAAAATGATGTATAAAATAAACCCAGTGGAAGGTTCCAGAAGTCGTGTCCTTCTGTCCAACTGTTGCTAAGGATCATCTTTTCACCACTGAACTCCTTCTTTCTTTAATGGCTCGAACTCTTCAACATCAGGAGAGACAAGGCGCAGCGGCTCGTTGGATGATTAAAAAGTCATTTCCTTAACTGTCCTCCCAGGATTTGTGAGGGTTTTTTTTTTTTTTTTGTAAGAAAACATTAAATTGCTCCAATCAAGCATAAACGTCTCCTGCTTGTGGTGTAATTTGTACTGCTGTTCGCGTGGTGGGTGCTTATTTGTCATCCTTTTCCTTTGGCGCTTTTCCCAACCGCCTTGATCAACAATTAATGGTTGAAATTGCTTCCCTGTTACTTATGGCTGTGAAGACAGATGCAGCAATGCAAAAAAAAAAAATAGAGAAAAGCTGTTTAATTGAACCAGTGAAATGAACAACTTTATTTCTACAATATTGAACTAATATCTACTCGTCCTTTCACATGTTGTCGTAGTTCTGCTAACCTAGGATCTAGACTGTCCCCAGTGGCCGCAAACTGCATTTGCTACGGGGGCAGTCTAGAAAGTCTAGGCGAATTTGTGGGCGGGATAACCGCTGTCTGTCAAGTTTTCTCTTTACACAACGCCACGCTATTGGATGGGTAACCAGTCAGAGCCAACCAATCAGAGCGATGAACATGGAGCAGGTCTAACTATTCCTGGTTCAGCCAGGATTCCGGACTCCCGTACACTATTTGGCACCGGCTGCTTCGGATCTCCTCTGGGTCGCCTTTGCCGAGTTGTGCTGCTCGTATTCCCAGTTTTTCTGCCTCTTGCAACTGGTCATCCATTAGGGCTAAAAGGGGTGACACAACGATCACCAGCGGGTTGTGCAGACCCATGCGTCGTCCCACTAGCAGAGCCAGCTGATAAATCAAACTTTTGCCATACCCGGTGGGCAAAACTCCGACAACGTCCCTTTTTTCCAAAAACAGCTTAAGTGCCGTTTTCTGCTCCTCTCGCAGGTAAAACTGTAATTTTAAATCACCTAGCGTTGCTGCCAAAGCCAGCTCCAATGGTTGTTCCTGGTGATGAGCCATGTTGTCTAGCAGCTAGCAACTGGTGTTACGGCAATGTGTGCTAGCTAGCAGCTACGCCTTCTTCTTCTCTTTGGTGTGCTAGCTGCTACGTCTCTGCGACTACAACATTACGTGTCGTATTTGTGTCGTCATGAGGCAGGGCGGGCTCCAATCCCGCCCCTCGCGATTTGATTGGTCCGACCCAGTTGGGATTTTAAGATCCTAGGCTGTCTAGTCTGTCTCCCCGTAGCAAATACCATTTGCGGCCACTGGGGACAGACTAGATCCTAGGCTAGTAGTTCTGCGCTCCACTCACAAATGTCCAGTTATTAGAAAATACAGTATAACGACAGTAATGCACTTATTCTATGGAGCCATTTTTGGGACAAAATGAAACATATTTACAGAAAAGTGAGTAAGTAAAGTGCATATTTGGGATATGCATGTGTCTATGGTTGGAGTTGAGCATGAAATAAATATTTTCACTGATACTGATAATGTACTGATAATGTGTCGTGTGTTCGATATTTGTCAGAATATAAATCGAGAAGTTACATCAGAAATTACATTCACATTGTTTTCAGTACGATTATGAACTTCACTGTTTTATTGAATATAAAATTTTAAAAAATAGTAACCACAGTTTGTTTTTTTTGCTAATATAATCATATTTATCCACTTTAACCTTAATATAAGAAATATGAAAAAATAAAAAACAGATTTTAATTTATAAAACAGTACTATTTAATTTTAGATCACAGCTTTTTGGTTTTTTTTTGTTTCTAAGCACACAGGAAGTGACATCACTGAAGTATTTTCTCACTCAAACTGTAAAGACAGGTCCGTATTAACATACTTTCTTCCCTCCAATTAATTCATTTTTATCATCAGATTGATATTGTTGAGCTCAACTTGTCAACTCTGTTACAAGCATAAATTACATTTAGTATTTTTTTGGGGGGAAAAAATTACAATTATCTTGGAAAACTTGATTAATTTCTTGTTTTCCTCATGCTTTTTAATGCTCCATATTCTAGCTAATGTGGATATATGGCTATTTTTAACTAAAAATCTTCAACCCCATAACAACAACAAAAAAAAACACTGTTATGGAGATGAGTCTTTGTAACAGGGTTGAAGTTTAGCTCCAATGTGCACCCAATTCAGAGAATCACCCACATATTTGTTTCATGCTCAACATGCATGTCCCAAATATTCACAAGTTACTTTCCTGTGAATACATTTAATTTTATCCCAAATATCGCTCCATCTACTGTATTTCTTCTGCATGATTAATGTTATCAGATCATATTCAATAAAATGAACAAAAATGATGAAAATGTTAAATAAAATCAACAAAAATGACCAATATATTCAATAAAATGAAAAAAATGACCAATATATTAAATAAAATGAACAAAAATGACCAATATATTCAATAAAATGAAAAAAATGACCAATATATTCAATAAAATGAACAAAATATTCAATAAAATGAACAAAAATGATGAAAATGTTAAATAAAATGAACAAAAATGACCAATATATTAAATAAAATGAACAAAATATTCAATAAAATGAACAAAAGGGCAGGATAACTACAAAAAAAAAAACTCGGGCATTTATAAATGACAAAGGTGCAAAATAAAAAGAAAGGAAGAGAATGCTTATGTGTGTTTCCAGGCTTCTATTGAATTGAGGGTTTTAAGGTCAGCAGTGTGCAAAGGAAGTGCAGTGCGCTGCAGAATGTTGCTGGCACTTAGCTCGGTGCACTTGTGAACCTCGTGGACGTGTGTGGCAAGGTCACGGCAGGAAGCATAAATGGAAGCTGATGGCTCCGTTGTTCCGTGTCATCCGCCGTGCTCTCCACCGTACTATTTGGGGACGTCTTTACTGAACACAGCTGACATCACAGACATAGTATCTGCACAAAAGGAGGCAAAAATAGGCCCAGCTAACATAGTCCAGTCCTACATTATTAAGACACAAGCTTCAGTTAACGCACACAATGTGAGGATGGGACGGAACTGATGCGTCTTAATGCGTGCTTTTAATACTGGGCTACACAGATGTGTGTGATGGCATGTTAGTGGAACTTTTTGTAAGTATTTGTATTATTCTATTTTTTTTTTTACCAGTGCTTAATTTGTAAAGTGCGAGCTCCTGGAGCAAAGAGGAGTAGTGGCTCCGGTACGAAAAAAAAAAAAAAAAAAGGGTCTGAAGGGATTAATGGGGTTTTGCACCTACAACCAAGCCTCCAAGGCAGCTGGGCCTTGAGGCAGATTTTGTATTTTTTCCTGAGGTTGTTGTCGGTACCTTCATAAAGTTGTTTATCAGTCACCTGTGATGTTGTAAACTGTAACTGAATACTGCAGGTGTTATATAGGCTGAATAGACAGGTATGCTAATGAGCTAATTAGCTTTTTACTGTTGAGGAAGTTTAGCATAAGAATCAAACTGCTCTTGTATTTAACTGTTTGTTTGAATAAAGCTTTGTTTACTTGAAAGGGTTAGCTAGCTAGCTAATTATCATTTTATGTCGAAGGTACATTTAGCTAAACGTGTATTAGCTATAATAGTCAGTCTGTAAGCTGGCAGAGATACTGTTAATACCAATGGTGTTTCAGATGGGTCTTTTTGTGTCTATGTGGGTCAGCTGGGTATTTTAAAATCAAATACAAACGCAGTCTGGTTCCTTTGCTAAATAACTTTACAAGGTACAGACGATTCACCTTCGCTCAACTCGACAACTGTCGAGTCGTCCTCATGGAAAGATAGAAAAATGTACCTCGACTGCTGTGATTGGCTAGAGCCGCTGGGGGGCGGGGACTGACTTCCAGGCAGGTTGTGGGTTCAAAAACCCATTAAGCAGCTGGAGGCGCTTGTGAACAATGCTGTGACACCCCTGGGCGTGAACTCCTGTTTTAATGACGAACAGACGCCATCATGTCGTACCTGGATAAACTAGCAACACAAACATACACAACAAGGCGTTGACAAATAGCCACCGCTGTTTGTTTGGCTGTCCGCATGGTTTGGAAAACATCCGTAAACGTTCTTGTTTATTTTGTATTTTTCCGTGTTAGCGAACAGCGAGGAATGCTAACAGTCACATGTTCTGTAGAACGGAAGTGTTCATCTACAAACACATATTTACTGGATGTTGTTTCAGTCGAGAAATGAACAGACATGAACACTAAATGAACTTAACTGGAAATGACCTTTGACCCACAGTGACAAAGATCAAAAAACAGAGGGTCACCCTGAAGTTATGACCACGGAGAACATGTTCCAGGTGTTATTGTTTTTGTTATAGACTGGATATAAATGTTATGTTTTTATCTGTATTTCCATCTTTGTCACTGTAGGTCAAAGGTCATTTCCGGGTTTACTCAACTTGCTTCAGGTCAAAATTGGATAAAACAGGAAACAGGTGTTATCCACTTTTTCCATTATTTATTTAAACATGAAAAAGAAAACTGAAAAAAAAAACTCATCGTTATCTGTTTTTTTTTTTATTTTGTTTTTTTAGAAACAACTAATGAAGAAACTAGTTGGTTTTTTTCATTGTCGTAGTTTTGGTTTTATTTTGAAAAACAAATGAATGAATGATACACAGATTCTAGAACAACATTTAATTTACTTCATTAAGAAATGTAGGTGAACTTGAGTGGACGTTTATTTAGAAATGACCCATGGAGGGTTAATAAGGCCGAGCTTTTTCTACTGGAGACTTTTCTACTTTGGGAATGCATTGTTTTACTGCAAATTATAACCATAAAAAAGCCTCTGATCCCCCATTCTGTTAAATTAATAGAATTACGCAAAAAATGTAATGATAGCAATTAAGTCTTGAAAATGCAAATTTTATAGTCAAGGGCGATTACCTCATTTATAGCATGTGCTGGAATGATGCCAGACGAAGGTAATTTAGATCCGGTTGCTCACGGTTACATCATGATGAATATGAGCAGAGCGGCGCCTCATCACACACCTTCAGTCACCGACTCTCAATCAACTGGAGAGGCTGGGGTGGAGTTTTAGAGGGGGGGGGGGGGCTGCCACGGACAACTCCACCTGAGGAGAGAAAGGGATACATCAAGACTAAATGGACCTGAATGAGCGCCAGGATGGAAGCACAGGGTGTTTTCCAAAAAAAATAAATAAAAGAAGAAGCTGAGAACTGAGAACACTTTATATTTGACAGCAGGGGTCTCAAACATGTGGCCCGGGGACCAAATGTGGCCCACCAAAGGTCAGGATGAAGGATAATGTTGAATATTGAAACAGGACCCAGGACTTCTGTGATGTTTTTAAAACCTCTAAAGGATTATTATTATTGAACCTTAAAATAAAGCAGTGAACACAACAATAGTTTATAAATAAGAAATAATATAAACATCCACATGAAAACCTTGACAGAATGATGCTGTTTGTGAGAGTGATCGACAGACCTGCACCAAGGAGTCTGTCTGTTTATCTGTCTGTCTGTTTATCTGTCTGACTCTCACCAGGATTACGCAAAAAGTTATGAACGGAATGTGATGAAACTTTCAGTAATGATAGATAATGAGTCAAGGAAGAACCCATTAGAATTTGAGCAATGAAGGTCAAAGGTCAGGTTCACACTAAAGGTCAACAGCTATAACACATCAGTGGCAATATCTGTGGATTCAGACAAGATAGAATCTGGTGTTTTTTTTCCATTCACATGGTCAGATGGGTCAACACCTATAACCCTAACCTTTGACCCCTAACCTTCAGACATCAGATGGGTCAACACCTATAACCCTAACCTTTGACCCCTAACCTTCAGACATCAGGTGGGTCAACACCTTTAACCCTAACCTTTGACCCCTAACCTTCAGACATCAGGTGGGTCAACACCTTTAACCCTAACCTTAGACCCTTAACCTTCTGACATCAGATGGGTCAACACCTATAACCCTAACCTTTGACCCCTAACCTTCAGACATCAGGTGGGTCAACACCTATAACCCTAACCTTTGACCCCTAACCTTCAGACATCAGATGGGTCAACACCTATAACCCTAACCTTTGACCCCTAACCTTCAGACATCAGATGGGTCAACACCTATAACCCTAACCTTTGACCCCTAACCTTCAGACATCAGGTGGGTCAACACCTATAACCCTAACCTTTGACCCCTAACCTTCAGACATCAGATGGGTCAACACCTATAACCCTAACCTTTGACCCCTAACCTTCAGACATCAGGTGGGTCAACACCTATAACCCTAACCTTTGACCCCTAACCTTCAGACATCAGATGGTCAACACCTCTGCCGTCTGTGTTTTTTTTCTGGTTATTCCCATGTTTTTTTTGTTTGTATCATTTGTAAAAAAGAAAATATTTTCCTAATTTAACGGTGTGTTTTGCATGATAATAATAATCTATTAAATGACTCCATATTTTCTTCTCAGATTTTTGGGTTTTGTCTATATTATATTAAATAATGAAAATATCCTGTAACCATAAAATATGAACAACCTGAAATGTCTAAAGAAAATTAGACACAATTTGAAGCATTTTCTTCTTCTGTTACTAAGAGTTTAATGTCTTTATAAAAACTGATCCATAATAAAACACATGGACGAATGATGAACTGAGGCAGAATATAGTTAAAATGACCCTTACTTTTCTTATGGAATATATTTATTTTTACATTTGGATCATTTTTAAAAGTATTTTAGTAATTTAATTGAGTTTTTTTGCACTAAAACAATGACAAAAATGTGGAATTGTCATAATTTACAGATGATTATGTTTTTATTTTACTGTAGATGGAATCAGGCTGAATGTGGAAAATGAAAATGAGTTTGAGAGTCCTGCTTTAAAGGTTCCGCTCTTGACTTCTGTGGCTTTGCAAATATTATGCGTTCTAACTTCACAAAGGAAAGAAACTGATCCGGCTGTAATGTATTTTATATTTTACAGTTAAGGCTGACATTTTGCACTGAAATGGATTCTAACCTTTGATGGAAACCTCTCAGGACGACACCATGTTGCTTTCTTCAGCGTGCCCTGCTAACCTCGTAATGTTTACTGCCCCAGATTAAAAATTCACATCAAAACTCTTCGTCCAAATGACATTTAAATGCACGGATTCTTAAAGCGTAACTGCGTTTGGCTGAGTAAAACACTGGCATTAGTTAATTATTCCACAAAGGCAGCTGTAATGGCATGAATCTTTTATGGGGTCTGTCTGCTGCTATGATCTCTAATAGCTTAACATTTCACTTTAACACTCCCTCCATGCTAGTGCAACACGACCCATGACTTCTCTAATCAACAACTGTTTTACACGCTAGAGGACGGTGCAGGGGCAACATGTCACATGACCAAGGTCGAAAGCCAGTACGTGCATCTATTTAAAAAAAAAAAAAAAAAAATCTACCTTAATCTGCCATTTTTAATAGAATATAGTAGAGTAGAATACAACAGAATAGATCAGAAAACAAAAAAAAACATCAAGTTAAAATAAAATAACTCTCCATCTCACCCCTCTTGACGCCTACACTGAAAAAGTAAAACATTTTAAAAAAACTAAAAAATTCTTCTTCAATAGGTCACTCATAAAAACATCAAACACACATGTGACCATAAAAAGTCAATATTTAAGAACAATGTTTAAGTTGATTTAATATTTTATTTTTTTCAGTGTCATATCGTCAGTATTAATATTCAGCCTGTATTCGACTGCACTTGGCCTCTTATTAAATCGTGGCCAACAGTCAAACTGAAGGGAAGAAGCTGTTGTGTGTCAAGCATAAGGCCCGGGGGCCAAATCCGGCCCGTCAAAGGGTCCAATGTGGCCCATAGGATGAATGACACTGACAAGAATCAGTATAAACATCATTTTAATTCAGCTTCTATAAACAGAAAAATTAGATGTGCATTGGGCCAAACCAGTAAAATATGATCATAATAAATGAAAACTGTCGATGTTATCTTTGTTTTAATGTAAAAATGGAAAATTACATGAAAATCTTTATACTGATGAGCTGTTATTTACAATAACTGAACAAATATTCCTCATCAACCTCAAATGTCTTAATAGAAGTGTAATTTTACCAATATTCTACCTGTTACTAAATCTTTAATGTATTTGAAATTACAATGTTAGTTGTAATTGAGGCAAAATATTGTTAAAATTGTACTTGTTTTACTTAAGACACTTCAAGTTTCTCATGTTATGTAGATTCTTAAGGAAACGTATCATAATCAAAATTTACTTCTTCTTCTTTTTTTTTTTTCTCACTGTTATTATTTGACTGATCCGACCCATTTGATATCATATTGGGCTGAATGTGACCCCTGAACTCACATGATTTTGACACCTCTGGTCTGAATAAAAGTCACACAGAAAAAGGGAAGACACATTTCTTGTATTTTTAAAAAGGAATTATGTTGTCATGGCTATTTATTTGTCATAGGTTAGATGTTTTGGCTTTATCTACTGGCTAATGGTTTTCTGTATTACTTGGTTTAGTCTCAAATCACCCACAGAAAGATTTAATAGTGGGAAAAGGCAGCGAGATAACACCAAGGAAATGGCTCAAGTATCCCTCTTGTTTCTTTTAAAACGGGAAAGCCATTTAACTAACATTTCACCCAGGTCTGGCTATTACACAGTCTATTGACACACATTGCACCCCGGTTGGACTCTTTCTCAACCCCATCCATCGGTCACACAGATTGTCCCCTGGTAGGAAAAGGCCTGGGATGTTAATGGAAATGGGGCGATGCTGGGAGCATAGAGCCCCGAGAAGCCTGGATGATCCCTCAGGCCATGGCTGCCACGGGATGAAATAGAGAGACTATTACAGCCGAGTTGTAAAGGCCCACACGCTCCACGCACTATCATAATAGAATATTGATTCTATCAGATGCCAGGGCCCGGCCTGTCCCCACGATGAAGGAAAGAGCACTAAAGGTCATTGTGTAAAAGAACAGAGAGGGGGAGAGAGACACAGAGACAGAGAGAGAGACAGAAGACAGAGAGCTAGACAGAGAGACGGACAGAAGACAGAGAGACAGACAGAAGGTAGAGAGACAGACAGAAAGTAAAGAGACAGAGAGACAGACAGAAGGTAGAGAGACAGAGAGACAGACAGAAGATAGAGAGACAGACAGGAGATAGAGAGACAGACAGGAAGTAGAGAGACAGACAGAAGGTAGAGAGATAGACAGAGGGTAGAGAGACAGATAGAAGGTAGAGAGACAGACAGAAGGTAGAGAGACAGACAGAAGACAGAGAGAGAGACAGAAAACAGAGAGACAGACAGAAGGTAGAGAGACAGACAGAAGAAAGAGAGAGAGACAGAAAACAGAGAGACAGACAGAAGGTAGAGAGACAGAGAGACAGACAGAAGACAGAGAGAGAGAGAAGACAGAGAGGTAGATAGAGAGACGGACAGAAGACAGAGAGACAGGCAGAAAGCAGAGAGACAGGCAGAAAGTAGAGAGACAGACAGAAGACAGAGAGACAGGCAGAAAGTAGAGAGACAGACAGAAGACAGAGAGACAGACAGAAGGTAGAGAGACAGACAGAAGACAGAGAGACAGACAGAAGGTAGAGAGACAGACAGAAGACAGAGAGACAGACAGAAGGTAGAGAGACAGACAGAAGACAGAGAGACAGACAGAAGACAGATAGACAGACAGGAATTTATATATATATATATATATATATATATATATATATATATATATATATCCACCCACCCACAATATGACCTTATTCTATTAAGTATGAATGTATTAATGCATTTTTGATTGATTTAATTTGATTGATGTGACTTATTTGAACATTCAGAGGTTAGGGTCCACATCCACAAAATCAAAAGCAGTGCAGTTTGCATTTGAAGTTCTTTCAAATGTATGGTACAAGATGATTGGTTAGAGGCTTGTGTTATTTTTTTTAAAACTGTATTTAAGCATCATTTATAAATGACAGTCCCATAGAGGAAAACTGGGGAGGATTTATTTCACTGCATCTGTATTTTCCAAAACAATACATGTCACATATGTAATCTGAATAATCTGTGTTTACATGTAATTACACCTGTGGTCATATCACACTTCCCCTGTGGCTATGGCCTGTAATACTCATATTATTTCTCAAACTTATGCAAAATGCAAGTATGTGGTACAACTTTAGTGATCAATAAGTCGTGGGCCAGCACTATGAATAAATTTTAAGTTTGTAACTTCTTAGAATGCACCAGTAGCTTAACAAAAAGAAATCCCCTGAAGGCACTACATGGCTCTCTAGCCTCAATGTGCAGCCATTTGACAACACTGCAGCCAAAAAAACACAGCAGGCTTAGAGGATGAATGAATCTTTTCAGGGCCTTTACCTTTACTGTGTCGACTTAGCCTGCCTCTTGTTTAAGCTGCACATTATCATTTACCAGCTATTGGGCAAAAATAAAGTAATGTTAAATAAACATTTATTGACCGTTTATGAATTTAAAGTGATTCCCAATAGGTCAGATACATGATATTATAGTAACATTTCAGAATAATCTGTGATTCTCCAGGACTATATGTTCTATGTTCGACTAAGATGAATAATTTTGAGTAAAATGTTGTGGGTTTTTTTCTCTCTTCTTGAGTTCTACTTCTTGTATTATTGACATTCTAGATGCACCACTGTATTGATAGTAATACATACCGGGCATACGTTTTTTAAACGACGTGATAATACTAATTTAACATATCACTATCGGCAAAAAAGAAAAAAAAAGTATATATATATATATATATATATATATATATATATATATATATATATATATATATATATATATATATATATTACTAGAGACAGATAGCGACATATAAAGCCTCCTATTGGCGCATAGACTGGTAGCTCGGCCCATTTTAATGATTGATGTGTACTGGACCAATGAGGTGAGGGCAGCACTCATGTGGGCGGGAGAGAGTGGCGACATTTCCGTTTCCTGCAATGGTTCAGTTTTTTTCACAGCAATGGCGGAAAATGGAGCCCCTCAAAAGTTCCCGGATGTTAGCAAAACCTACGGATTAAGGCCTGTTTCCAGGTAAAAGTTTAAAATGTAACTACGTTAGCGTATTTTGTCCGTCTAGATTATATGATTTAGATAATCTTAAATAAGGGATAATGTATTAGCTACGTGTTACTACCAGAAAAATATATCCCGACCGTCCTTATCACTTCACATTATTTCAGTTCTACTCTTTCTTGCTCAGTTTGTTCACTTTACTCTGGCTGTTCTCCCTCTTTGGTGGATTCCCCATGATCCCAGTTAACCAGACCTACTGGGTCTCAGTTCCTTTCAGGACTGTTGTATTGGTTTGACAGTATTGATATAACCTGTGAGTCTAGGACTGAGTTAATAAACAGCCTAAACACTACTACACCTTGTGAGTCTGGGGTCCTCAGCACCATATTTCTGACACTGGGTGGTTCTATAGATGAGTCAAAATAAGCCTAGACAACTGCTTTTCCTTTTTTGGTTAGAGAGGGAGTAAAAAATATATATTTGTGTGTGTGTTAGGGCTGTCAAATGATTAAAAGTTTTTTTTATATGATTAATCACAGGGTTGTTTTGGATTAATTATGTTCAGAACACATTGTCAGTCGACTGTTCCATCTCTGTTTAGGTGTTTTTGTACTTAAATTTCCCACAAAAATACATGAAAACACAAAATGCAGAGAGAAAGGAAAAAAATATACAAAACATGCTGATATTCACAAAAACAATGAAATATTCTAAACATATTGAAGAACTCTTAGGAAATTAATAAAAAGCACAAAAATGACAAAGTATCCAAAACGTATGCAAAAATATGTGTATGGAATTAACATCTTCAACTGTTCCAACGGTTAATCAGATTAAACGCAATAATGGATTAATCTGAGTTAATTTTGACAGCCCTAATATATATATATATATATATATATATATATATATATATATATATATATATATATATATATATATATATATTAACTCAACGCACAGAATTAAATTGTTGCTGGAATTTAACTGAAAAATAAGCTGTATCTCTATATTTGTGATAGTGTGTTCTTAAGTATTCAGGAGGAGTATATTGGGATATAGTGCACATTACTTCCATCCGTCTGTTCCTTTCTTTCCCTCTCTACAGCTCATACTGACTTCTGCTGACATTGACCAGGTGGCGTCGTCACAACTGGTTTCCATGGAGCCTTCAAACAGGAAGCAGGTAAGGCCTGATGCTCCGGCCCTGATGCTTAACGTAGGGTGAAGAAACACTGAGCTTTGTTTTGACCGTGTCAGGCGACATCAGCTCAAGCCCTGGTGTGAGGCGCAGAAGACCGTCCTCTGGTTTCGGTCTCTGTTTCAGCATCTGTGGCGAGGGCGTGTGTGGTGGAGATGCGGTTGGAAGAAGCTGTCAGGTGTGTACACAGCAGGGGTCATGAAAACACAACTGACAGCAGCACTTAAGTGTGTGTGCATGGGGAAAAAAGAGGGTTGAGTCACCTCCACCACAAAGCTTCATGCTTGGGTTCCAGTTAAAGGCACCGAGACTTTGTCTATGAAAGTAAAAATATTCCGCGGCGTCACACGGAACCAAAATATGTGCATATGTGAATATGAAATAACATTTACAGTGTTAGAACAGACAGGTGGATATGTTACAGGTATGAGGTGAACACACAGGGAGTGTTATTTTACCATCATTTAACAAAAAACCCCAGATCTGGGTATTTTTATCTTTTTATTTTTTTCATTTTAGGGAGATGTGGCGGAAAGGGTAAAACAAACCCCAAGACATACACACGTATCCAGTGTACGATTTATAAAAGCACAAACAAAAAAAGGAACATAAATGAGGCTCAAATCATTAAATAAACATTTAAAATCATCAGTTTTCTCTGATGGTTCAGTTCATGTGGCCTTTTTTTCTGCCCGCATGTGAGGGCGCGGTACAGTGGTGCACCCGGGACCCGGATCGACTCTCCCCGGCCGGCACAGTGGTACCTTTACTTACAAAAGACCCAGCTAACGAATAATTCAAGAAATGAAAAACCTTTGCCTCAATTTTTCATTTCTGAAAAATTAATGAAAATACAGTACAGTACGGTATGTACAGTACGGTATGTACAGTACGGTATGTACAGTACGGTATGTACAGTACGGTATGTACAGTTATGGAGAGTAACAATTTAAATAGCCTTCTTTTGAAATAAGAATACAGATTGCTGCAAAGTAGTTAAAATATGGAACAACAGTAGAATTAAAGCAGTTTGTAGAGAGAGGTCGATTGCATTAATGCGACAGTCTCGTCAAAAAGTCACAATAACGAAGTCACAATATAATCCTCATCTAAACTGACGTAAGGCAAAAGTAAATCCGCTTGTTTGAGTTTGGATTTAGATCTTGCAGTGGTGTTGAGAGCTCCAGCTGTTCATGTCCACTGTTGTAATGTCGCTCTATCAACACACACACAAACTTCTGTCTTCACTGGTTTATTTTACTCAATGACTTTGTCAATAACAGTAATAATGGTTCCACACTTTTTAACGTCACTCTTCTGCCTCATTCACTCCTGGTGTGTTGCCAGTTCCAGCTGTTTGCAGAAGATTAAACTCCAAACATTAAATAGTATAATAGCAATTAAACATTTGTTTTGTTTGTTTTGTTAATTCAAATACATGAATGTCTGTGACAACAGGGTTAATCTTTTCCACTTCATCACTGTGTGTGTTTGAAACCACACACTTACCTCCCACTCGTACTAACTTTTAAAGTATGCAGTGTGTTTACACTGGCAGGATGACGTTCACAGATCTGTACTAGATTCAGCAGAAATGTTGAGTATGCATTAATGAGCTTCGTACTGACAGTACCCAGGATGTGACCGGACATCTGACCGTCACTCTTGCCAAAATGGAGATATAAATATAAAATAAATATAATTAATAAGGCTATCACCCAAAATCCAACTGTAATAACTGCTAATAATGTAATAAGTTGGACTCATTTGAAATGTAATAAAGCCAGTAACATAATAATACTTTGCCAGCGTAGGTGTAAATGCAGAGGTTAACACATTAAAATATTAAAATATATCCAGTCATTATGTTGCTTCATTAGTGAACAGAGGTGAGAAGAAATACAAACAGTAAAATAGTAAAGTACTTTATAAATACTACTGTACTGAAGTCAACTGTGCTACATATACACAGAGGCTTGTTTGTTTGTTTGTTTGTTTCACCCTGTTGATTTTTGCTCAGATAGGAGCACAATGCATTGTGGGTAATTACATAGTCATGTAAAAGCTTTGCATACACAGTATGAATAGTATGAGTACAGAAGTATGTAGTTTAAAACACTGTCTGGAATTATTTCACTCCACAAATATGAAGCAAAAAAAAAAGGTGTTGAAAGAACAAACGTGCGCAAACTTGCAGAAGCTTAATCAGAAGTCACTGCTATATTTAGTTGTTTTTTTAGGTTAATGCCAAAATCCAAAGCTGTTTGGTTGTGCTCTTTGCATACTGAAACAGAGGGGCATTGTGTTGATGAAGCACTGTACTTGACATTCATCTGTTGTGCAAATTAACATTTAATAGCCATACACATTTGAATATGTTCCTTCTTGACACAGTGAGAAACCCACAACGTCTACGACATACACAAGCTGAAGAGGACGAGAGATGGGTTTTGGCCGCGAGCGCTTTCGCCCACCGCAAGCAACATTAATTGTTTCACGAAAACTAAGTGCGTCGCCCATTTTTCAACGTTGTTTCTTGTTTTGTTTCCTCCTGTAAACAGCTCTTCTCTCACAGTTTGTTCATCATAGCTCCACATTGGACGATATAAATTAACATTTCGTGTACCCTGCAGTAACGCCCTTATAAAACAAAAGGGGACCAGTGGGAGGATGAAGGCAGAAGATAACGGTGCATTTGTCATGTGTATTAACCCCTAATGCCTACTGTTGCAAATATGCAGCATACCAAAAAATATATTTTATGTGCTATAGTTAAATTAATTCAAAACTGTAAAATGATGAAACATTTTAATCGTTTTTTTTTTTAAACTGAAATTTTTAACTCATCTCTAAAAATTAATTTTTTGTGCGTATGTTTCCGTAGCTTCTACTTTCCCAACTTTCAGGGAAATTCAGTCAATAAAGCGTATGTATTAATAATAGAACATTTTACCTAGTATTTCAATTACAATGATTTACCAAGTTATTTTAAAGGAGTCATTCTATGATTATTTATTAATATTGTTGTTCTTCATTGTTATTGATTTCATTGTGTTGGTTCTATTTATAAAAACGTTCAGATTGTTTTGTTTCCAGTTGTTTTTTTCACGGTAGAAAAATGACTGGAGGTGGAACAACAGAGTTTACTTCTACTTCCTCATACATGTCCATGACGCGCTGATGAGGCGTCTGTGATTGGCTCAGAATGTGTGAAGGAACACTCCCCTCTCACTCGATGTATGTGTTTATCTTTACCAGAGTAACATCCAGCTAGGTCTAGTGACGTCGTTTGTTTTGAAAACATGCAGGGGAAAAAAACTCTTTATTTCCACAGAGAGCACAGATGCATAAATACTTTAAGGTTTTTTCAAGGAAATTCCTTTTGTTACAACAACAGAAAAAACACTCAGCCCATCATCACAGACACGTTTTTACTAAAAATAATAGAAATTTTAAAACAAAATTAAAAATGAATAAATGTTAAAAAAAAAAAACTAATAAAAAATAAAATAGAAATAAAATGAAAAAATAAATACATAAAAAAAAAAAGTCAACATATCTTCAAACCTTCACTTTACACCTGTTTCCTTCATGCTTTATGGGGACTTCCTGAATTTAAGAAAAAATTATTTATAGGGTCACATTACTTCTATTTAGCTAGTGGAGACCTACATTTATATTAACCCTTGTGGGGACCTGAATTTTGGTTAGAGGTCCCCATGGTGTGACTGTGTAAACATATTAATGTCCCCATAAAGATAGAAATATACAGATACACTCCTGTATGAACATGAAGCTAACACCTGTAAAGTGTGTGTGTGTGTGTGTGTGTGTGTGTGTGTGTGTGTGTGTGCGCTCATACACACTGTGGAAGGTGTTGTACCATAACTGGCATCCTCCAGTATTTGGCTGTTGGTCCTGTGTGCTTCAGCTCAGCAGCGTGACACCATCTGTCTACTGGGTGCTGTTTGTTTGGTGCTGCTTGACTTTAGCTTGAGAGGAATCCACTCCTCAGGTGGTACACACAAGTTTTTAGAGGAGCTGACATGAAGCGTGCAAAAGGCAACGATACGCCAAGGTGAAGTCTGCCTGAGTTTTGAGGAGAGGAGAGAAGAGCAGAAAAGAAGTAGACGATGAATAAGAAGAGGAAGTAGTGGAAGAATGTGAGGAAGAACTAGTAGAAGTAATAGATGAACTAGTAGTACTAGTAGACATAGACGAAAACAAAGAAGAAAAATAAGTAGTGGTAGAAGCAGTAGATGAAAAAGAACAAGTAGTAGAAGAAAAAAAGAACAAGAAGCAGCAGTAGTAGTAGTAGTAGAGAAATGTACGCAGTAATAGTAGTGACTGTAGTATTTGTACAAGCAGTAGAAGTTGTATCCAGAAGAGTAACGAGTAGTAGAATAAAACTAGTATTCACAGAATGTCTATTCTTAGGTTTCTATGACAACCTAGAGCCAATAATGTGATTTTGACCTTTCTGCTAAATGCGACCTTAACCTTTGACCTTTTGCAATATTGATAATTTCATTATATGTAGATATGCGTCAGTGTGTGTAGTATTATAATATATCCAGTTTTCATTAAGTTATAGCATGATATGTCTGTTTGACACACACAGTGTTTCATGACATGTCACCTTTGACCTCCAGAGATCTGAAAAACTATTGGTCGTCTGTATAAATCGTCATTCCACATAGTTTGGTACCAATCTGATAGTTCTGTGACCCTCTGTTCTTGGGTTATAACCCATAATGGGATTTTGACCTTTTAGTTAATTGTGACCTTGACCTTTGACCTTTACTCAAATAGATCATTGCATCTGCACATTAGCTGTATGTATATGTCCATGTAATGTCATGGTGATAACTCAAGTATTCATTGAGTTATAGCATGATATGTCTGTGTGGACACACACACACACACACACACACAAGGTGATTACAATAATCTCAGCCAACCAATGTTGGGGGTTTAAAAAAGAATAAGAAGTCATAAAAGCAGCAGTAAAAGTAGAAGATAAAGACCTAGTATTTTCAGTAATACTTTTAGTAGTAGAAGATGAAGAACAAAAAGACAAAGTAATAGAAAAGGTAGAACAAGTAGGAGATAAAGAATAAACAAATATGATGAACAGGAAGTTATAGTAGAAGAAGATGATGAAGTAAAAATAGAAGAAAACAAAGAAGTAGAACTAGAGGAGAAAAAAAGATGAAGAAGAAGAAATGGTAGAAGCAGAAGAAATAGAAGACAAAAAAGTAGTCGAAGCTGCAGTAGTGAAAATAAGTAAAGAGTTAAAGCCATGGTGGTTGCAGTAATAACTGCAGCTGTAGTGTTGTGGG
>CM035802.1:36983179-37024823 GCA_020466265.1 Siphamia tubifer | reverse complement strand
GAGTAAAAGTAAAAAGTTGCCAGAAAAATAAATCCTCAAGTAAAGTACACATACCTATAAAGTCTACATAAGTACAGCAAAGTACAGTACTTTTACTCAGTTACTTCCTCTTCAGTTTATAGCAGTGTATGTTCATGCCTGTTTGTGTGTGTGTGTGTGTGTGTGTGTGTGTGTTATAATCAGCGCATGTCTGCATCACAGCCCTCTCATTCTTTCTGTGTGTGTGTGTGTGTGTTTGTTTCTGTGTGTGTGTGTGTGTGTTTGTTTCTGTGTGTGTGTGTGTGTGTGTGTGTGTGTGTGTGTTGCTTCAGGGCCATTTTAGTGAATACCATGCCAACCACAAAACATGGTTCACTAGTATCCTCCGCTGCAATCCAACAAGCTCGCTGTCTCATCCAATATAACAACTTCAGAGTACAATCAGTTATGATGGTGATGGTGGTACTTTGTCAATTTTTAACTCGCTTAACTCGGTTTCATCTTGTACAATCTTCCACTGATTTGACATTTCTATAAAGACGCTGCTTCAGAATTACATAAAAAAAAAACTGTAGAGATTCTATATTTGAACAATCTGCTCCAGGATGGGGTGTCACACCCGTGGGAGATGAAGGTATTGTGACACCCCCACTTCTAAAACCAGATGCTTTCATAGCCCCACTTTTTCTTCAGGTTATATATTGTATCGTTCACTGGATCCATTGGTCTCACCTACTTTTTTATTTCAGGATAAACGGTTACTGTCGGTCACAATCACACCAAACAAACACCAATAACATTTTGGGGTCGTTACAATATCCATGGTTTAAACTGTTTACCTGCCCTAGCGGTACACCAGCATAAGGAAACCTCAGTTCCAGGGCCAAATGTAAACAGTTGTTCTTTGTGGTGTTAGTAAACAGTCACTAATGAGGAATGTTTCTGTTGTTAAACTAAGTTAAATAAACTATGTCTTGCTTTGTGACAAATACTCTTAAGATAATTTACTGACAGTAGGAGGAGCACTGTTGGATGTTTTCAGTCGGGGTAGGGAGGGGCAGGGTTTCATTCTTATTGTACTGTTGTTCTTGGAATAAATATTTAATTGAGGAGAAACATTTTGTCTTTGACTTCATTAATATAAAAATTTAATTAATGGATAATTGTTGGTTTATTTTCCTGATTTAGCTCATGTGACACAACCTAGAACACCCCCACAATTTAAATAACTGTGACACCCCTGGTACTGCAGGACCTGTGTACAGCTGGATGGGTTGGTATCTTTACCCTTATCTTTACTTTTTTTTTTTTTTTTTTTTACTCTAGCCCCCATTTTGTGTCAATCTCCACTTTCTATGTCAACCTGTTCTTAAATTAGAGTGTGATTTTGATCTTTCTGCTAAATGTGACCTTGACCTTTGACCTTTATTCAAATGGATCATTGCATCTGCGCATTAGCTACATGTGATTTCATGGTGATATCAAGTATTTATTGAGTTATAGCATGATATGTCTCTATGGAGACAGACACAAACATGACTTACAATAATCTCTCTCAACCAATGTTTAAAAAAACAAAAACATTTTAGGCTTTTTATTAATATTTTTGGGGTGAAATGGGATTCAAATGTAGTATGTTGTATAGTATTTACACAGCATCGACGGCTCTAATGTGTGCGTGAAAGGCATCATGGGAGAACACTTTGATGTGTTTACTGATTAAACTTGTTGAGTTTGAAGTCGAGCTGTCGTTCATATCATAAATCAACACAACTTAGATGTTTCTGATGAAACCTCCACATGTCTGCAAACATAACACACTCTACAGCGGATGTGTGTTTCCTTCCTACATGTGTCCAGTCAAACGTGTTATATTTCACTGCATAGAAGCCAGTGTTTTGCTCAGGGACGGTATAGGAGCCTTCTGTCTCCAGCTGGACACAGTGGACAGGCTACCTGTGAGGTTGGCATCGTCCCAGATTAGCCCTGGCATGTGACAAACTGCTTTCAACCGGCCAGGTCCACTCTGTCACCTTCCCTTCTTTTGTTTTTCTCTGCTTCTACGTGACTATTAGGGCATTAACGACTTCAGTTGTTTTCAAGTCGACTTATCCGTCAATAAAGTCGACTTCGAGTCGACGGGTCGTGATGATGTCATCACATTGTCACGGACACACGTCTGTCCAGCAATGACCAACTTGTATTAAAGTTCACTGTAACGTAACAATGTCCAATTTTAACCCCAACAAAACAAAGGTTAACGTTAGCAAAGAGTTTTCTGTTAAATTTAACTGAACATCAGTAGGTGAACATATGTTAAAACTGGACTATCCAGACGTCTGTCACACGTCCTCACTTTTTATATTAAATGTAGAAAGTTTAAGTCAGCGAACAACATGAACACCACACTGTCCACATCATGTTTGGGAAAAAAAAGTGTGTTGTCTTATTGCGTGTTGTCTGCGCTGCTGCTCTTATCACTCAGGTTAGCTAGCGGATGACTCTTACATGTGACCTTTTTATGTTATGATGTTTCATCTAAACTCTAAACATTTTTCCTACGTTTCTTGTCTATATCCACTAAACTGAGTAACTGTGACCTGATCAAACTCAGTATCTACACATTAACTCACTTTTAAAGGCTTTATTTTTTTGGATACTTTTGACACTGTCCTATTTTTTTCCTGGTTAAATAAGTATTATTTAATCTATGCAAATAAATGCAGTTTTACTTTTTACTTTATTACAATTGAGTACTTTCTAACTTTAAATTCATTTGAATCAGTACTTGTACTTTTACCAGAGTATTTTTTCTTTACCTCTTACTCAGTACTTTGAACAGCTCTGATCTTAAATATAATAAATAATAAATCCTTTTCTCTCTCCCACTTGAATCGTTCCTCTCTGATCCTTTTTTTTTTTAATTGTCTTTCCAACATACTGTAGTTTTCCCACGACTTTTCGCTTCACTTGTCTTCTTTCAAATTAACATTCATCTAATCCTCACAAACATTCTTGATTCAGTACAGGACATAACCTGAGTATGAGTCACACTTGTTGTGTGTGCTGCCAAACTATTTCTGGTGAACTCTTAACAGATTTTTTAAATGTCACCTGGCCTTATTGGAAAAGCGTCAAAGGCATATATTCAAATATGCCTCAACATGCTGTGGTGGAACACATAGTTTATTATTTCACAAGATGAAAGTATGTTTTTGTACATGTGTATATTTTTATATATATTTAAAGCCTATCTGTAGAGTCGATTGTAAAGGCTTTTTTTATGCCAGTGTGTTTATTTCTGTGCCTGATCAAAACCTAACACTTTGAACTTGGGTCCATTTGCCCTCATGAGTACTCCCTTAATCCAGTTCTTTCCCAGTTTAGAAGCTTGTAGCTGCAACACAGAAGCTTCGCTCATTAGTATTAGAGACATTAGTTACGACCAAAGGAACTCTATTTCACGCACATCTCTCCGCCTGAATAAATGAAGCTTTGCGAATCCTCCACAGCTTTTAATAGCTGCCACTAATATAACAGGTCACAAATGATTGCTCCCTCAGACTCAGATTTGGCTGATCAAACACAAGCCAAGATTATCAGTGTTATTTACGCTTGTGTATCACTCTGGCATAAACACACACTTATGGAAATGCCATCTCTCTATGGTAATGCACTTTATAATGATTTATGGTAGAACGGTTTATGGAGAATCAGGAAACAAAACGGGATCAGCATCATTATGTTTTTTTCTTGCACATGGCCCTTTTCTTCATTTGTGTTTGCAACATTGGCCTTTTTATTTTATTTTATTTTTTGCACATTTGTACAAGCTACGGAGCCCCTCTGATGACATGGTGGGAAAAAATCTAAATTGTAGCCGTGTAATAAGTAGAAAATGCACACTAAATGATAATTCGTGGCCAGAAAATATTAATTTGTTGACATGAATTAGGTATAACATGTGTACGAAGGACTTGATACTGTATTTTCCATACTATAAGGTGCACTTCAGACTTTAATTTTCTCCAAAAACGACTTGGAATTTTGATTTTTTTTTTATCTCATAATTTTGACTTCTTATATAATGATTTGGACATTTTTAATTAAAGTTTGATTTAGCAGAATAAGTGGGTTTTGTTCTGTTACAACACAACAAGGTTGAATTTTTAGCTTCGCTTGATTTGCCTATTGCATATATTCATCCAGTGTGCCTTATATGTAACTTGATATGTCATCATATGACGTCAAAACGTGAGTTGATGGAGCCATAGGTGTTGACCCATCTGATGTCTGAAGGTCAGGTCATGTGAAGGAAAAAAACCCCCCCACCAGATTCTATCTTCTCTGAATCCTGAGATATTATCACTGATGTGTTTCAAATATTGACCTTTAGTGTGATCTTGACCTTTGACCTTCATTGCTCAAAATGTAATGGGTCCTTCCTTGACGCATTATCTATCATTCCTGAAAGTTTTATCAAAATCCATTCAAAATTTTTTGCGTTATCCTGCTGACAGACAGACCATTCATTGACAGTCTGACTTATATTTAGACCTTGTATAGACCTTAACCTTTGACCTTTACCAAAATGGGTCATTGCACTGATGTGCATTAGCTATATGTAAATGCCCATGTCATTTCGTGGTGTTATGTCAAGTATTCATTAAGTTATAGCATGATATGAACCCACTTTATCCTCACTAGGGTCACAGGGGTCACTGGGGGGTCACTGGGGGTCTAATCCAGCTACAATGGGTGAAGGCGGGGGTACACCCTGTATGAGTCTCCAGTTTATCTCAGGACTGAACATATATAGACAAACACTCACTGTCACATTCACACCTATGGGTGATTTAGATTAACCAGTTAACTAGTTAACCAGTTAACCTATCAGTGCATGTGTTTAGATGGTGGGAGGAGCCAGAGGACCTGGAGAAAACCCACGCAGACACGAGGAGAACATGTCTACACCACACAGAAAGGTCTGTTGTGGGAATAGAACCAACAACCTTCTGTCTGTGAGGCAGGTGTTCTAACCACACACACAGTGATGACAATAATCTCACACAACCAACGTTAGGCCAGATCAAAAATGAAAATGAAACACAAGCAAAAGTGCACATTTATACTTTAAACAAGACACAGATCACATTACTCACAGTCATGAGCTGGAATTTTTTAGTCTTTCAGGTACTTTTGTTCCATTGTTTGCATCATTAGGATTGTTTTATTTTTTATTTTTGCACACATCTATACATTTCAGTACATGGGTAATGTCACAAAGCCACTGTTTATATTCGAGAAACACAACAGCAGTCTGCAAGGATGACTCCACCTTCACAAATCAATTATAAAAACCAGGGGTAAATAATACGAGGCGTGTCTAATTACCCAACAATCCAGAAACATTTGAGGGTCTCGCCATAAAGATATTGAGTAATCACATGTATAAGCACTCATACACACAAAGTCAAACATATAGAATTTGCACAAATAAGCATGTAGTCACAGGTACTCAATGTATCGACCAATTAAAATAAGGGATTACTATGTTGACTGTGTGTGTGGATGTAGTGTGTAGATGTGTGTGTGTGTGTGTGTGTGGGCACTGCTGCCATGCACACAGGCAGGCAGGCCTTACATTGCCCACAGCTACTCGGTAAGGATTCCGATAAGGAGAATTAGTCAAAACTTGGGAGCTGCCAGTCAGCGCCAATTAAACTTTAATCTTGGGCTGAAACAGGCACAAATAAATTAAACCCTTGTGAGCGGCAATGTGCGCTCTCCTGATAATAGGGGATTGAAGTCGTCTCGGAGCGAGGCTGCATGTTCCCCAGCTCAGCCATGGCAGGCAGTGGTGCAGGGGGAAAACAGGGGGAACAGGGGTATGGCTGGCGACGGAGTAAACTGAAAAGAACTCTGAAAGTTAACACACACACACTGAGGAAGGAGGAGGATTATAAATATGACTGGATCATTGGTGGGAAAAATAATGATAATGTAGGTCAGGGGTGTCTAACAAGCCAAATACGGGCCCTGAAAGGGTCCAGTGTCGCCCCTGGGGGTACATTTGTGATATTAAAAAATGATAATGAATATCAGGTTCTACACACAGATCCGTAAAATACTGTCATAATAACCCTAGAAAGACTCACAACTGCACATTTTGTTCTTTTAATTTAAATCTTTTCATGTAATGTTAATGTATTTACAATATAACCAACTATTATTTAACAAACGCCAATAACCGGAACAAATATAAACATTTTGAAATGCAAAACAATGCAAAAATGATTGTGAATATATTGATTTAATTTCAGGTTCCACACACAGATCAGTAAAATACTAACATAATAACCTATAAATACTCACAACTGCACATTTCGTTCTTTAATTGAAATATTTTCATGTCATTTTACTGTATATACAATAAAACCAACTACTTCACAAAAACGTGAATAACCTGAACTGGTGGTAATAATAATACTGTAGGGCAGGGGTGTCTAACATGCCAAAGACGGCCCCTGAAAGGGTCCACTCTGGCCCCTGGGGGTACATTTGTGATATTAAAAAATGATAGTGAATATCAGGTTCCACACACAGATCAGTAAAATACTGTAATTAACCATAAATACTCACAACTGCACATTTTGTTCTTGAATTAAAATATTTTCATGTGTTACTGTATTTACAATATAACAAACTATTATTTAACAAAAACACGAATAACCTGGACAAATATAAACATTTTCAAATGATAGTGAATATATTGATTTTATTTCAGGTTCCGCACACAGATCAGTAAAGTATCCTCTTCAACCCATGACATTATTTTTTTAAAATTATTATTATTTTAGTGATAGTGGCCCAATTCAGATCAAACTGAACTTTACTGAACTTTAATTCCCCAAATACTCTTTAAAAGTGCTGGAATATAAAGTCTTGAATCCATTTTTATATAGACACTTTTCCTCTACAAATATTGACCTATTACGATGCGCTCCAGTCACATTTTAAATGGATCTGTGCATGCAAATATCAATAGAGATCCTTACAGTTTTTTTAGTTTTCATGGTCAGTGCCTAAATACATTAACTTTATTAGAAATTAGAAATGCCACCCAGGCATGCAATTGACCTCCGAAGTCCAGCACTTTTTCAATGGGGAGAAAAAAAACTGCATAAACCTGGAGTATTTGTCGTAAATGTCTTTGGACAATCTTGAGGTGGAATCATATTGGACCTTGCAGTGTGTGTGTGTGTGTGTGGGGGGGGGGGGGTTGATAACCAAACCATGCATGCATGACGCTCCCAGTACCAAATGGAAATGATATTTTCAATCACGCTCAGGCATGGAAAACAAGACTACAAGTATCAACCAATACAATATTAATAATAAAGAAAGATCTAGCCTTCGTATCAGCCAGAGGAAATACTTTTAATGTTGCAATATTCAAAAGTATGGTTGGCTCCATGCACACTGTGTAGAGGGGGATATTTCATTAATATTTTTTAATGAATTAGCACCCTTATCTCTATTTCCTGTGCCCGACCTGTGCTAGCCTGGTGTTTAATTTCAAAGTAATTTTCTTGCTATATGAGCATGCCGTTTATGTATTAATGTCATGGGCCTCGTCAGCCAGTGCTATGATTTATTCCAGAGTAGCGGTCACATACATCCTAATATCTTAAAAATAAGCCCCAGAGAAATGCTGTAATGAGAAAACAATAACATTAACAATATTAGCAACAATAATGAAAATAATTGCCAGTGAAGCAACAATGGTAATCACACATTCGAGAAATACCTCTGTGTTTGACCGAATCGTACACAATTATCATGCATGTGTATATAATATAATTAATTCTATGTCTGAGCCTCTTAGCCCCGGGCGATCAGCATAGAATCAGTTTTGTATGTATAATAGATCAGAGCGCAGTTCATGAATAAAACAAACGTGGGGAGTATGCAGTATAGTGACTGTGAATGTTTGTCTTTGGACAGCAGAATCAAAGTGAACATGTAATATTGTGATAATCCATACTTGATGAATTCAAGGGGTTGACTTGCCTTAGCTAAGTTCAGCTAATTTCCCAGACATGGCTTGCCTCCGTAATTGAGTTTCCAATAACATTATGATTATTCCAGCCCACATGATAATTGAATTCAAGGTATTTTTTCTTTTTTTTTTGTAACCCTGCAATATTGTAGATGTGTGATTATTACGCATTTGCATGTAGATTTCAGTGCCTTCCTGAAACTCATCACTTTTCTCCTAACTGGATTTCCTATATTGTAGCATACATTTGGCTCATAACAAATGATGGGATCCCTCGTAAATCTCTCGTTATGAGCACCGAGTCAATTATTCCAAAAAGTTCATTTTTATATCAATTTTAGTCTGTATAATGATATTTGCACGGGTTAAGATTCCACCCCCCCCCCCCCCCCCCCCCAAAAAAAAAAGAAGCTACCGAGCGTCGACCTGTTTGTCATTCTCATTAGAAGTGAAAAGTGAATATTTTTACTCTTGAACTCATCAAATTCACATCACTGCCAACACTCCACCCGCGCTTCCAGTTTGATCCTGCTTAAGAAATGCTATCAAACTTAGACACCGTGGCCCCCGATGCTCATCTGTTGCATAATGTAGGCTGTATAGGCAGGAGTGGCGCGGGTGTGAATGTAATTTTCATTAGGCTGATAAAGCCCCCACAGATTCACTCGACAGTACAGTTGGGGCACAAACCAGAGCTGCTGAATATAGGAGTACTGCAGTATTATTTTCGGAGGCAAAATGTGCCAAATCCCCTTTTCTCACAGCTCTAGGTGAACCGCTTGGCATCTTCTGTACTGCTGAATTAAATGAATTTTTGACAATGCACCAAGAAGTCGATACATTCATACATGCATAACCGCATAAACTGAACCTCTTTCAAACACCCCCCTCCCCCAGAAGTGGTAAATTATTTAACATATAGCCCTGCCTCTAACCTACCCTTAACCTACAGAGCACAAATCTATTGACTGAGATGCTGAGCATGACTTTATGGTGAGAAGTGGGCGGAGCTTTCACCAACATAGCACAAGTCAGTTGCTTTGAGTTGGACTGGGTTTTTTCTCTGAACTGGGTGCACATTGGAGGCTGACATCAGTTCAGTTAATTTATTATACAGGAATTTTTCAAAGTAACAGACAGTTATAGATTAAAGGGCCTGACTCAGCTTCAGCTGGTTTTCAACAGGTTCCTGTTCTGCAGCACATAAAACAACAAACGCACAAGACACCAACACCAGACTGACAAGTATAGACGCCACAGTACGGGACAATGTCTGCAACAAAACCTGGGACGAGGATAAAAGTGAACAAAAGGTAGTATTATACAGACATAAATCATTTTAGGTTTTAAATAATACTAATGTGTGGTAGTGAGAATGATGTATTAATGGCTGCAAGTAGAACTGACATAAGCACAGTCCAACCTTCAACCCTGTAACTAAGAGTCATCCCCAAAACAGTTTTTATTTTATTTTTTTTGTTGTTACAGGAATGAAGATTTTAGCTACAAATACCCATAATCCCACATTAGGACATGGAGCATTAGAAAGCCTGAGGAAAACAAGACATTAATAAAGTTTTCCAAGACAATTACGAGGGTGTTTTGCCCAAACTGCTAAATACAAGGCAGTCACAGATGGCAGACCCTCCCCCCAGATAGATTTGTTGTCATGACAATATTTTACTGGACTGATCCACTGTACTGTATGTTGAACCTGTACTAAAGTGAATTCATTTTTTTGGTTTTTTTTTTTTTTTACACCAGCTCTTGTCTCATCATCTGAACCCACTTTATCCTCTCTAGGGTCACAGGGGTCACTGGGGGCCTAATCCAGCTACAATGGGTGAAGGTGGGGTCAGAGGTCACCCTGTATGAGTCTCCAGTTCATCTCAGGACTGAACATATATAGACAAACAATCACTGTCATATTCACACCTATGGGTGATTTAGATTAACCAGTTAACCAGTTAACCTATCAGTGCATGTGTTTGGATGGTGGGAGGAAACTGAAGAACCTGGAGAAAATCCACACAGACATGAGGGGAACATGTCAACTCTTTTTTTTTTTTTTTTACACCATCTTCAGTCTAATTTTTGCATTTCACAAATTGATCCCAAGGGCCACATTGGACCCTTTGGCAGGCCCGATTTGGTCCCCGGGCCTTATGTTTGACACCTGCGCATTAGAGGATGACTGGGCAGCTAGTGTATGCTTGAAGCTACTGGGCACCCATGGATAGCTGTGGATGCAGAGGCTGTATCTAGTGTCATCGCTCAGTCGCCACAGGGCCTGTGCAGAGGACGGCACCAGCCAAGACATTATGCCAGAGTTTAGCTGTTGTTTTGCATAAATGTTGAATCATGCCAGCGTCCTTTTTAGTGTGTAACAACAGCCTGCGTTGATATTGATTTAATGCTCACTAATATTTAAACTGCCCTAAGGGATTGATGATGTTCAACATGATTTAATATAGCCTACTATTACAGATACAAATGCAGACACATAAAATGAAACATTGATTATTTAGTATTTGATTTAAGTTCTTTTGGAATGTTGGTAAAGCAAAGAAAATGTCAAAAGATGTGAGATTTGTTTCAAAATGTGACACCAGTGACCTTAATAAAGTGATATAAACTATATAAACTGACAAGTATGAAGCCATGTTTCATCTGCGGAACGGATTTTTTTATCTCTTTTCTGTGTACTGGTCACTTCACTGGACAGTTCTTCTACAGTTATTCTACAGTTGTTCTCTTCTATGTTCATGGGTTTAGTTGTTTTAGTTCATATCAGTCAGTTCATATCACTACTGTAAGTGATCTGCATTAACATGTTTACCTGGAAATCTAGCTTTTTGTTATTAAGCTGTTATAAAAGTCATAAAAAAAATAATACATATTCAAAATAAATCAATTAAAAATAAATTAGAAAATAAAATAAAAAAAAAATGAAATGTAAATAATAAAAATAGAAATGGAAAAGAAAAAATAAATAAAAATAGAAATGATGATTAAAAAAAAATTAAGTCTTAAACAAATATAGCATTAAAAATATTTTATTTGATAATGTTCTGATATTGAGTTTAAATACACGTTTGTTTTTACTTCAAATCTTAAACACATGTTTTCTAACTCAGTTGACATATTTCAACTTTTAACTGTTTTTGCTGCCGTCGGTTTGTGCACAACAGAAGTCGAAAAGTTATAGATGGATTTTGATGAAATTTTCATTGTATTGTGTTAATGGGGAGGTCAACAAATGATTAGATTTTGGTGGTGGTTGGGACGCCCCCCCCCCAGGTCTGCACTCTGAGTGCTTTTGTATTTTCATATTTTAGAAGAGCTTTTGAATAATTCCTTTTATGTTTGTTTAGTTTTTCTTGTGGATTTGAACGCTTTGTATATTTTTTTCTCAGTATTTTTTGTTTTAGTGTATTTTGTGGGAAATTCAAGAACAAAAATAGTTAAACAGAGACAGAACTGACATTAAAGGCCTATTTTTACTCAGAAGCCAAGTCGTCTGCGATGTCTCGCAGGTTCGTCGCAGATTTATTCGCTCCCTTCGTAGACCGTTGTGCCCACCTCCCAGAAAATGTCACCCACCGCAGACAGTGTCGCAGAGAAGACCAGAAAAGAGGCCTCTGATTGGTCCATTCTACGTCCACTACGTACTCTTCTGCTTCCCTTCTGTCTTGTTTTGTGAACACGAACATCATTGTTGGAGACGATTTGTGTGAATAACGATTCTGCCGAATGCACGAGGAAGTGGAAGAATCTCCCAGACGAACGAAAGGGTCTGATGTGGGGGGTGGGGGTCCAGGTGGGAGATCCTAGAGAGTTTGTGAGACGGCCTGTGTCCATAGGATGTGTTCAGCACAGATCACTAAAAACCTAGTCTCCAGGGTGCTTTCCAAGAATATGTATTGTTATTGTTAAGTTACACCAGGGGTGTCAAAGTCATTCTAGTTCAGGGGCCACATTCAGATAAATTTGACCAGACCAGTAAATCAAAAACATAAAAATATATAAATAATTAAACTGTTGTCCATGTTTTAGAGCAAAAAAGATCAGTTTACATGATGAAAATATTTCCATGTACAAACCATCCTTTCCAACAGTGCAAATAGCATGATCAAACTAAAATAAATGTATAAATTTAACATTATTAGGCTTTAGTTTGCCCTTTACATGTGTATATTATAACTTAGAAATACACAAAACATTTAGTAATGGGTAGAATATTATTAAAATTCTTTCTATTTCAGGTTGTTCATATTTGTTCTGATTATACAGATTTTTTTGTTAAATTATACTTTGTTTTTGTGTAACATTTACAAAGAAAAAACATTTGATTCATAAGTTATATTATGAGAAACTCAACTAAAATGATGAATATATTAATGTCATTTTTAGGTTTCACAAATTCATCCAAAGGGCCAGACTGGAGCCTTTGACGGGCCAGATTTGGCCCCCGGGCCTTATGTTTGACATCTGTGAGTTACACATACATCTGTGTTATGAACAGTGCATTCCCTGCACTGGCATAAATTACAAATTTGTGACCCACCACCACGAAACCAGGCATAAGTCCTCTATGTTCAGTTCCTGTGGTCATTACATTGAAATCCAATCAATAAAGGTGTTTATTGAGTCAATTATTTAAGCGGCGACAAAAGTTCAGGTATTGCTGAGCAAAGACAAAGACGACTTCCACCTCTTTTCGCCGAACAAAACGATCTCCGTTCCGTGGGTAAACACCCAAGTGTTTGGTACGAGGTAAAAGCTTATATTGAATGTTCTGTCCAATGGTGTAAGCCAAATGATTATAATACGTCACACTTCTGTCCTATTATTATAATATATAAAACTTCTGTGACATGTCCATCAGAGTGTCCTTTAACATCTGTCAACAATTTGTGTCAATCGGATACAAATTATTATGCGTTGCTAAGGACTTCCTACCCCAAAACAGTCCAAAACTTTAACGGACAATATCTAAAAATATGCAAATTGTAAAATATGTCCAAATGTGGATATTAAAATGACCATAACTTTGGTTCTACTTGTGATAGAAACATCATTTTTTCACCATCTTAAACCTTAGTTTCCACTCTACCAAGATACACACATAACTCTGTTTGGATTTACACACACTTATGCCTGGTTTACTGGTGGTGGGTCACATATATGGAACAAATTAAATGCGACACTTTGCTGCAACAGCATGCAGAGGCCAAACAGGAAGAGTTCTGGTCATGATTAATCAAATTAATCCAAAACAACCCTGTGATTAATCAGATTAGAACATTCTAATCATTTGACAGCCCTAATAGAAAACACTGGGGGGGGGGTCTTTGTCATAATTCACGCATCAAAGAGTTAATTTACCGAGTGAAGTGAAAAATTGACATCGTTATCAGAACGAATTCTTAACCGTTACGCAAAATACGTCCAGATTTGTCTTTTTTTTTTCTTTTCACTTTCCTTTTCAAATCGGAAATGTATCATTATTTTTTTTTTGAAGTGAATCGAATCCCATGAGGAAGAATGGGAAAAGGAAAGCCAGAAATAAGAAGGAAAAGAAAGGTTGCAACAACTTTTAACAAAACATGACATGCGAATGAGGGCTGAGTTCTCATTTACATATGCTGACATTTTACAGAGAATATTTCAACGTTAGGCTGAGCTGTAATGAACTCCTGCCAGGGAGCAGTCAAGGAATAATGTTTCCATAAAGGTAACCTGTCCACATCTCCTCCAGGAGAAAGATGTGGAGGAGGAAAAGAGACATTTTTTTCTCTCTCTCTCTCTCTCTCTCTCTCTCTCTCTCCCTCGCTCTCTCTCTCTCTCTCTCTCTCTCTTCCTTCATGTTGGCTGTTTGGTAACAAAGGGGTATTTTTCTTTCAGTGTGCTTCATCCATCTTGGCTGGTACTGATTTAGTGTATTTTTCCAGCCTTTTTACAGGCTAATTGCACACAGAGACGGTGAATTTGTTAGTGGTGACACCTTGCCTACCCATTGGGAATGCATCTCATTACCGGACGCAATGTCCAGGAACATCAGATATTATTAGCTGTCATTAATCTGCCATATATAGTGAAGGGAAGGGTGGGGGGGTGGGGGGAGTAGGGGGGCGAAGGGCAACAAAGGACACAAAGAGACAAATATGATGACTGGTGAGTATAGCTCTGTGGTGAGGTCAAAGGTCACAAAGGTTGTAGCAAGAACCCAGGTGGAGTGATAGGGGGAGGGGGAGGGGAAGTGGACAATATGGGAGAAAGTCTTCATCTGTGTATCATTTGTTCATTAGTTATTTTCAAAATAAGACAACGAAAAAAGAAATTTATTTCCAAACAGTGATGTGGGTTTTTTTCTTTTTGTGTTTAAATGAATAATAATAATAATAACAAAAAAAGAATTGTATAAAACAACCTTTTCCCGTTTTATCAAATTTTGACCTGAAGCAAGTTGAGTAAACTGGAAATGACCTTTGACCTGCAGCGACAAAGATGGAAACCTACGTCCTATTTCGGGAAACTAATACAATCGGTGTATCATTTGTTCATTGTTTTTTTTCAAAATATATCCAAAAATGAAACTACGAAAAAAAAACAAAATAGTTTTTTATCCAAAAACAAATTGGATAAAATGGCTGTTTCCCGTTTTATCCAATTTTGACCTGAAGCAAATTGATTAAACCACAAATGAATCTTGACAACCAAAAGAAACATGTCCACTGGTCTGATATGACACCAATGTTCAGGTCTTAGGATGACCCTCTGAGTTTCCTGAAATAGGACGTACGTTTCCATCTTTGTCACTGTAGGTCAAAGGTCATATACAGTTTACTCAACTTGCTTCAAGTCAAAATTGGATCAAATGGAAAATGTCCGTTATCTGTTTTGGTTGTTCTTCCATTATTCATTTAAACACAAAAAGGAAAACTGAAAAAAATGCATCATTATTATGCATCATGTTTTTTCATTTTGGTTTTGGAAACAAATACTGAAGAAACGATTTGTTGGTTCCTTGTCTTATTTTTGGTTTTATTTTGAAAAATGAATAATGCACGGATTAAAAAACAACTCGTTTCTTGGGTTCAGTTTTAACAATATTATTCCTCAAACGATCATTAACACACAGATGGAGAGTTATATATATTATTATATAGAGTTATATATATTATTATCATAATAGTAATAATTATAATAATAGTAAAACAACTAGAACTTTAACTCTTATCCTAAATGTACTTATTTTAAAACATGTTTTATTAAGAGACATTTTTTACATTCACAGAGTAATAATAATAATAGTGACAATGATAATCATGATAATAGTAAAATAACTTTGAACTGTCATCCTAAATGTATTTAATTTACATTATATCAAGAGACATTTTTAATATATAAATATCAGGTTATATATAAGTGCAGCTTTAACAATATTATTCTTCAAATGATCAATAACACACACACACAGAGGGAGAGAGAACAATAATAGTAATTATTATAATATTAGTAAAACTAACTTTAACCTAAATGTACTTAATTTATATCATTATATCAAGAAACATTTAGTTTTAAATATAAAGACATACACAGAGAGTGTAAAAATACCAATAATAGTAATAATGATAATCATAATAATATAACTTTAACTGTTATCCTAAAGGTATTTAATTAAAATGACATTAATTCGAGTGAATATATGTTGAAGTTGTATTTGAAATCCTCATCCCATCCCTCTGTTTTCTCTCAGCGTTGTGTTTTTTGTAAACAGATCAACTATTGGGTCTGTTTTTGTCATGTTCGAAACTGCGTTTTGTTCTCAAATCCCATTTGACTGAAATGAATATGACAACCTTAAAGTAGATTTTCAGAAGAAATTCATTCTCTTTCAATCCACATTGATTGTTGCCCAAAAAGAGTCTGCGTTTTTCTTTTTTTTTTTTTTCCTCCACACATATGTTTAATTTGATACAGCATCTTTGGCTGTTTTTCCTGCACAGCCCCGCCTGAAGACTGCTACATGCATACTAGATAGGATTACACCTTCTAAGCAGATTTCGTTGTGGAAGGGTTAACATAGATCCCCTGCTTTACTGAACAAACAGGACACCATCTGAAGACACAGGAACTAACCAGTCTCTCATTAAGACATTTTTTTTTTTTTTGCTTCTTCTCAGGAGTAAAAAAAAAAAAGAGGGGGCTCAGTCCTGCTTTTTATTTTTGTATGTAGAAGAAGCACGTTGCGGCCTCCTGCAGTGTGGCCTGGCCTTTTGAGTGAGGTGGAGTATATGGCCTAATGACTAAAAGTTCCTCTATAAAAACTATACAGCGCAGCTCCCTGCAAATTGAGTTTCCTCTTTGTGCCAATTGAGGGTGGTTTATGTAGGCTGCGGGGAGTTCCTTTGAACTCTCATTCCAAAAAAAACCTCCAGATTCCTGGGTCAACCCACCCCCACCCCCACCCCCACCCTTTTCCGACTTTTCTCCCACCAATAGTAGAGATAGACACAGAGGAGGTTTCCATCTGAACACATCACAGTCATTGGTCTGGGTGTCGAACGTCCAAAATGGAATAACGTTTTCATTTTGGAATGAAGCCACATTTTGTCATAAACTACACCAACGCATTTTGAAATACATTTTGTTGCATTTCTATTTCCAAAATATATTAGTAATTTGAAATTGTCCTAATTACCAACCAAGACATAAACCACTGGGAATGTTTCCCAAACAGGTCCTTCAGTTTTAATGCCACGCCACCAAACACCTAACCCTAAACTAGAATAACTTAGAAAATGCGTTGGGGCAGTTTATTACCAAATAAAATGAAAAAGTTATTACATTTTGGACGTTTATTACAAAATGTGGCTCAACAGGGTGTTGGCGTCTCCAGTTAGATTTACTCTGGTGTTTAATTTGTGTCCAGTTCAAAGAAGATTTTTAAAAGTGCAAGCAAAAAAACCCCATAAATTCAAAATATTAAATAAAAAAAAATCTTACAAAATAATAATTCAAATGAAAAAATATATGACTGTAATGAAAAACAGTGCAGATTATGTCAAATATTTGCCTTTGCATCTTTCTCAGTTTTGGTTGTTGTCGTTTGTGCTCCTTGACTTTTTATTAATGTGTCCAGTGATGCACGGACTGTCCCGAAGTGAGCAAGTTTTTTAATGACATTTGGGTTGTGGTTGTTTGTCATTGAGATAAACATGAAAATAACCTGGTAAATAAAGTTTATTCAGTGAATGTTGGTGAAGGTGTCGTCCATCGTGGTCAGTTTCCTACGGTATGGACGGAGAGAGAGAGGAAATAAAGTTAGGAGAGTGGAAGCTCCGGAAACATCCAAACAAAAACACTAAGGTTTGGGACACATTGGCTGAGATTTTTAAAGATGATGAGCGGCTCCCAGTGTTTTGGTTTCCATGGAAACCAGGTTCAAATGTGTCTTTGGGTGTTACAGGTTTAGATGCTGCGTTAGCGTTGATAACTTTTAAATGATGAAGCAGAACAAACATATTTATAAACATATTAACTTACAAACAATGACATGGAATTTAAACACAGAAATAAATGCAGGTATGTGAGTAAGGTCAAAGGTCATGTGATGTTCAGGTATGTGAGTAAGGTCAAAGGTCATGTGATGTTCATAAAAACCATTGAGTACTTTTTATAAATGTGGGTCGGTTCCGTCCTTTTCAAATATATTTCTTGTGGTCTGCGGTGCGGACAGGTTAGTTAAAAAACAGTCAGTTTTGGGTCGTTTATACATCGACCTGCTCATCACTGGTTGGATGAGATTATTGTCATCACCGTGTGTGTGTCTGTCCACAGAGACATATCATGCTATAAGTCAATGAATACTGCAGATATCACCATGAAATTACATGGTGATATACATATAGACAATGTGCATCAGATGCAATAATCCATTTGAGTAAAGGTCAAAGGTCAAGATCACAATTACATTATGGGTTATAACTCAAGAACAGAGGGTCGCAGAACTTTCATATTGGTACAGAATGAAGATTTATACAATCCTCATAATTGGTGTTATCACCTATGACCAACAGTGTTGGAGATCTCTGGAGGTCAAAGGTGACATGTGGCAAAATTAACTTGTGTAACACTGTTTGTGTCAAACATAGACACATGACTCTATAACTTAACCAATACTGGATATATTATCATAATATTACACACACTAACACATACATACATATAATGAAATTATCAATATTGCCAAAATCAAGGTCAGATTTAGTAGAAAGGTCAAATCACATTCTTGGCTCTAATTCAAGAACAGGTTGTCATAGAAACTTGAGATTGGATTTGGTCCCCGAGCCTTATGTTTAATGTTTGACACCTGTGCTCTACTGTCACACTTAGTTTTTTTTTCGTTGTTTCTTTGTTGTGGCATCTTCATAGACTTCAGATCACAAAGCCTGTCTTTTTAAAAAAAATAATTTAATAACATGGCAATTATGATTCTAATGAAATAAAAGACAAATTGATTTGTTGGAAATCTAAAAACAAATCTGCCTAAAAGTGACAAACATGATTGTAGATTTTGACCCACTTGGTATTTCCAAATGCTTTTTCAGTGATGCGTCTGAACGTATATAAATTGTATAGATTACAAACTTTCTTAGCTAGAAAATGTATGTTATTAAATTGGATATCTAATAAACCCCATTATGTTATAATACAGTTTATATTTCCTGGATTATTTGACGTATAAACTGCATGAAAAGGACAATAATCTGACATTATGGGACATATGGGAACCTGTCATGTGCTTTATAGGAGTAAGAAGAATAGGATTCATGTAAAAACAAGAGGTCTTGTATTTCACTACTAATTTCTTTCAATGTTTAATTCGTCATTTCACATTCCTTTTTGTTTATTTTATTGTCATCCAAGAACTAATGAGCAACTATCTGCCTGTATGTATCTTTAAATATGTGTAAAATAAATGAATGCATACATTTCAAATATCTTTATTGGTCTTTTGTCATAAAAATAAAATACACAGACATAAATAATAATAATAAGAAGAAGAAGAAGAAGAAGAAAAATAAGAATAATGAAATATACAAAAGTGAAATACAAAAAAGTTAAGTTTTTTTTTCCTAAATAACCCCCCCCCCCAAAATTTGTGTTTTAACCACATAACTTCTTAAAATCCAACTAAAATCACCACCTTTTGGGAAATAAACCAACATGACTTATATTATAATTGAACTACATCCTAACATTATTAACTAATTATTGTAGATGGGTTTTCTTTTACCACAGCAAAGCAACATTAATAAAAATAACTGCTGTATTTTTTTTTTCATTTTTTAATTTAATTTAATTTTTAAACAAACAAGCATCTACAAATTAAGAAGGTCTGCTTTGCACGTAAGAATTTGCCAAGAGGTACTTTGCTGTCTTTCTTTTGTCCTCAGCTATCTTTATTGCCAAAAGCGAATGTTGGCGGCATCCCATGTAGAAGCAAATGGGGGCCTTTGGATGCCCAGGACTCAGCCAAGTGGTAGCAATTGTTTTCTATGTCGGGGGGCATGAAAGCTGGGCTCGTTCTACACTAATCAAAAACCCCCCCAAAAGGTCTCAATATAAATCCCAACACTTTTTCTTCTTCTTCTTCTTCTTCCTCTTCCTGTTTCTCCCCACCCCACCGTCCTTACAATTATGCACACACATTGCCATAAATCTAATGCGCTTTCATGATCTGTGGGAGCGCAGTACATAAAACGTGTTTGGCGGATTTGCATACAAACATACTTATTCTAAATCCCCCTCAGAAGTTGTAAATGATTGTCTTTTTCCTGAAATACATCTCAGCAAATTGTATTTGGGCATGTTTATGAATCCTATTATGGCATGGGTTTTATCATATTTTGTGGACAGTGATGGCTTCTCAGCATCACTGTTAAGAAGAGAGAGAGAGAGAGAGAGAGAGAGAGGGCGAGAGAGGGGCCTTGGGCGATAGATAGACTTTGTCATTTGTTTCAGATAGGAGCTGGATTCCCCTTCATTGCTCCATGACAGGTTCATGGTACCAAGATGGATCTGTGTTCAGTCCTTTTTTTTTTTTTTTTTTGCAAGAGCAGTACTGCAGTAACTACAGTCTACTGAGTGAAAGAGAATCTGTGTGTCATATGTTCTACGTTTTTCAAAATAAAACCAAAAATACTGTAAGACGACGAAAAAAAAACCTAGTTGTTTCTTTATCATTTGTTTCCAAAACCAAAATGAAAATAATAGTTGACAACTTGATTTGTTGTCTTATTTTTGGTTTTATTTTGAAAAATGAATGATACACAGATTAAAGAGGCTTCATTCCACATGACGTTAGTTTTTTTGATGAAACATGTTTGAATGCATGATTTGGATCTTTACATGTAATACACTATTACAGTAATAGTGTTAGCAGTAGAAGTTCCCTTTTTTTGAGTTTCTAGGTGATTCTCTGAAATGGGTGCACATTAGACGCTACCATAAGATCAGTCCAACCTTATAATCCTGTACGCTTTATCGTGCAGAAAATACAGTGTTAGTTTTTTCCCCAAACAATACTAAATATAATTCATGCTTGTAACAGGGTTGAAAGGTTGAGCTGGACAACATCAATGTGATGATAAAAACAATTAAATATAATAAAGTATGATAATACTGACCTGTCTTTACAGTTTGAGCGGGAAAAGACTTTAGTGATGTCACTTCCTGGGTGTTTAGGAAGTTGGATTAAATCATTATTTTTTTCAAAAAGGTGTGATTGATATCCTGTTACAGGGTTGAACGAACCTGCTATTTTACAAATTTAAATTTTTTTTTCAGATTTCTTATACTAAGGTTAAAGTAGATGAATGATTATATTAGCAGAAAAAACTGTGGTTACTGTTTTAATTTTTATATTCAATAAAACACTAACTTTACTCAGTGGGGACATGCTCATCTGGCTGAACTCTACGCTTCAGAAACTATTTAAAAAGTTTGAAAATATAATATTTAAAATACATTTGTGTTATAATGCAAAGACAAATTATTCTTATTCCATATTTTAGAACAAGGGTCTCAAACATATGGCCCAGGGGTGAAATGTGGCCCACCACAGGTTCAAATGTGGCCCCTGGGCTGAAGAGCGTATAACCTTTTTTTTTTTTTTCCCTCAGTTTTTTATCTGTCTAAATGACAACTTAGGTTATTTTAATCTTTGTTTTAGTGGAAAAACTAACATTACATTATGAAAATATTTACATTTACAAACTATCCCGTAAAAATAAAATATGAATCATTTATACAAATGTTAAAACCTGAAACGTCTAAAGAAAATTAAGCACAATTTTAAACATTTTCTGCTTCTGTTTATTAAAAACAGTCAGAGTTTAGTGTCTTCATACAACTGATCCATAATAAAATGGATGTTTTTTTAACTGTGTTTCGTGGTTCAGTTTATATGAAAATCTTTGAGGTTAAACTTGTGGGGACACAAAGTGAAACCAAATTCAGAAATTCACACTTCCATTTCTAACACCCTGTAAATATAGTGACATAATGGAGGGGATTGTTGCATAATAAGGTCACAATAGAGTAGTATTTATCAAGAGCTGGAAAGCTGCTGGGCAGGGAGGAAGAGGAGGAAGACTTTGGTAGCCCAGGCCTGTCAGGCACCGCTAACAAACAGATTATGTCTGTGGTGTCTCCCCCTGTAGCAACAGAACAGGCTTGGTGAGGTACTGATGACATACCTGGAAGAGACAATTAAAGGCTAATTCATTTGTAAAAATAATTTAGTTTAAAAATGTTAAAATAAGGTGAAGATAATTTCATAATAAGTGTTTTCTAAATGTATAATTTTACCCTTTGGTGCATGATTTATGAGAACCTTGGTCAAGATTTCCTCTTTTTATTATTATTATTATTCTTCAGGCATGAAAAACACAATGTGATCGACCTTTTTTTATATGAACCACCACAAAAATGTCCACTCAGCTCTAAAACATGTTTAATGTTTGAAGCAAAGAAACATGTATTTAAAACTCATCAGAAAGTTTATATATATATATATATATATGTATGTATAAAATTCATCTTTTTTTCTCTTTTTCTTTTTATTGATATACTATATGTTGAATGTTGCAGCCTTACACCGAGACAAATTCCTAGTTGTATACTACATGTGTACTATATAAACAATGGCAATAAAACTCTTTCTGATTCTGCTTATCACACAGGTTAGCTAGCTAATGCTGCTCATCACACAGGTTAGCTAGCTAATGCTGCTCATCACACAGGTTAGCTAGCTAATGCTGCTTATCACACAGGTTAGCTAGCTAATGCTGCTCATCACACAGGTTAGCTAGCTAATGCTGCTTATCACACAGGTTAGCTAGCTAATGCTGCTCATCACACAGGTTAGCTAGCTAATGCTGCTTATCACACAGGTTAGCTAGCTAATGCTGCTCATCACACAGGTTAGCTAGCTAATGCTGCTTATCACACAGGTTAGCTAGCTAATGCTGCTCATCACACAGGTTAGCTAGCTAATGCTGCTCATCACACAGGTTAACAGATACCTCTTCAGATGGCTGCAGTGTTTTTTTCATCTAAAATGAAGTATTTCCACACATATGATGTGTGTTTTGTTAGCCCACCACAACTGTCTTACCTGCAGGTGTCTTATTTATGCCTGGTCTGTGTTTACGTGCACAGAGAGCGAGAAAATGAGAGAGAAAGAATAATAGAAAGAGAGGCAGAGAGAGAAAGAATAACATCCGACTTGTCGACTCCTCCAAATTTAAGTCGACTTCTGCTACGTAAGTCGACGTGTTGACTCATCGACATTTCAGTTAATGCCCTAATATATATATATATATATATATATATATATATATATATATATATATATATATATATATATATATATATATATATATATATATATTTATGATACAGACTAATTTTATTTTTTTTACATGTTTTTATTAATTCATCTTTTTTATTTATTCATTTTAATAATTTTTTAAAATGTATTTTATTTTGGCATTTTTTAAATTCTATTTTCATGTATGTATTCATTTTAATTGTTAATTGTATTTAATTATTTCAGCTCGTAGAAGGATGACACTGACACATATGTCCTGTGTTGACCAATAACCTGTTATATACTGCTGAGTATTTTTTCATATCGCAGGGATAAAAAATGTCAGTTTTTTTTCTAATATCGTGCCGCCCTAATTTGGATGCAAAGCAGTGAATGTATTTTTTTTTTTTTTTTTTTTTTTTTTAAATATTACTTTCCTTTAGTATGCCTTTAAGATCATCATCTGGGCTCATGAACCCTTGTCAGAATTAGCCATTAATTGGTGAGACAAGCTGGTGAGTGGGGAGGTCATAAACATTTCAAGAGTTATAAAACTTTCATTAAGTTCTCACGATATCGCGCCAGTGAATGACCCTCTTGCTCTCTTTCTCTCTTTTTTATTTTTTTGTCTGGGTGGTGTTGAAGAGGAGAATGATTGTGAACAAGCGGCCTCTTTGTGGCGGAGGGAGCCTTTTTCAAACTGTCTTGGCCTCTTGACTCGTCTTAAGCCAGAGATCAAGGCTTGGAAAGTGGCAAAACAAAGGGTCGATTTAATGAGATTGTAAAACAGGCTGAGGGAAAAGGAGGGGGTTACCAAATAGCCAGACATGCCAGCTCTGGTCCGTTTCAAAAGGTCTTTTCAGGATCTGGTCTAAGCCGTCTCAATATGAGCAAGAGAGGGGAGAAAAATATCAAAGGACTCCAAATGCTTCAACAGATTTTGACATGAGGACGATGTGGATATTTGGCTGCTGTTCTCCACACAAAGAGGTTGCATTCCTGGAAAAGAAAAAAGAGAAAATGTGATCCACTTTTCACTTCAGAAGAGTCTGGTTTTTTTGTTGTTTTTTTTTTTCCTCATGGGATTTGATTTGTTTATTTTGAGCATTTACATAATGCATTTATTAAATGTGAGATAAAAAAATCTAAATTATGAGATAAAAAGTAATTAAATATAAGATAAAAAAAAATCTAAATTATGAGATAAAAAGTAATTAAATATAAGATAAAAAAAAATCTAAATTATGAGATAAAAAGTCAAACTTCCAAATCACTAATAACAATCAGAATTAATCCATATATGAAACACTCTGGATTATAAGCACTTTTATTTTGGAGAAAAATAAAATATTTTTAATGCACTTTATAGTCTAGTAAATGTACACACTTACAAAATAATTTTCATTTGCAAATGCTTCAACAGATTTTGACATGAGGACGATATGGATAAATGGCGTCTGTTTTCCACATAGAGGTTACGTTTCTGGAAAAAAAGAAAAGAAAAATATGTTCCACTTTTCAGAAGAGTGTTTTTTTTTTCTTCCTCTGGGACTCATTAACATAATTGAATTAAATTAACTGATCTAGATAATTATAATTTCTCGTATTTTAATTGATAAGTGACAAATCAATAACTGAAAGTAATATCTAGTGTTTTCTTCTTCTCACTTCTTTTCAGGTGTAAATTAAAGTTATTTTATTTTATTTATGTATGTATGGCTGATTCTCTGAATTGGATGCACTTTGGACTAGGACGTTAAGGACAAGTCGACTTATCTGTCAATAAAGTCGAGTCAACGTGTCGTGATGACGTCATGACTTTGTCAGCTGAGGAACAACACAGACAAACGGATAAAAAAAACTAAATAAAAATCATCCGTATGTACACTGAAAAAAGTAAAAGATTGAATCAACTTCAAAAATATTCTTCAATAGGTCAAACATAAAAACAATTGAGTGAATTAAATTAAATTAAAATAACCCAAACCCCTAATTTGTTTCACTCAAATAAATTTTATGTGACCATAAAAAGTCAAAATTGAAGTTGTTTCAATCTTTAACTTTTTTTCAGTGTATTATGTGAGTGATGCTTGAAACTAAATAAATCAACCTTCAGACCATGAAAAAAGCTGAAATAGAGGGGGGAAAAACGTCCGTCTGAGTTATGATCTAACAAATAAATAAATAAACCTGCCAATTATGATAGGCCAAAAGGGCGGGACTTGTGCTTGTTTAGATCCACACCCTATAAATAGCATTGGCACACATCACAAAGGAAACAGCGCTGCCATTCATGTCCCAGCCTTCTGAGATGCTCTTTCTAAGTAACGCCGCCGCCGTCCTGTTTATCGCGATACATCTGTCACGTATCTTCTCCCCCACGAAAACCTCAGTGGAATTGGAACCATTTAACCCCTCCTCAGTTGTCATTAGAGGAGGTGGGGTGGGGTGACAGAAAGGGATGGAATGGAGAAGGAGAGGAATGAAAACAAGCCAGAGTTGAGGAGATAACCATCGGGGTCCTAAACCCATTATCTGGCCCCTGTGCACTGTTGAGTGTCAGGAGTCACACCCAGGTCCCAGTTAGCCTGGAGCTGTTGACCCCCATGCTCTCTGCTGACGTTTCCATTCAGATGAATGGCTCTTCGCTGCATGCTAGGAAGTGTCCAGTTTGACCCCTACCTGCCCCAAGATTCCCCTCCCCTTATTAACCCTCCCTGTCTAACCTGTATTCTACTGCCCACCTCCCTTCCCTCCCCCAAATGCAGAGCCGTCTTAGGTAATAACAGAGGACAAATGAAGCCCGCCAACGCTAATGGTGGTGGGTTTTAATGACACTAGGCTTTTGTGCTCCTTCCATTTAGACAAGGAGTGAGAAATGACCAGGGAAAGGGAGTGACACAGCGACAGCGGCGCGACAGGAAATCTGTGGTGAGTGGCGTGTACCCTCGTTTTAAGGTTATAGGACACGAGTGTCAAACATAAGGCCCGGGGGCCAAAAAAGGCCCGCCAGAGGGTCCAATCTGGGCAGTGAAGTGAAGACATTAACACTGTAAACTTCCATTTAATGTCCCCTAAATTTTTAAGCAAAGTAAATTGAATGTTCTTGAAACATTTTGACAACATGCAGTAGGTTTTTTTCTTATGTTGCAAATAAAAAATATGAATGAGCAAACTTGGATATTGGAGGCGGGACTTGTTAAATGACAAATAAAATGTTATTTATTGATGTTAGGACTACATATTTTGTTGGACTATGACCACGTTTGTTTGAATATAGAATAAAATAAAATTCATACTTTGGAATACTTACCATTTAGTCGTTTTCACAAGTCAAGCTTTTAATAGGTTTTTATCATAGTATTTTTAGCTTTGAATGATATATTATTGTGTGTTTATCTTAGTATATTTTTTGCTTTTATTATGTTTTAGTGTTTTTATCTTAGTATTATGGGAGTACAACAGAGGATGTGCCCCTCCTTCTTGCATGGTGTGGATAATTTCCTGTTCAGTGCATATGTCATATTTTTGGGATACTTAGCATCTAGTCCTTTATAAATCATAGAAAAGAATAGAATAAAATGCCCTTTATTGTCATTGCAGCATCTCCCCATTTCAGTGCAAGTTTAAGGTTATAGGACACGTGTCAAACATAAGGCCTGGAGGCCAAATCTGGCCCACCAAAGGGTCCAATCAGGCCCAGAGGATGAATCCCATTCGGTGTTTTCCCACTTTACGAACCATTAGTAGTTCCTCCTGGCAGGCAGGGTCTGTTTTTAGTTTTCCAGGAACTATATAACGTAAGTGTTTGGTGATTGGTCGAGCTGAGACCACGCCTATTTTCGCATTTCCTCATCTTGCAGTACTATCTTTAAAACTGCCTGTGTAGCGTCAGCTGTGTTGGGTAAAAAAATACAGAGAAAGTAATAAATAAACAGACTGACGATGTGGTTTTGTTTTTGGGTTAGAGTTCTGAAATGAACACATGTCGTAGTATCACCTGCTGCTGAGTCTTTGTCTCCTAACTCACTGGAAACTCCTCTATTCTTGACATTAGACGCTGTATTTGACCACCATTAACATTGGAGTGATACAGTACATAATGCTGTGTCCTCCTCATTCTCTATTCTAGTTTATAGCACAGGTGTCAAATATAAGGCCAGGGGACCAAATCCGGCCCAGAAAATGGGTCCAATCTGGCCCGTAGGATATATGATATTAATGATCAATATGGTAAAAAATTATTTTAATTCAGGTTCTACATACAGAATAATTCAATCTCAATTGGGTCAGAGCAGTAAAATCATGTAAAACAGATTTTAATGTAAAAAAAAAAGTTACATTGCATGAAAATCACTATATTAACAAATCATCCTTTTACACAAACATGAATAAATACCTAAACAAATATGAAGCAGCTGAAATATCTGAAGAGAAGTGTCATTTTATAAATATTCTTCCTGCCACTAAATGTTTAGTGTATTAATAATTGAAGCGTTAGTAGATATGTTAGATAAACTGATAGACTGAAGCAGAAAATGGTTAAATTTGCACTTGTTTGTTCATAATACATGTCAAATTTGACTGTTTTCACTGTTATTATTTTACTGGTCTGGTCCTTTTTCAGATCATATTGGGCTGAATGTGGCCCCTTGAACTAAAAATGAGTTTGACACCCCTGGTTATAGGACACAGTAGAGTTCCTTTTTCGTGGTGCGGGCGGGCGGGCGGGCATTGTGGAGTAATGGGCTCGTCAGGACACGGCGCCGTACACAGCTGTTTCTTTTATGTTCTTTAATTTGCTCAGAGGAGAAAATAAAACGTGAGTGTATCTTTAAGGAGGGCCTTGGACTTGGGAGACCAAATACCAAAAGGACCTTCATAGGTGCACTGTAGTTAACCAATGTAATTAGCAAGAACACAAGTAATCAGTCCAGGGAAGTGTGTCATTAAATGGCATCCCCCCATGATTAATTTGCCGCTCGTAACGACGAAATGAACCTTCTCTGTGTCCTTAATGACCCTGGTTAATCTTTTAAAGAAACAGGGAGGTGGAAAAGACAGAGAGAGAGAGAGAGGGAGAGAGAGAGAGAGAGAGAGAGAGAGAGAGAGAGAGAGAGAGAGAGAGAGAGAGAGAGAATATCCTGCATGTCCAGGTCACTGGTGGTAGTTATGTAAGTCTTTAATCATAACCAGAGGTAGGAAGTAACTAAGTACAAGTACTTCGCTACTGTACTTAAGTAGATTTGTTTTAGGTATCTGTACTTTACTTGAGTATTTATTTTTCTGGAAACATTGTACTTTTACTCCGTACATTTATATAAATATCTGTACTTTATAGACTTTTTCAAACTAAACAGATGTGACAGTATAAGTCACTTTAGCGGGAAAATCAGTGGAAGACAGAAACTGGGGTTTTATATATAATTGTTTTTTGTTTGTTTTTTTTTTACTCCAAATGTTTGACTTTTATCAGAATTTCAACTCTTGGTTTCATAATCATGCATTTATCATCTCATATTTATGAGTTTCTATCTCATAATTATGACAATTGTGCCTTTTCTATCTCAAATGTGCCACCTTATCTCATAATTATACCTTTTTAAAAAATTTATAAAAGTTTATAAAAAAAAAATATATATATTTTTTTGTTAATCTCAAAATGAATTTTCATCTCAATTATGAGGGATTTTTTTCCCCTCAATTTAAAAAAAAAATGTATTTCCTACCTATACCCACTAAACTGAGTACTATGACCTGATCAAACACATTAACTCTCTTTTAAAGGCTTTAGTTTTAGATACTTCTGAAAATTGTAGGATTTTTCCTGTTTAAATAAGTATTATTTCATTCATGGTATTTACAATCTACTTTTACTAGAGTATTTTTTTTTCCCACACAAGTAGCTGTACTTCTACTTAAGTACAGAATGTGAGTACTTTAACCACCTCTGACCATATAACCAAGCCAGGCTAATGAAACCATTTCAAGTAGCTTTGTAGTGAAGTAGCACCAGATATGTTGACAGATACAGTACAAAATGATCTGCTCTCTGGAGTAAATCTCTTTTTAATGCAATTAAAGAGCGGAGATCGCACATGGCGCCCATGCAGCAACTGACACTGTTCTCAAAAGTAGGCATGGCACGGAGATTAGTGAAAGGAAAAGAGTCCCTATTATACGCCCTGTTGCATTATTAAACACACCTCCACGTATTTCATTCTTCTGCGGAGTACATATTTGTCTTGGTAATTTTTCTTCAGCTGTGATAAAGCAGAATTAACCGTTTGAATTAATCATGGGAATTAATGCTTTGATACCAGACCAGGACGGGGCCCTCGCCTTGTGTCGCCTCGCCTTGCGTCGCGTCCAGCCAGCTGCACTGGCCGGGGGCCGCCTGCTTAACACCAGAAGTGCCAAGCATATGCTAGTTGGGAGGAGTAGTGCAAGATAGGGAGGCCTGGGTGGGCAGGAGGAGGAGGTCCCTGTGGAGCCCTTCACAATGAAACACAATATCCTCCTCCTCAGACGCGTGCAATGACTTAAACACTCCATTGTATTAAATATGAATGAGGTTCCCCATTGTCCGGGTGCGAGCGAGCGGGGAGACAGTGTTGTCGATTAGCCACATGATTAAGCAGACGACACGGTAGGGGCCACAGAGGTAAATAAAGGCCGCCTTCTGTCATTTCCTCGTCCCCAAGGGCCGCCCCCACCCCACCACCACCACCACTACCGCACAAAACTTAGCATGGTTAAAGCCAATTGACAGAAAAAGTGATAATGTATGAGTGTGAAAACAGCTGAGTGATAGAAGGGGAGGGAGGACACGGAGAGGAAGGATGGTGAACAGGCTCAAATAAGAGAGAGGAAAAAAGAGGTTGATTTGTTATATATCTATTGGATGTAGGACGTGTGGGACGAGGACTTTTCGGGCTAGCACGTTTCGGGCTAGCACATTTCGGCCTTGGACGTTTCAGACTGCACTTTTTGTAGAGTTTTCTTCTAACCCTAACAATATGAGTGTATTGTATATATTTGTAATGTGTGATCATGTGTAAAATTCTTCTGCACTCTGTCAAATAATATGAGGTTATATGCGTGAATAATAGAATTATATGCAAAAAAACGTACATTGATGGTGTTTGTTTTTGAAAATATTTGTCCGAAAAGTCCTACTCTGCAAAAAGTCCGTCCACCATATTTATTTACTGTATTTTCTAGACTATAAGCCTCACCTGTATATAAGCTGCATCTGCTGTATTTATTTATTTTTAATAAAAAAGGAATATACAAGCCACAGTGAGTTATAAACTGCAGATATCTGTTTAAAAATCCTATATTTACTGCATGTATAGAAGGATTTAACTCTAAATGTAGTTACTGTAGTTATCTTATAATTTTTACTTTTTATCTCATAAGTTTTACTCTTAATGGTCACACATAAAAATCTAGTTTAATGAACCAAATTAAATTGCATAGGGTTAGGTTTATTTTAATTTAATTTGATTCACTCAACTAGATGTTTTTTATGTGTGACCTATTGAAGAAGAATGTTTAAGTTGATTCAATGTTTGACTTTTTTCAGTGTATGAACATGTTTATTTAACACAATGGAACCGTTTATAACTAACATGAATTCATATATTTCAGAAAACATCATATTAACGTGTGCAACCGAGGTACATGATTTTTTTTTAATGTAAATCTGAAACATTTTCTTGATAGGAAAGAGGAATAAGTGGTCAAGTGTTGTCAGTGGAGGGAGGGGAAGCGGTGACAGACGCAACAGTGAGCTGCAATAATGGCCGCCTTTGATTAAACAGCCAGGATAATTCAGTCATGCTCCGTGTCAGGTGTTTATTATCACATTGTGTCATTTGCATGTGAAAAAGACCATGGCACTTGCTCGGCCCAGCCCTCTGCGCCGCTTTCTGATTGGTCGACAGGGCATCTGTGCTACAGTTTGGCGAAGCCCCCCCCCTGTTAGGAGTGCATGAACCCAGTCACGGTTATTCACAGTGGGCCCAGTGTGTCAAACGCTTATTATTGGCAGCATTAGCCAAGAAAACAAATAGAGGCGGAGAGGCTCATAATGAAAGAGAATAAATAGTTTTAATCAATTCTAGCCATTAATCAATTTGAGGCAATATGTCACACCGTCGTAGTTGATACTGATGAGTCACACAAAATGTGATTTGGTGGTTTATAGCTGATAATTGTAGAGGATAGAAGCTGTTTTACATCCTCTTTTTTTTACTATTTTACTTTGATCATTTTACTTCAGATTCGAGCTGCACGATATGTTTGAGCGTCAACGTCGCAGTGTCACATTAGAAGACCTGCAATTATTATTTATTTAAATTTTCAATTATTTGGATAATTTTATGTTTTATTTTATCATATTTCTTAATTAATTAATTTGGATTTTTTAAATTTGTTTTCATATTTTATTATTATTATTAATCATTAATTTATTTAGATTTGTTTATGCATTTATTTATTTTTAACTGTTAATTGTATTTAATTATTTCGACTATAGAAGGATGACACTGGAACATATGTCCAGTGTCGACCACTAATCAGTTTGACCGTTTGCGTCGTCAACACACACTCCTGAGGATTTTAATATATATATATATCAGAGGGCGAAAAAAAAAAAAGTCACATTATCAGTTTTTTCCAATATTGTGCCTCCCTGCTTCAAATATTTTTCTAGTCAAATCAAACGTGGCCATGTTTCTTTGGGTTGTTCAGATTCATTTCCTGTTTACTCAATTTGTTCCAGGTCAAAATTGGATAAAACAGGAAAACGGACGTTATCTATTTTTTTCCATTATTTATTTAAACACAAAAAGGAAAAACTGAAAAAAAAATGCATCGTTACCAGTTTTTTTTCCCCGTTGTTTTATTTTTAAAAATGAATAAAGGAATGATACACAGATTCTTAAAACGTACTTTTTTTTTGCATTTCACAAATTTATACCAGGGGCCGGACAGACTGGACTCTTGTGTGGACCAGATTTGGCCCCCGGGCCTTATGTTTGATGGCCTGTGATTTAGGTGTTTTCATGCTTGTCATTTGTATTCATGGTCCAGACTCTACTTTACCTTGAATATCCCCATGTGGTTGACAAGCTGTCTTTTGAGGAGTTCCATCACATGTGCTGTAACTATGATCTCTATCAAGCAGCTAACCTTAGCCCACTCTCCTGTCAGTGCCCCCCCCCCCACCACCACCACCACCCCCGCCAACCCCCCCTCCTATCCCATCGCGGGACATTCAGGTAACTAATCTGCCTTTAAATATGTCTCGAAGGAAGAGCGGCTAATTAGTATCGGAATTTACTGCCTTCACTTTTATTGACTTGTCCTACTTCTCCGATAATTAACTAATGAGTAAAGTAATGAGCTATGTCGTTCAGTCGTGCTGTTCAATTAGAGTGCAGAATCAATTATTGAAAATAGTTTCTGATGCCAACGCGTGGTATGGAAGTGGGAGTGCGTGCAGAAAGGGGACAGGGCTGATGTATCGGACCCTTTGACCAAATAGAAAGAGTTTGACGTCTATGCACCTGAACGCCTCACCATCAGACTTAATGTATGTGCACCTGAACGCCTCACCATTAGATTTAACTTCTGTGCACCTGAACGCCTCACCATCACATTTAACATCTGTGCACCTAAACGCCTCACCATCAGACTTAATGTATGTGCACCTGAACGCCTCACCATTAGATTTAACTTCTGTGCACCTGAACGCCTCACCATCACATTTAACGTCTGTGCACCTGAACGCCTCACCATCAGATTTAACGTCTGTGCACCTGAACCCCTCACCATCAAATTTTACTTCTGTGCACCTGAACGCCTCACCATCAGATTTAACGTCTATGCACCTGAACGCCTCACCATCAGATTTAACTTCTGTGCACCTGAATGCCTCACCATCAGATTTAACATCTGTGCACCTGAATGCCTCACCATCAGATTTAACATCTGTGCACCTGAACGCCTCACCATCAGATTTAACGTCTGTGCACCTGAACGCCTCACCATCAGATTTAAGTTCTGTGCACCTGAATGCCTCACCATCAGATTTAACATCTGTGCACCTGAACGCCTCACCATCAGATTTAATGTCTGTGCACCTGAAAGCCTCACCATCAGATTTAACGTCTATGCACCTGAACGCCTCACCATCAGATTTAACGTCTGTGCACCTGAACGCCTCACCATCAGATTTAACGTCTGTGCACCTGAACGCCTCACCGTCAGATTTAACGTCTGTGCACCTGAACGCCTCACTGTCAGATTTAACGTCTGTGCACCTGAACGCCTCACCATCGAATTTCACTTTGATTTGACTGAAGTATTTATTACCAGAGGTGGGAAATAACTACACTGTTTTCTGGACCATAAGGTGCAATTAAACGACTTTAATTTTCTCCAAAAATGACAGAGCGCCTTATGTGTGGATTAATTCTGAGTGTGTTTTCTTTGGTGCTACAACTCAACAAGGGTTGGAGTTATAGCGACTGTTTAGCTTCGCTTAATGCACCTTAAAATGCAGAAAATACAGCAGTTAGAAGTACTTCCTTTACTGTACTGAAGTAGATTTTTGGTAACTGTATTTTTCTGGCAACTTTTTACTTTTGCTCCCTATATTTGTTCATAAATATCTGTACTTTATACTTCTTACATTTATATAAATATATGTACTTTATACTTCTTACATTTATATAAATATCTGTACTTTATCTGTACTTCACACAAGTAGCTGTACTTCAATTTAAGTACAAAACAGGAGTACTTTGACCACCTTTTTTTTAAAAATTTTTGTTGTGTTAATAATTACACATTACGTTGTTTAAAACTTTGAATACAGTGGAGTTGATAAAAAGTGAGTACCTGATGTCATATTTCCTAAAACTAGATCTTAAACTTGCTCTTTATGACTATAAACTGAATGAAATAAATGTCCCAGTTAAGAGCTTCTTAGCAAAACCCAGTGGAGATGGGACGAGGTCTCAGTAAACAATGTGTCACTGAGGCATTTCTAGGCTTAACAAAAACATTGGGTTCATTATAGAAAATTAATTAGAGTAACACACTCCCAAGCGTTTTGGCTGATAATGAACTCTCTATCATGTCAGGCCAATTTAGTCTGACATTTTTTGATAATTATGTTTACATCAAAATCAATGCCCCTTGTGATGAAATATGTGATAATTTCTGCTCAGTTCAATATGAAGACAATATAGTCAACTTATCTATTAATTATCAATTGTATTTATTTATTTAATTTTTTGGGGTTATTTTCAAACTGAAACCTCATATTACATTAGATTATAATATGTTTCAGAGTTTCTACAATAACGTCTTTAAAAAAATTTAAATGTCATAGTACTATAATACTGCTACCGTCCCTATGAAACAAAAATATTTCTTTATTTACTGACTATCAATATATTAATGCCTGAAAATGAACACGAACAATACATGGTAACACTTTATAATACTAACACACAATCCACTATATATTAACCATTTGTTACCTGTTATTAATGTATTGCTTATTCAGAATTTATCATAAAGCATTTATTCACATAGCTACAAATGGTTTGTTTATAATCAATTGTGTATGAATAAACCATTAACAAATATGTAATAAATGTTTAATTCATAGTGAATTGTTTGTAGGTATTATAGAGCCACGGTTCTCAAACTGGGGTCAGCGGAACCCTAGGGGGACGTGGCGCATGTCCAGGGGGTACGCGAAATTATTCACGGTTTTGTTTTTTTTGCTGTTTTATTTTGAAATGCGGAAGTTTTATTTTGTAGCGAGCGGGCGGAAGTAACAGCGCTGTTTGACGCCAGCTTGACTAAATTGAGACGGAGCGAGTCACAGGCTATTTTTAGCCACCCTGCAGCGAACATGGATCGATTTTTGTGTCCGCCAAGTTCCTCAAGAAGTGGTAAAAGAAATGACAATGAAAATGACAATGACAAAAACAAACGCCCTAACCCTAAAAAGAGAAAGTACATTGATAGTTATATTGAGTTTGACAAGCTCATCCCTCTCATTAAGTCTCTGTCTGTCTGTCTGTCTGTCTGTCTGTCTGTCTGTCTGTCTGTCTGTCTGTCTGTCTGTCTGTCTGTCTGTCTGTCTGTCTGTCTGTCTGTCTGTCTGTCTGTCTGTCACACACACACACACACACACACACACACACGGTTTTGTGTCTTTTGTTCCGTTTATTATTTTAAAATTATTTAAAATTGTTGTTTCTGAAGTGCTCATTTATATTATAATACCTGAAAATGTGGCTGGTTTGCACAAAAGCACTATTAAAAAAGGTTATCATTGTTTCATAATAATCATTGTTGAAGTGGTTTTTTATCATTTTCAGTATCGCGAGGATGAGGGGGGACATGGAAAAATTTCACCCCTCGGACCTGGGCCAAAAAAGTTTGAGAACCCCTGTTATAGTGTGTTCCCAAATATATGTATATTATATACAGAAAAATATATTGTCAATATATTACAATATAGTAAAAAAAATACAGAAGGAATTACAGCTTTACATATATGACAATATATGTACTCATATATATTTAGTATTATACATATGTGACTCTCCAGCATATAACCAGTCACTTGGGTCAAATTTTTAAAAATTCAGATTTTATATTTATCTTAAAGTTTATTAAAAATGTTTGTGTGACACTAATTCAGCCAATCAGAGGCTGTTTTTCAACATCGCCATAGCAACAAGGGCTTTAGTTTAGTGCAGAAGGCTTTGTTCTGAGGCCTCCCATTGGTTCAAATCTATAATTATGTAGATTTCTATTTAACCCTTGTGCGGTCCTTCGTAAAAGGCACACTGGCTGTGTCCTACAATCGGGTCTTAAAAACCCAGATTCCAAAGTTCAGTTCCATCGACTCATCACCCCACCCCCCAAGGATATATTACTGTTTTCAGTAGTAAGCAATGGCATCCTACAGTACGTATAAAAAGGTACATTTGTGAACCACCGGGTCTCTTTGACCCGAAGGACCGCACAAGGGTTAAGGGTTGTCTAGAGGGAATCCCCATCTTTCCAACGGTACCAAACATGACGGGGAAATACCTAACGCCAGCGCCAAGGAAAGTCGTGTTTGGAGTCGATTTGTCTTAGTTTTAGACTTAATTACTGTCAGAGTCAGTTGTTGTTCTTCCTAAAAGACATGATTTGAAGAAGTTACGCTAGGAATTTAACAAACACTCATAGTTAGAAGTGTTCAGGAGACATTTTACTGGGATTTTATCAATAAACTTTAAATTGGATAATGTTGACTCATATAATGTATTTGAGGCTAAAGTTAGAAAAACTGCTGTGACTGAACCACTGCTTTAATGATGGACGGACACACATATATTTAATAATACACTTAATAATACATGGATGCAGACGCACACACTAGTGAAGTATATTACTAAATATTGTGTATTATGTTGTGTATATATTTAGTAATATACTTCACTATATATGTGGAAATAAATTGAGTTTTAATAAAACTATCTGTAAAAATATAGATCAACGTTTGTCTTCAGTGCAATATATGTTTTATATTAATATATGATCAATCGTATATTGGATAATATATGCGCTGCTGTTCCATATATGGGAATATATTTTTGAATATAATGCATTACAATTGTCAATACATTGCTATATATTTCTGTTTCATAAGATTAGTCAAGTTATCTATTAATTATTAATTTTATTTATTTAATTGTAATTGTAATAAAAAAATTGTAATAAAAAAAACCTTCAATTATTATTAGATTCTAATATATTTCAGAGAGTTTCTATAATAAAGTGTTTTAAAAGAGCAGTTAACATGTCTTCAGCTGTACTGTTGTGTATTTCTGCCACATATAGATTATATAGGATCCTAAAATGAGCCTGGGAACCTGGGCCATGCAGCGTCAGTTATATAATATTATGAAAGCATTTAAAACACTTGTGTCATGCCAGTACTGGCTGCTGTAACTGCAGTGGTGGAAACATAAATTACATTATTGGATGAGTTCCCAGTTCTTTATGGCTGAGTCATTATTTGAAGACATGTCCACCTGAAGGGACACGCCGTGCATGTCTTACAACGGCTTCTACTGAAGAGGCGACATGCACGTGTTTGTTCACGACTTCCAACCGCCGTGTCACACATCAACTGTTAATAAATATCTTGGCTAATAATTGAAGCTCTAGACCTACATCCTTGAACATGTTTGTTTTCGTTATAAGAGAAAGCGTTATTTAACCCTTTGTACAATCAGCACTGTCCACTCCCCACACCTGTCAACTACCAACATGTGCAATAACTGTCACCTTATATTTATTTATATGTATTTACTGTAAATAAAAGTTTCTCTAATATTTTATTCTCTGCTGTATATTTGTTTTTGATATCTGTATCTTATCAACTGTCATTGCAGGTTAATTGTCTTTTTGTTCCTGTGCGTTGCAATACCGAAATGTCCCCGTTTTGGGAAAAATAAAGGACGTCTTATCTTATCTTGATGCATGAATTATGAGAACATTAGTCAAGATTTTTTTTCCTAAGTGTTTTTATTCCTCTTTGGGATTTAAAAAAAGTACTGTGATTGAAATATTTGTAATAATGATGGAGTTCCAAAAATGTCCACTCAGCTGGAAAACATGTGTTTAAGCTTTGAAGCAAAGAAACGATATTTTAAAAATATCAGAAGACTATGAAATAAACCATTTTTAATGCAGTTTTTATTTGTTTTTGACTGTTAATTGGGTGCACATTAGAGGTTGACATAAGAACAGTCCAACCTTCAACCCCGTAACAAAGACTCACCCCCATAACAGTGTTTCTTTGGTTATGGTATTTGTTTTTTCAGTATTTAAGAAGACTGTTTTATTTGTGTACTGCAATAGGCTGAGGCCATCACATAATGAAGTCTTATAATACTGGTCCAAGGCCTGTCACTACTTATGGAGGCCAGACTCTACTCCCTAAGGGCAACACCAAAATCTGCCCATGCAGCTATGCTGTTATTCTGCCCCATCCTCACTTATGTAGTATTATACATGACACTTGAAAGTACACACACACACACACATACAGGACACCCCATCACACACACACACACAGACTGGTGCAGAATGTCACACCACCGCACCACAGTGAAGCGTTATGGAAGACCCAATCTGCTTGGCTGGGACAGTTGTCTTCTGAGGTGTCGTGTGCTGAGTGGACATATGCTGACCCCTTCTAATTTTTTTTGTGCTGACTTCCTCATCGGTGCCTCTTTGTGTCAGGAGATTGTGCCGAGTTTTGTTTAAGAATAGGAGGGGCTCTGATAGTACGGGAGGAAAAGTAGTTTCCCTTCAGTTTCCAACACAACAGCATATATACATAGTTACAGTAATTGATGTGTGAAAGGGTCACCCCCAAGGAAGCCACTTAAAGCTTATGATAGGGGGCTCGGGCACCCACACACACACACCACAGACAGAATACTGGATACTGGCCCAATGTCCTAAGGACATAACAACACACAACACATAATAAAGGCACCGTAGACAATCCCAGTATCATAGTTCTAGTGTAATATATGATGAGGTCATTGTTCAGAAACATTTATACATTAAACAAAAGGAAAATATGAATAAATCCATTCATTTTCTTTAATTTGGTATAGAGGGACAATGTATTTAATGAACATTTCTGTAAATGCACCCAGTTGTAGCCAAAAGGCTCATTTGCGTTGGCAGTCCTCCTGTGATAAAAATAAAACAACAAAGAGGCCGTTTACACCAGGACGATTGTGGCTAAACCCCACAGCATATTTGATCAGAAGTGCGTTTCATTTACACAGCGCTGGGCCATCAGGGTGTGGATACACACAAATCTGAAGAGTCCTCCCAGAACGGGATGTTTTGAAGACGTGCCAGGTCGCATCTTCGTCACATATGTTCACGTCACATACACTTTCATGTTGCAGTTCGGTTTGGTGTCGCTGCTTGTTTTGAAAACGTGCAGGAGAAAAAAACGATGCTTTATTTCCACAGAGAGCACATGAACCACTTTGATTTGTGCAGCAGCTACTGTGGCGACATCTTTTCTTGTAGATGCTAATGCTAATGCTACTTCAGATTCGCTACAATCAGGGATGGGTTTAAGCCCACGTGGGTGACGTGTAGTGGACAGACTTTTTCTGAATGTCTGGTTTCTTTGTTGTTTTCTATGAATGATGGTAAATCCATCCAGTGTGTGTGTGTGTGTGTGGGGGGGGGGGGGGGGGGGGGGGGGGGGGCACTTTCAAAGGCAGCATGTGTTGGTAACTCGGGGTGACCCATCGGATTCCAAAAGGAGTGTGGAAAAGTGGTTTTCAGCAGAGAACATACAGTATAGAAAAAAAAATATATAAAATACATTACGGATATACTGATAAAATACAGAATATACTGTATTACAGATGAAATCCAAATAAAATACAATAAAACTGTTACGGTTGTGTTTTTTTGTCAATTTTTTTAGGTTACCCTTAAAAGAGGAATATGAAGGGCAAGCTCTTATTGTGAAGGGGAGGCTGTTCCAGATGTGAGTTAATAGATTTTTTTCGTTTTGTCTTGAAGTTGGGGATGAAATATGTCATTTTTAGCTTTTCATCAAGCTCATTCCAAAACTGTGGTCCCCTGCACACCATCCTAAAGCTGGTATATATTCATGTTTACAGAAGGAAGTAGGAAGTAATCAGTGCATATACTAGTGACCAAGAGCACACACACATATTGTCCTGTGCAAACCCTTAGGTACATACACTGGTGTTTGTGAAGCAAATAAATGGACAAACAATCTGAATGTGTGTATGTACAGGATAATTGTGTCTGTCTTTTCCAGATCAGTACACACTGCACACTCCACTACAATCTGTGTTCAGTTCTTCTGAGTGACACCTGACAGAGTGTGTTACTGGAGTTAAAGGTAAACACACACACACACACACACACACACACACACACACACACACACACACACCCCTCCAGTGAGCTTGTCACCTGCTTAAAGAGGATAAGCTGGGATAGGTGAAGGGAGAAAAGGGACAACAGCGTAAGCGTGTGGACATGGGTGCTGTCGTGTGAAGGTGTGAATCTGTCATTATAGAACATCACAGCCCACACATACAGACACATCTGGACACATCTGTAAGCACACAGGCGTTTGAATATTGTCACTCTTAAAGGTAGGGTAGGAGGTCTATTTTAAAAGTGTACACACTCATGCCTCTTCATCAGCCCACCCCTCAAAACCACGCCTTCAAAAACGCATGAACACACTGCTGTCTGGAGTGGTCACAGAGGTTCATGAGTCAATTTGCCTCATTCACCTGGTGTCCAGTTCGAAACTTGAGGGCTACAGAAGTTAAACAGAAGTACACACTTCCATACGCTGTCGATCACTAGCTTCAGTGAACATTTGGGTTGGCAACATGCTAGCAGTTTGGACCAATCTGTTCCTTCATGGTGGAGTTAACAAAAAATGTGCGTCTAAGGACTGCAATATTCCCCGGGCTGTCTTGCTGAAAGGCTACAGTGACTGGGTTTAAGGCTAAGTCGGCTAATGGCACCGCTAGCATATCATCAGTACTGACAGTCATCGACATGCTAACTACAAAATGGAGTTAGCATAATGGTGAAATGGCATATAGAATGTGGTGTTATGTAATTACACATTGATATTTTGTTATTTCATGGGCACATTAGGTTGAATAGATGGCTGTTAGCACTGATACAAGTCTGGTAAACTAAGCTTGATATGGGATCGTGAAGAGGTTTTCAAGCAATATGGCAAAAAATGCCCCCCCCCAAAAAAAAGATCTCCCATCCCGCCTTTAGTGATGTGCACTCTGACAAACATGCATACATATAGACATGCATGCAGTCCTAACAAATGACCTACAGTAGTTCAGCTCATCATACAACCTCACATCTTACTGCATCACAGCTGTACACGTCAACAAGGCTTTTTTTCAGTCACACTGCAATGGAAACATAATGTCACCGGAGTCAGTTATGACATACTGAGGAGGGAAAGTGGGGGGGAAAAAAACAACAAACTACAACACTTCCAACAAAAGCCACACTTAAAATAAGAGTACAGTTATTTGGTGATATTAATGTATGGTGACAACGAGCAAAAAGAAGGGGTGGGGGTGGGGTGGGGGGGTGGATCAATAATGTGTTTTATGACATCTCTGTCTCCTCTGGCCACAGTTGTCTGTAATACTATTCAAATGGGTGCAGTGATGATAAAGTTTGGCCAAGATTTGTATTGGGGGGGGGACTGAAGACAGGGATGATAGAGGGGCCCCAGATAGCTTTGCTGCAGGCTGTCTGCAGAGCCATAAGCTGTTGTTTTTATTTCTCATTTGGTGATGTAATCAGAAGAACAAATACAATACTGTAGATGGTAGGGTGGTCTGTGGGATATTCCTGTTTATTCCACCATATAACACCATCTACATATACTGCATGATATATGAGAAGTCTATGAGGTGTAACCTGTCATCATGGGATCTAAACAATATAGCATGTTTTTACTTTAATACTTTACTTTAATGTACAGTATTTACTGCATTTACTTAATACACTGTGTTAAAGTGGCTTTTCCTTTCTATTGATCAACCGTTCTCCATATT